>BGPR01001488.1:217579-250254 GCA_013235015.1 Araneus ventricosus | reverse complement strand
AAAATAAGATTTTTCTCACAAAATTTAGCAACATTTTAGTCTTAAATTTTTGTTCGATAAGCTCCAATCTAGCAACACTAATGGGGCCGCCTTCGGTGAGTAACTGAAGGGTAACCAAAAATGCGCCTTAAAAGGAATTTCCCAGATAGCAATTTTAGTTTGCAGCAAGCTTGCCACAAATTTGTCATGACAAGAGTGAAAGTTTGCCACAAATTTGTCATGACAAGAGTGCAAGCTTGCAGCAAGTTAACGAAAGCTCCGAAGTCACCATGAAACGAACTTGCAGCAAGCTTGTCGTGCAAACTTATTGCAAATTATAGCAAAAACAGAGTACGAAACACAACCCGGGATAGAACTCGCGACCTCCCGGTTCCGAAGCGGAGACGCTAACCATTGAGCCAGTTGAACTCTGAGAGGAGAAGATAGATTTCGCTAATACATCGTTCGATTCGATTCGTATACGATTTATTTTTAACTATTTTCTGGATTTCATTAATTTTTTGAGTTGAGAATATGATTTGAAGTCAAAGAGAGAGCGATTTTCGCTAATAACTACGTTTTGCTAGTAGAATAAATTATGAAATTAGAGTTCAAAAGTAATTACTTTAAAATGGGACAAAATGTCTAGTTATTATTGTTCAACAAACATTGACTGTTTTTTAGATTTAATTTTGTTTATAAATGTTAAAATTTCAACATTAAGAAAAAGGCGATATAGTTTTCTTTAAAGTGAGAGTGATATATTTAGTAAAAAGATGGAAAATGCTTCAAAAAATTTTTTTATAAAAAAGTTATTTTTTTCACAAATTATCATTGATTTATTGAATTAATAAAAAAGAATTACGGTCTAGGAGATGCTATTAAAAATCGGATGTTTTTTAAAACAGAGACAAAGATAATTATCTCTTTATTGTGCTATCTTTGCAGGAAGCTTGTTTTGCATACTTGCTGCAAGTTTGATTTGCAAAGAGGTGGCGCTACTTGTCACATCGAACTTGCTACAAGTTCGATTCAAGTTTGACGCGTCAAATTTTGCCATGACAAGTCAAAATCAAACTTGCTGCAAACTTACGTGCTATCTGGGGTATTTCGTGCTTTGTTTTTGCTATAATTTGCAATAAGTTTGCGCGGCAAGCTTGCTGCAAGTTCGTTTCATGGTGACTTCGGAGCTTTCGTTAACTTACTGCAAGGTTGCACTCTTGTCATGACAAATTTGTGGCAAACTTGCACTCTTGTCATGACAAATTTGTGGCAAGCTTGCTGCAAACTAAAATTGCTATCTGGGAAATTCCTTTTAAGGTGCATTTGGTTACCCTTCAGTTACTCACCGAAGGCGGCCCCATTAGTGTTGCTAGATTGGAGCTTATCGAACAAAAATTTAAGACTAAAATGTTGCTAAATTTTGTGAGAAAAATCTTATTTTAGAGTCAACATCAAATAATCATTTTGCCCTTCTCAGTTTCGAAAGCAGGCTCCTTGATGTAGGTATGAGTTAATTTTAGTGCTTTAATATGGCTCATCGCTTCTATGTTTTTAATTAACAATAAAGCAGTGTCTCCACATATAGTATTAATCGTGATGTATATCAGTCCTCGTCCTGCAAGAAAGATCTAAACATGAAGTTAGGAACGTGCATGTTACCGAAATGCATGCAGTGCAAGTATCGATCCTCTTTTGGAATACAACCCATAGGAAGGATAATTGGTTATTCTATCCATTTTGATAAAAAATGTTTGACGAACGGCTCCTCTAATTACTTAAGCTTGTTTATTGATTTTTTTTTTGTCATTTCATTGCTGATTTCAGAAATCGAAACCAAAGTTTGAAAGTTTTTGGAATTGAAATTCAATTATGCATTCCGATGTTCTCTGGACCAATCATAGGAGCTTAAAATGTCGAGAGATGTTAGAACCTGAGAGGTGGGTTACTCCACAGAGAAGGGTTACTCCGCTGAAATTGATTTTCCTGCGTCGGAAAGTAAGGTGGGATGCAACTATGTTGTTATGTCAGTAACTGAATTACCTCAAGAGATTCAATTATCGGTCATTAGATGGTTGCTTTTGTCAAATTCCATCATAAAAAATCAGTCTGAAATTAAAGTAAATGGCCAGTAACGCAAGGACCTGTTTATTTTCCTCTTATAAATTTTCTTTTTACAAATTTAATCATGTACAAATGAAAACATCGAACCATTGCCTAGGTTTCACTGGTTTCAAAATTAAAGATAAACTGCATTCGAGACAGTTAGCTCAAGATTTTATATTTAGATTAAATAATAAAGAAAGGACTATTCTTTTCGAAGAACTTCAGCGTTTTCAAACGCAAGCGGCAGCTATCAAAGGTTTTTATGCATTCTATTATTTTCTGTGCTATGTCTGCTTTCTGTCGAATAGTTTCAATGTTTTTATAGTATTTTTCTCCTTATCCTTGAAAGATATTTAATACTTTGCGAATAATTAGTTTAGAATGGGATTATGTTAACTTATAATTTTAATTTGCTGTGCAAATTATGTTTTCAATATATTTGTTTTGGCTTTGGGCTTTTGTTTCACTTTATAGGTAGACATTTGAACAAAATGAGATGCTTGCTTTGATTATAACCCATCAGAAATATATAACTTTTATAAAAAATTTTAAGTTGTGCATTTCAGTTGGTTGCATGAACAATGGAGGCCAAAATTGTGGAAACCTATTGGGAGAAGTGCATTTTTGATGAATCATTTAGAAGTTGTTTTTGAAGTAATTGAAAATTGTATATAAGTAGAAAGATAATTTAATGAAGAATATGATGTAATAAAGATTGTTCAGTTTTATATAATCTTATAAAAGTTGAATAATAAAAAAAAGTGCTATTATGTTTGCTTAAGCTACTATTTGCCTATAGCCATTTGAGTATGATTGTTTAGTGGAGCATTTTTGAATCATCTTGTTTGAATTATATCTGTCTGTTGATATTGTGTATTAAAATTGAAAAAAGTTATATAGCTCATTGCCTTTTGTGTTTACTATTAAGAATGTTGTGGGCCATTCCATATCAAGTGATCCAGAACTGGTTGCTTGGCCATTTTATAATCCAATAATTTTTTGTATGTTGATTCCTACATAATTAGAGAGTCCAAAAAGACTAATTTTAATTTTTTATCTTTTTCTGAATTCCGATGGCAGCCGTTTTTGTTTTACAAAACATGCTGATTTTTGCATTTGTAGAGGTCTGCGTTAACTTATATTAGGGGAGTGCTCGGAACTGGTGAACCCGAGATTGATGAAACAAAAACCAGTTTATTCAGGAAGATACAGCCTTTATTATCTCTAGTACATATTTAAGGAAAATTGTATCCCAAATAGCAAAAATCAGCTTAAAAATTTGACTTTAAAAATGACAATTTGTCAATTTTTGAAGGCATATAATTCCCAAAAGGAATCTATTCTCCATATTACTTATGAGGGGATGTGTAGCTGCCTTAATGTACTGTATTTACAAAAAATTTCAACCCTCAGTTTTGCTTCTTATAAGAGTTACAGGCTTTCAAAATCTGAAAATTTCAAAAAAATCCAAATTTTGACATCTTATATCTTTGTTGGGGCAAAGTTTAAAAATCTGAAATTTTTACAGATAAACCCTCTATCTAAACCCCCTAAATCATTTGATTATAAAATGGTCAAGCAACCAATTATTTTTTTTCTGGATCACTTGACATGGAATGACCCATCTATGTTTTTGCCCTTTCGTTTAATAAAATTATAAAACATAATAATTTTTTTTTAAATACATGAGGGTTTGAAAGTGAAAAAAAGCTATATTTATGAAGGGATGTGAAGAAAAATTAGTGAAAATTTAGCCAAAGTTAGCATTTCTAAGTTTTTAGTGATATGAAAAGATTCAATTTCTACAAAGCCATTTTAGTAAAAGCAGAAAAAAATGTGCAACAACAAGTGTTGATAGAATAACTAAGAGACTACCTATATGACTGAAATGGTCATCTGGGTGTCAGATGCAATGAAACAATTCAATAGGAAGACCGTTCAGTGCGGACAACAGGAATTTAATTCCTAAATTTTATTTGAAAGAACCATTTTTATCTTTAAACAAAGATGAAAAAGATTAAACTGGGTTAAAACTCGTATTTGACTTGTATTGAAACAAGGAGGCGATAATTGAAATGATACAATCCTGAATCTTCCCATTTAGTAGTGATGACAAACCAGCGGGAGTGGCCTCCCCTAAACTTTCTCGTATACTTTTCAAACATTTGTCATTTCCCTTCCCCCTGCGTTGATAAAATTTCGAACCAACTGTAACCCAGAATGCAATGACTATCAGAAGGTTTTTCATTGTTGATTATAGTGATAGTAAAATATTGAGGTGAAGAATCATATTCAAAAAGATATGTATGTATTAAAACTTTGCAATATTTATTTTTTTATCAAACTCTAGCAATGCAAGTTCCGCGTGCGGAGAAGAAAACAGGAGAATAGCTTGCGCATGTGCAGATTACTTAAAATACGCAAGTAAAACGAGATGACCTAAATGTTTGCTTCCTTACAAAATCTCGCCGCCAGAATTGGTTTTTGGCAAACTTCCAAGTTTTCGGAGTATCCCTTCTTTGCACAGGCATTTACGCATGCGCATGGAGTTGAACAAGTATGCTATTATGCAGACCGACAGACAGTCAACCTGTTCACGGATTTGGCCCAAAATTTTATATGGACCTATATTCATGATGATAAAACTGTGTATAAAATTTTATCCATCTAGCTTTTCAAGTTTTTGAGTTATAGCGTTCACATGACCTCGAACATACAGACAGACAGACTTCCCGTTGACGGATTTTGTCCAAAAGTTGATAGAAACCTACAAATTATGTTTCAAGTCCACATACCAAATTTCATCCCCGTAGCTCTAATAGTTTTCGAGTTATCATGTTCACAGACAGACATAATTCCAAAATTGTGTTTTTCAGTCTCAGATAGGTCTAAAACGCGGAGATTCGTCAAAATCTCGAGTTCGAATTTTTTGATGATTACAATACTTTCTCTTTGTATACTTCATGTACGAGAAAGTAAAAATACATAAGGAGAACAATCGGAGAATATCTGCATTCTGTTTGTACTGCATCTTCCAGGAAACTTTCAAAACTTATGATTAAAATTGTATCAAAATGACGAGGTGATGATATTTTGAATGTTATGGCAAAAAATACATAAGGATAGTAATCGAGAAATGTTTGTATTATAATTATATAGCATTTCCTGGAAAACTTTCAATAACTTATGTTCTAGGTTCATCATCTAAAGATTTGAGCATAATTTGTGTGCTTAATTTGAATATAAATTATCGAAGTATTGGTTCACTCACACCTAAACAAAGCAATCTATATATAGCTTTTTCCTAAATAATGAAGAATTTGAAGCTTCAGAGGGATTAAGAAACATATCATTTTCCTAATGTGTATGTGTGTAAGAAGTGATTTCAAAACAATCTATTTTCCTGCTGGAGAGAGAATAACTCATACCTTTATACGGTCAAAAATCTTTTTCATCAACTAAAGAAACTTCTTAATCAGAAATAACCCAGTAAGAAATCAATAAAAAGAAATTTTAGCATTATACATATTGCAAAATCCAAAATAAAAAAAAAAGCAGTAAATCATTGGAAAGATGCTATAATGTCATCATTAAATGTTAAAGGTGTCACAAATATAAGCTGATGTGAGAAATTTTGTAAATCTCTGTTTTTCTGTGGATTTCTTTATTTTTACTTTCTCGTATACAAAGAGAAAGTATTGTAATCATCAAAAAATTCGAACTCGAGTTTTACACCTCTCCGAGTCCCAAAAACACAATTTTGGAATTATGTCTCTGTAAACACGATAACTTGTAAGCTATTAGAGATATAGGGATGAAATTTGATATGTGATCTTGACACATAATTTGTAAGTTTCTATCAAATTTTGGACAAAATCAGTCTACGGGAAGTCTGTCTGTCCATCTATACGCTTTCATGTGAACACTATAACTCAAAAACTTGAATAGCTAGATGGATAAAATTTGGACACAGTTTTATCATCATGAATGTAGGTTTGTATCCAAGTTTGGACCAAATCCACCGAATGGTTGATGGTCTGTCAGACTGTATAATCGCATACTTGTAAAAATTATATCTCCTAAACCCTTTGGCTTAGATAAATAAAAATTGGTATGACGCTTGCTACCATTAATTATAGATCTGCGCCAAATTTCGTTCCAATCGGTTAAAAAAAGGCTTTCAAATTGCATATTCAATTTTTTTTATCCAATTCTCCCTGCGCATGCATACTGGTTGCAATCTCTGTGCAAGCGGAAGGATTACACGTCACTTTGTCCTTGAGCCTGCAAGAGTGGAAAATCGGTACACATCTCTTCGTCTTTGATTCTTACCTAAATATTTTACAATCACTATAATCTACAATGAAAAACCTTCTGGTAGTCATTGGATTCTGGGTTACAGTAGGTTCGAATTTTTTTATCCATGCGGGGTGAGGGGAAACAGCACCTTTTTAGGGAAGTATACGAGAAAGTTTAGGGGAAATCACTCCCACTGGTTCTTCTTTATAATTGTTCTAACAAAGACACCTCCATTAAAGTTGTTGTATCACATTCCTTTACTTTTTGTTAATATATGAATACCTAAGAATTTTTCATCGATATATTTTTATGGCATTATTTCCAAAACTGATCTTGTAAACCAAGAAAAATGCGCTTTTCCTAAAAGGTTTTTTACACTTTTGAATAGAAGTGCAACTTTGATTTCCAAACATGTAAACATCCATTACGAAGTGGAGAGCCTCCTTCACCTAAATTTTAAATACAAAATTTTCCACTTAGTGTGCAAAGTATTTTGAAACTTAATTGAACTTACTTTAACTGCATTCAATAGAATTCAGTTTATTTTTAACAACTTCTTTGAAAACAAAAGTGTTTTGTGTAAGGGTTATTTATTTTGAGTTAAGTATTCTGTATAATGTATATTTTTAAATTTAACAAGTGATTAAATATATTTTTCACTGAAACTTATGTGTCAACAAATTATGATAGCTTTACTTGCCAACTAATATATATCTTATCACAAATTTATAAATATTTATCATTATGAAGAGATTACAGTTATTAATTAGGAAAATGATAAAGAGCATTTTCACCTGAAATTGATATATTGGAAGCATAATATAAATGAAAGATGTGATAGTTAATAAATGCACTGTCTTTTATTTTACCATGTTTATAATTATAATTTAAGTCAAAATTCATTTCAATTATTTACTTAATCTTTTATCTAATTTGTTTTAAATTAAATGAGAAATTTTGTAAATTTAGTTTGTCCCAGAAGTTTAGTTTAGAATCTCTGGAAAGATTTAACTGACTGCTTTTAAACTTCAACCATGTAAAGAACAGACTGGAATTCGCATTTTACACTGAAGATTCGGTCCTGAGGGCAATTAGGGGACCGTCTACAAACTGGTGAAGATAAACTGTTTTGGCCCACCCCGTTTCACAGAATACTGATAACAAGATGAAACTTTCAGAAATGGTTATTTTAAATGTGTATAATATTTGCAGGTATTTTCGTAAACTCAGCATAAATATTTGGGAAGATATAAAGGTTTTCTTAAAAAATCCCAAATTTTCCGGCCTGTTTTTTGCTTATAGCATGCAGAATTTTCGGTTATATTATACGAAACCTGCAGAAAAAATGACAATATGTTAGAAAAGCATTTTGTAAAAATTTGGAATTTTTTTTTTTTTTTTTTTTTTGAATATTAGAGGAAATATGAGCATTTTTAGTAAATAATGTTTTACTGCGCATAACATAGCATAATTTTTCTTTCACAACTTTAAAGCCAAATATATAGCGCAACTTATATAAAAAATTCAGTTCATTATCATTAGTATTCAGAAAGATATCGGCATTACGACGAGCGGAATTTTAGCTCCTGTGGAAGAGAAGCTAAAAGATGAGGGGTATTGATATTGAAGAATTGATATTTTTTTTGATTTTTTTGTTTGAATAGTCATATTAAATTGTACAGTGGTTAGAAATTTGCGAAATACCCATAAACACTTGTAATATTTGTAACGAATAAAAAAATATATATTTGTAGAATTATTAAAATATTTTAAGAAAAGAAATTGGATAAAAAAATCGTTTGGCCATAAAAGAAATATATTTAAAAATATCATTTGGCCGTAGAATTGTAACAATATGTAACTTGTTAATAATCATCTAAATATAATTAAAGTAATAAAATTTCTGTTATTTATAGTGCCTAATTAGCTGGAATTTAAGTTATGCACGTAATTGATAAGTGTGCATGGGTATTCAGCAAATTCTAACCACTATACAATTCAATATAACTATTTAAAATACAAGTTTAAAAAATATCCATTTGTGTACAACCCCTCATCTTTTAGTTTCTCTTCGATAGGAGCTAAAATTCTGCTCGTTGTAATGCCGATATCTTTCTGAATACTAATGATATTGAACTGAATTTTTTTATATACGTTGCCCTATGTATCTGGCTTTAAAGTTGTGAAAGAAAAATTACGCTATGTTTTGCACATGCGCAGTGAAATATTTACTAAAAATGCTCATATTTCCTGTAATATTCAGAAACAAATTTCAAAATTTTTACAAAATGCTTCTCTGACATATTGTCATTTTTTCCTGTAAGTTTCATATAATATAACAGAAAATTCTGCATGTTATAAGCAAAAAAAACAGGCAGGAAAATTTAGAATTTTTTAAGAAAATCTTTATATCTTCCCAAATATTTGAGGTGAGTTTACAAAAATACCTGTAAATATTATGCACATTAAACATAACCATTTCTGAAGGTTTTATCTTGTTATCAGTGAAGAAGATGGGCCAAAACAGTTTTTGTCTTCATCAGTTTTTAGACAGTTCCCTAATTGCCTACAGGACCGAATCTTCAATGTAAAATGCGAGTTACAGTCTATTCTTTACATAGTTGAATTTCAAAGGCTTTCCGGAGAAATTCTAAAAAATGTGAAAATCTGAAAGTGTCCGGATACTTTTGGGCATATAGTGTACATTCAGATCCTACATTTTTTTAAATGTAACATACTATTCTGGGCAAAAATTTTGAGGTGTTGTGTTATCTACAGTCACCTCTTTCTGGAAATTTTTGTTGAGATAAAATTATTATGAACTTATTTAAATTGTTATTTTTACAGTCATTCTGCAAAAATTGTCTCCATCTATTTTTTTGTGTTGACTTTTTTTTTACTGCATTTTTCAGTAGATGCTCCTCCAGAACCTCCAACCAAAGCCCAACTTCAAGCTTTACTTGCGCACAGTGCAGTGCCATTCATTGGATTTGGTTTTCTTGACAATCTTATTATGATTATAGCTGTGAGTATTCTTTATATGCTATAGAAAATCCACACCTTATACGCTAATTATATTAAAAGTAATAAGTTTTAAAATATAAATCTCATAATTGTAAGATATGAGAAATTGCATTTATTTATTATTATTATTATTTATTTATTTAAAACCCACACCGGTCCGGCCTACCTGAAAGGGTGTAGGGCCTGGAGCAGACCAATGGGGAAATTTGAGAAATTGCATATTTTCAAATGCATTTGTTTCACAAAGACATTCTGAAGCTTTATACCAGAAAGTGGATGTTGTACATGGAAGTACATTGACAACAAATTGAAAGTGGAACAAATTAACATCATTAGTTGTCCATCGTTAGTGAAAAGAAATTTTCTATTGAATATATAGTGGAGTATATCAAGCTCCTTCATAGCCAAAAAGTCCCCCAAATATCTGCTTTTAATTATTATAAGAACTATTTATTCTGATATCATGGTATAAAATCTTGAGGGGTTTTTTATTAGTAAAATGATGAATTTTATGTCAGTATGGCTCACTCTTTGTGAGGATTATGTCTTTTAATATTAGTGGAAACAGCGTGAACATCCAAAATTCCTTGAATTACTAAATAACTTTTAATTGCAATTCTCTGATGAAAATATGTTGTTACTTAAAACATTATAAAATTATGTTCTTTTTTCTTTAGGGTGATTATATTGATGCTACTATTGGGATAACTTTAGGAATTTCCACTATGGCAGGTTGGATTCCTTAAATTTATTTCTCTTTTTAATTATTAGATTATACTTCTTAGTGAGATCAAAACATATAACAGAAATAAGGGTCTTCTGACTGGTGTATAAAAATTTTATTTTAAATAAAACTATAGAAGATCCTTTCAACATCAGAAAGTATTTTTGAATTAATTCCTAGTCATTTCTTTTAATGTGAAATAAGTTTTCTAAAAGCCTAATGAAATTGATTATTTTATAATGATGCATATCAAACAATGCAACTTAAGTAATTATTTGTTTTGATATCCATTTTTATCTTGCTTATTAATTACAACATAACCAATTGTTTTTGTGACAATTATGACACATCAAGTTAACGGTATGTAAAAAACTACCAGCATCATTGGCAATAACATAGTATATTTCTATACAACTTAGGAATTATAGAAAAGTTCCATAAAATTAACGAAATTTTTTTTAAATACAGAATTTTAGTGCATCGAGTATCAGTTACTGATGTTTAAAACTAAAATTGACGAATTATGTTAAATATCTTTGAATAGATTAAGATCATATTTAAGACTACAGGGTCTCCTCAACTTGCAACTGTGTTCCGTTCTGACTGACAGGCTGCTAGTTGTTACATAAAACCAAAAAATCTATGTGCAAATAATTATTGTACATAGTGAAAAAATAATTGTTGTACATTATGAAATGTACAATAATATGTATTGTTTAGCAACAGATTCGGAAACCTTTTGCGCCAAAAACTCCGGGTGGAGTTATTTTCTTCAAAATAGGAGGAAAGTGAAGAATGGAAGGGTAATGTTTATATTTTACTGACCGTGATCTAACAAAGAACTCCGGAAATGCGCTCATATGACTCATTGCCTGACGCCCCTTCCCTGTGTAAAATCATCCAAAAGTGGTATTCTCGGAATCCGTTGCTGAACAGTACTCTTTTGTACTTACTGTAAACAAAAATACAGCCTGAAATTATGTAATATAAAAATAGTAAATATTTATTAGTAAAAATAGTAATATTATTTATTGTGGCCGTAAGTCAAGTAGGCTGTTAGTTGGTATCTCACTAACTAAACTTTGTAATTATTTTTTTAAGATCAAATTTTAGAGAATTTTCTATGTTACAGTTTACATCTTACCAGAATTGTTATTATGTTGTGATCTGTTTCTTTTCAATTCTTAAACTCTAACTGTGTGTTTAACTGTTATCTCTATAACTGTATGTTTAACTGTTTTGCTAGTTTCAGTTCCATTGGTATTCGTGCTGTTGTGTGTTGCATCATTAAAAGTGTTCTACAAATACAGATGATCGTTCTTGGAATTGTATAACTAACATGTTCACAAATGCAACATATTATATACGTTTTTTTTGTTTGTTTGTTTTCTAATCAAAATAGTTTCATAATACAATTTTGTGTACTTAAAATGTTTTCTTTTTTAAAGCTGCTGGTCTGGGGAATACTCTTTCAGATGTAGCAGGTATTGGGTAAGATATTTTTATCTGAAATATTTCTTTTGATTGATTGATTTTTTTTGGAAATATTAAACTTTGATAAAATTGCTAATTATAATTATTTCATTTTATTAGTTTGACCTTTTACAACTAATCCATTAGTGGGGAGCCCAGAAAAAGCCTGCAAAATCTTTGTGATAACTCACTAACAGAATAGCGCAGCATTTAGGTATGATGATGATTGGGGCCTGGCTAATGGAATAGTACCAATTTTTATCATCTACAACTGCTATTATGAAACTGTGAGGTTCGGAATTAAATTTTTAGGCTGAAATTTGCCTAAAAATTTGGTCAACTTTTAGGCTGACATTTTTCTCTTCTATATCAGCATGACTGATTTCTAAGTAATAGACCATAACATCACAAAGTGTGTTGATGAATTTTTGCAGTTTAATGCCAATTTATTAGATTAGAGTTAACAATTTCTTTTGGCAGTTTAGTAAGGATTTCTAAGGAATAGCCTATAATATAACAAACTGTGTTGATGAATTTGGGCAATTTATGCAGTGACAAACTAACATAAGATTTGAAATTCTTGTCTAACATAGTAAAACTATAGAAAATTGCAGTCTGTTTCATTCAAAAAAAAAAAAAAATTGATTTCACCTTCAATGTAAACTGCACTTTTGTTTCAGATTAATATACATTCCCTTTTCATATTTTTTCCCTTTTAGCTCTGCTTGGTATGTTGAACGCATTGCAATAATGATTGGTCTAAAGGCACCTAATATGACACCTGCACAAACTGCTTTATCTAGATCTCGCTGGTGTATTAACTTGGTAAGAGTTTTTCCGTTTAAACCTTTTCCTAATATTCAATTATTAGAAAACATTCCGCCTAAGTGATATTTAAAATCTATGAAATTAAATCATTTTAACTGTTGCTTAAGAAAGGAAATAAGTTAGGCAATTATGCTTTATTTGAGTTTATCCACAAAAGTATTTTAACACAACTTAACATGAGAACACGAACTTCATGTTTTACTCTTGGAAACTACAGAAATTGCCATGATTCAATTAAAATTCATAACTTTCCAAGAATCATTCTCATTTTGTGTCGATAAATGAATTTTAGAAGGGAAAAAATAAGTAACTTTTCATCTTTTTTATTCAGTTTTCATCATATTTTTGTTTTGTTTATTGGTTGCTTTTTTTTCCCCATTAATATATATATTGGTTGTATCCTGTTACTGATTATTCAAAAAAAAAAAAATACATGGTTTACTACATTATATGAATTTAGACTCAAACTAAAATTGTGAGGAATGAAAAAAAAAGACTTAAATATCAGCTTCAAGTTGGGAGAGAGGTAATTCTGAGTAAATTTTTTCTTTTATTGTGGTAGATTTACATGCATGATCCCCTTTTAAATATTAAACTATGTACAAATTGCAGTTTGTTTGCTAGGGTCGTGCTCTGGGAGTTACCATAGGATGTTTGTTGGGAATGCTTCCATTGCTCTTCCGAAAAGGCAGAAAAGCTGAAATTGCAGATGAAAGCGGTTGATGGAACTTAACATTGATGTAGACTTGCGTTTTAGAGTCTTTACATTCTTTGCCGATTTGGTGAGTATGTTGCATATAAAAATTGTTGTATTAGATAAACTCATTAGCTGACATTGGCAATTTTTAAAGGGTGATTTTTTTGTAAGAATTGCTTGTTCACTTTTTTAAATCTTTGACCTAAAAATTTATAATTATTGAATTAATGGTTTTTTAGTATTTTAAAAACATAAATAAAACCTAAGCATTTTCAAATTGGTATATTTTATTTTTTCTGAATAACAACAAAGATTTTTAATGATTGCCAGTTGGCATAAGAACTTACATTTGCCATGAACTCTTGTTGAAACACAAAATAAAGAAGTTGCAAAGGACTTAAAAATGCCTAAATCAATTATAGCAAATTAAATTAAAAAATAACAGAAGATGTGAGCTAACCTGTTTTCCTCTTATGAAAGGTGCTGAATGGAAAATTTATTTAATTTAATTCTTGTGCCACTATCGAAAAAAATTAATACAAAATTTATTAATGCTAATAATTTTATGTCAGAAGTATTACCATCCACAACTGAGTTATGTGAATAATAATTTTTCAGATATATTGCTAATTTTTATGATTAGTTAAATTTAACTAAATTTAGTACTTATTTTTGAGAAATATAACTGAAATGTATTTCTGAATCCAAAATATAATCATGAGTGATCCTTATAATTTTAATTTATAAAAAATAATAATCATGTTGTGCAAAGACGATTTAATGCTTTTGAAGCTCAAATTTGTAATCATCCTCGTAACACTTATCTCTTTTTCCCTCCCATGAATTTTAGAAATGACTTTTTTCTTCATATTTTTAGGCAATTTTATCTGTTTGTAAATCATACGTAGTGGCCAAACGTCCTTCCGTTGGTATGGCCTGGAAGTTTGGAGAGGGGGTGCCAGCTCATGTGTCGTCCTCGTCATCTGCCCACGGTTCAAAATTACGAGGTCTGTCCCAAAATAGCCCTTGAGTTGCTTCAAAACGGGGCGTTAATATAACTAAACTAAACCAATCCGACACTCCCACTAGTCTGATGCATCTGTTGGAACATGTTATTTGTTGACGAGTCATTATTTCCTGTTAAAACGTGAAACCTTTCCCCTTTCAGTACTTGATTTTTCTATTGACGCTCTATAATCCGGACGCTCTCTTTAATCCGACAGGTGTCCGGTCCCATATTTGCTGGATTAGAGATTATTCTGTAGCTGGTCTCAGGATCCAGTTTTTCTTTATTGGATTTTTTTCTCATTCACTACAAATTGCTGCTATGAACCATATTATTAATACAAGTCAAAAGTCCCATTATTTCATCATGCTAATTTTGCTCCTTAGTTCCTTGTTGATATCCCTGCAGAGATCATTGAATTATCTATAAGGGGAAAAAAGTTTCTTTCAGTAATATAAATTATGTGAAAGGGGAGGGTATAGATTCTCCAAGCACCAGTCTATGAGGTGCCATAGAGACAAAATGTTAATGCATTTGTTGCTTTTCGAAATCAAATATGATGAAAGGGCGTAAAAATAAAACCATTCCCTTGGGTGCCATTTACACTTACTAAGTCACTGATAATGACTGGTGGATAAAAAAAAGAAAGTCATATTATGACCCAGATGCCATTTACCCTCGCTGCACCACTGGTCTCTTAATATCACCAGTGTCATAAGGTTAAACTGAACTTCTCTTGAGCATTGTAAAGTAAAAATTCCTTTTGATAAAAATTATTAGCTGTTGTTATTCTTAAGTTACTACAGTTCATTTCTTATGAACCTTAGATGCTTTCTGTTTCTAAAATATTTTCCTGGACTTGTTGTAGGGGTTTTCTGAAAGCTCATTTTTCTCATTGCAGTTACCCGTCTTATGCTTGGAAGTCATTTGACTCTCTCACAATGGGGATATCTTTTTTAATCTCAGACACACATGGATCAGTCCTTCCTCGAAGTGCAAGAAACCCTCCAACATATCCGAGACGCTTGAATGTACTTGAAACTTAGAACAAATGCAGCTCTTTCATATTTACTTTTACTAAGTTTTGGTTTTTAGAAGTTGTAGCTAGCTAATAAACCTCTTTATTTATTTTATTTTAAAGATACTTTGTTTTATTTGTGTAGATTTGGAAAGAACAATTAGTGTTATAAGAGTGACATTTTGATTATTTCTTTAACTTAGTTTTTCTGCTATTTCCTTTAAATTGAAATGTAAATTGTATAACTTCGAATCATTTATTTCTAAATTTGCGTCCTTTTGTTTCCATGTGAATTTTATCATTCAAATTGAGTTGTCAGAAATTAGTAACGTATCAAGATTATATTCATGTACATAAATTACAAATATTTCTATTGTTTTGGTGCTACAAATTGTGCAATTTTGTGGAATACACAAAAGAAAATAGGAAATGTTTAGTACATAAATTGTCTTCCAGTGTTACCTTTACAAATTATATGGAATGATTTGTTGAGGAAAATCATTCATTGTTTTTAATGTAGTTTTCATGCATGGCTGAGCTTCAACATTTCATGTAATCTTGGCTAATCTAAACCTTATCATTAGTAATTACTTAGCTATTGTATCTAGAATGCTGAGTTGTGACCTGAGTATGTTTCAATGAATCTTCAATAGAGTCAAAAAACTAAAAGCTGTAGAATAACTATAATCATAGTTATGGCTAGATTATAATTTAAATAGCTGTAGCTTAAAATTACAGTGTATCCATTTGCTCAAAAGGGAGTATTCTATTATTAATCCTACCTTTCATTCCTAACATATATATCTTCTGACGTAATTATACGCCAACTCTAGAACTGATTTCTCCCTTGCATAGCATCATAATCATTGTGATGAATGTTATATTTGGCATTTTTCTGTCATTTACCTTGTAAAATTTGCAGAGATGTAAATTTAAGTCTTTAGCTGAGGTCCAAATGCTGGATTGGCCTTAATTCCTTACTTTCTTTGAACTAAGCCAGAGTGAAGTAGTAAGAATTAGCATGACTCCTTGTATATTGGCTTTTGCACGCTTGTTTTCTCTGTTTATTAATCTTAAAGAACTAAAGAGGTAAATTTTATCAGTTTTCTTGTTACAGATAATACGTTATTTATAATGAAGGAAAATACATTATATCCCAAAATGATTACTCTGATTCAAATTGCATTAGCATCATATTTTTTTAGAGTTGCGCAAAAATTGATCAAATTTCATTCAGAATTCCTATGTTAGTTCTGTGAGTCACATGCAAAATATCTAGCTTGTATAATCTGCCTCTTTAAGATGGTGTACCTATTTCTAATAACTTTCACATTCAAGATATTATCAACTTCACATCTGGTGGTTGTTTTGCTTAGCAAGTTTAAAACTTTCTTTACACAATTTTTTGCTTTGCAATTTTGTCTCTACCAGCCTTGCAACACATTGGACTTTTTCTTGTGTAGAAGCCATGCTTTCACATCAAACAGCGGCAGCACCCATAATGACTAATCTGCATATCAATTTCACACAGCAAGAAAAATGTAACAATTTGTCCAATGCATCTGCAAAAGAATAGTGAAATCAGTGCAGTCACTAGATTTGAATAAGAACATTATGAAATCAGGATAATCATTTGGGATTCAGGATAATCATTTGAATGTGTTTTTCTATTTGCTGTGAACTATTTGAGTGACTGGGGAAAATATGTTTAAGTGGTACAGTAAAACTTCTATTAACCGTCACTTGTTTAACCATTAGTTTCTATTTTCCGTCATCATCTAAATTATGTTTAATGTATATTTCTGTATATTACTACTCTTATATTGAAGTTTAGATTGATTGTTTTATAAAATTAAATACAATATGTAAGTAATATTCACTTTTAAAGAATTTTATTTCTATTTTCGTTCCAAATCGGCTTTGAAATCATGTTATTGTACGTATGAATTGAGAAATTTCTGTTATTCTTCTATTCAATTATCTGTCACAGCCCTGGTCCAGACGGTGACGGTTGTATGTATCTACAGTGTTACCTGGCTCTTACATTCTCCCCACCCCAGGAGCAGAATTATATCCAGTGTTCTGCAACGTGACCTCAAACAGTTGGAAACGTTATGCAGGCAGTTTGTCCAAATTTGGCCAACCACAGTAAAATGCAAAATAGGTATAAAAATACTAATTAACCAGTAGAATCTTTATTACTCATTAATGACAAAACATTTTATTAAAATTAATCATTTAAAACGAAGGTATACATTCAGAATTTGCAATTCTGTCAAAGACTTTTGAAGTCGGATACTGCGACATTAATGGGGAAGTACAGTTCACATAATGTCTATAAAAATTTGGCCCATATATTGCAACAATGGCCGCTTTTAACAACTTTCTGACAGATTTATGGCCAGGTGGTGCTCCATTGGAATAAATATTCTTTTGTCGGTTGTTCCAACTGCTGCGTCATCCCCATCAATTGCGGTGGGTCTTTTTTTAACAATTTTGTTGGATCCCCACAATTCACAAATTGCTTCTGACACAGGAATAGAAATATTAAATACTATAAATTTCGTTAATCAGGGGATTTCTGATTCAAGCTCCTTAATGGCCTAATTATGCAAAAGTAAGCGGAAAAAACATGTCCATAGCCGGTTCCAGTTCGGTAAATGAGCCCTATTCATATTCCAGGAACTCTGTAGTACCAGTAAATTCTTGTACACACAGCTTTTAACTTGCCTGCTTCGGATCTTCATCCCTGATGATGGCGTGGCTTTCTTTAAGGATGAAATTTTCTGCAAAGACTGTGTTTGTTCTGCGACGTACATCACACTTTTAAGCACTTTCTGCTTCCATGCATTTGATTTATTCAGCTTTTGTCTTGCTAGTGTTTATCGTTTCATGATTATTGTGTTTGTTGTTCTAATTGTTAAAGTTATTGTTGGTGATTCATTGTTATCCTAGTTGAGTGGCCAATGTCATTTGTCATGATCTCTTTGTTGTTTGGTTTATTAATGTGTTAATCTATCTTTTTTTATTGTTGGTGTTGACTTTTCTGGTTAGTTACGGGAGAAAAAGACTTTCTCTATTTATGAGAAGGTTCAAATTTTGGAAAAAGTTGATTCATTCTGTAGAACACGTGTTGCACTTGAGTTGCAGCTTTTTGTGGAATCAAAACAAATTCAAGGGTCAAAAACAGAGGAAACATTTATATCCATTGTTTTAGAATTCCTTGCCAAACTCCAAGAAATGAAAATATGCAACATCAAATTTTGATATGCATCATTCAAAATTTGAAGGGATTAGAAGAAATAGTCCAAAGCTGGTTCAAAACTTCTAGAGCAACAGGCATTTCAGTTGATGGTGTGCTTTTAAGGGAAAAGTTGCTTAAGATGGCCAACATTCTTGGAATTGAAAATTTCGGTGCTTCCAATGGCTGGATTGACCAATTCAGGAAAAGATATAGCATAATCTGCAAAACAGTTTGCGGAGAATTGAATGCTGTTGGCTACAAAACTAGAAGAGTGGATCAGTGGAAAATTACAGAAGATATGAATCCAGTGACATTTTCAACTTGGATGAAATTGGACTAATTTTTAATTTGTTGCCCAGCAAAACTTTGAAGTTCAAAGGTGGTAAATGTCATGGTGGAAAACACAGCAATCTTAGGCTCACAGTAATGTTGAGCCAATGCTGATGGCTCCGAGAAGCTCCACCCTATTGTAATAGGGAAATCTAAAAAGCCTCATTGCTTCAAACTTGTGGTCATTGCCAACCAAAAGGCTTAAATGACCTCTGATCTTTTTCAGTAGCAATTGGCTGTTTTTGGTGTGAAAAAGGGAGCACAAAATAGGGGGGGGGGGGTTCCCGTCAACTGTTTCTCTGCACATGCCACTGAGATATACTTGAGGAACATGCTGTTAGAATATCTCCCAAATTATTATGTAAGCAAGCTGTAGCCTATGGATTTAAGGGTTATACACTCCTTTAAGTCACTTTATAGAAAGAACCTGACTCGGGCAAATTTAGTGTCTGACGGATGTTGGAAAACATCCTGCACATTTTAAAGTTTCAATTCTGGATTCATTGCAAAATACTGGAAGGCTGTGAAGCAGACTACCATCTAAAATTTCTTCTTGAAAGCAGAATTGTTTGAGAATCTTAGCAGTTCTCAGTTGCCAGCAGAATGAGGCTTGCTTCCTTCTGAATGAGAAACACTGCAGCCAAACTGCAGATCTGAAGACTTTCTGCGGGTGGATGTTGCCAAGAAAAGAGGCATGGAGGAGTTAATTGCAGAACAAATAGCAGTCAAGTTCAAGTCTATCAAGTGACGAAGAAGAAAAGGGAGCATTGTGAAGTGACGCTTACCACTGTTGAGGAAAGTACTGCAGTCAAAGTGTTACCACAATATTTGTCATATGTAAACGGGGTTAAAATAATGTTGATAATATTTATGAACTTTAAAGACAAATAGAGAACATAAAGAATAAAAGATACATATAAAAATCCATGTTAGATTATTTTAGTAGGTAACGGTAATTCCATTTTTCATCTGGAATAAATGTTTGTTAATATTTTAAATACAATTCTAGTTATTAAAATTTAAATGTTTCATGCAGAGAAAGAACATGTTGTGCATCTTAGGATGAAGTATAACCAAATTAAAAGGATATATTACACAGTACTTTAACTTCCCTTCTCTTAACCTGTGGCCAAGTGTAATCACACAGGTAGATTAATTAACATGGGATATTTATTTAAGGTAAGTACTAGCTGTAAGAACAGATCCTATATAATATCAATAACATGCATTTGTGACATGTTTATCTCTGTTTTCCTAAGCATTTTTACCTATGTAAGTGGTTTCCTGCCATTTACACCACTGTTCCTCTGCTCCCTTGAGAAGTGTAAAAGCAGGGTAATACTGTATTTGGGTTACATTCATTCCACATTACCTGCATATCTCCACCTTTATCTTGTACATGATTCCTTATGTATTAGTTTATCATTGGTAGATGAAAATAAGTCTGAAAGCTTGCAGTAAGTTAGTTTGAAAAGTCTAAGCAAAAATCAGAAACTGAAAATGGAAATATTTTAAAAAGATTTATTTTAGATTTTGGAACTAGATTGGTGCTTTTTACCCATTAAAAGATTTTTAACAAAATAATTAATTTTGTTATTGTGTTTGTTGAAATAATTATTTCATTGGAAATTAGTACAAATAAAGAGTTGAAACAATAATTAAGAGGAAACGGCTGTTTATTTATGAAAGAAGTTTTAAAATAAAATAACCATCATAATTCTTTCAAGAAAATCAAATTAATTTTCTCACAAAATTCTGGCATCATTGGCTAGTTAAATAAATTCAATTATTACATGTTCTCAGTACATTTTTGTAATCAGTACAATTTTGTAGTTGATAATGTTTATTTTTTAAAAAGAGTTACATTTTATTTTTGATCATCAAATCAATTTATAAAGTGCCAAAAATTGTGACACAAATTCATTGAATGAATATTGCCACTCGTTTTTCAATAACTTTCAATTTTTCTCCTGTCTGAAGTCTTCTACACTTCAAGACTGAATTCATAGATTTTATACTCAAAAGCCAGATATGTCTATGCACACGAGGGCATGCCGAAAAGACTTTAATGAAAGCTTCAAGATGCCTGAATATTATCTCATTTTACTCTAAATACAAAAATCTGTCCAATTTTTAAATTTACAGGAGCTCAATTAGTCTTTAGCATTTTCTTCCTGAAAAGAAATATATTTTCCGAGAAATTACCAGAATTCATTGTTAAAATTATTATTACAAACCCTGGCATACTGATTTTGGCCAGATCTATAACATATTTAATTGAAAAGTTTAATTTAATGTAACCTGTTTGCCTTGCTTCAATCCAATGGAGTATTTATTAGCATTTCAATTATTGGCTTGTAGGTATTCAATTCGGTTCAAAAAGAAATTTAGATTTCAGTATTTTGTGTTGTTAAATTAATTTTAATGTTTGTTAGATTAATAGTTCCATTTATATGCAACTTACTGTTATTTTACTCTTTTCCTTCTACTCTGCTCTCTTTTATTTTACTAGTTTAAATGTTTTTGATGAAGCACAGGTATTTCAAGCATTGTTATTCAATGATTCTTAAGAATATTGCAGCTTAAATTTTATTTGGGTCGGATTCAATTATCATCATATTTAAAATTCATTATTAGTGTTAAAAAAAATTCAATGAACTATGAGCACAGATTGACAACTTTTGCCATTCGGTGAGTGATTCGAAAAAAGTGTTTTTACACCACGCCCTAATGCACACACATGGTAAATGAAAGATTACTATTAAAATTCAAAGTTATGTGTCCCGTATTTGTTGTGATATGTGAAACACATTTAAAATATCAGTTAAATGAAATAAGTGTGTAGGTGAAGTACATCTTAAACTATAATAGGTGAGATGTAAAGAATAAAAATTATTAATCGTCTGTCATTTTAGTTAACAAATTAAAGGAAAATATATGAATAATATAACCAAATAATCCACGGCTAAAGATAATAAAAGGGAAATTTTTTAAAAAGCTATATTTGGTTTATACATATAATACGAGAATACCAATTTTTCATACCAGGCAGTGATTTCTCTTGGAAGATTTTGTGGAGCCAGTGGGCATAGCAACCTGGAAGAGTAGATGCCCCGGGCGCCATGGTGTCCAAACATTACTGCAGGTCTGCCATTTTTTACACCAAAATATGATGAGGATGAAAATAACTTATTCCAGAAGCCATTTACGCTTGCTAAACCACTGATGACGACTGGGATAAAAAAAAAATATTGTTATCCTGTCGTCAATTAGCCTCCATACGTCACTGGCCATGGTGAGTAAAGATTAATGCGTTTATGCCATTTTTTCAAGTCAAATATGATGAGAGGACGAAAAATTACCGTACATTGGGCTCTATATACACAAGCAAGTCACTAATGATGACGGGGGACGGAGAAATCATATGACCCCATCGCCACTGTGTGGAGCCTAAACTGGCCTTAAACAGATAACACTTCTGTGCTTTTAGGTGTATCTTCAAGAAATTCACTGATATTTCATACTAAAATATCATTTTCAGATGCAGATTCTCAGCCCTTTAAAAGTTCAGTTAAAAAAAGAAAATAAAACTATTGGATTCAGGACAGAGGTGGCGCCAGGGCCCCGTTGCACAGTTGTGTAGTTTCGTTTTTTAGCGAGACGAAAATTATAACATCGAAGCTAAAAACAACAGAGCCTTGAAATTTACACAGTTTAAAGGAAATGGACTTCAGATGTATCCCATGAAATTTCATAGCAATCGGTTGGATATTTCTTGATTTGTATTAATTTATTTGATTCGTTCTCTATGGAGGGAACTGGTGTAATCTGCGCAAAAGTTAATAATAGTTGTATAAAACATAAAAAAGATCTTGGAAATTTTACCAAACGAAGGAAATAGCTTAAAAATAAGATTTGTGAAATTTTAGTAAAGTCTGGTGTTTTTATTTGTTTTATTTTTAACGTTCCAAATATTTTCAAAGTTTTAAAATATCCATACTTATAAAAGGCAATGTTTGTGTGTGTGCGATGTCCAGACGAATCTATAACACTTACAACTTTGAAATTTGGCACACAGGTAGTCTTAATGGTGACTCAATTCACCTCGAAGCCGGTTTTTTAAAATTTAATTAGAAAATTTTTTATTTAATATTTTGTGTTGTTTTGGATGATTTTTCGCACTAATTTCTCAATAGCATGGTTTTGGGTAATTTTAGGGAAAAAAAATAGATACACCATCGGAAAGAGCAAGCGATTTTCGTTCTAATGAAATTTATTTTGAATTTCCAACTTAATTTAATGAATTTTGAAAAATAGTCACTTTTATGTTAATTTTTCATTCGGTTTTCTTTAACTTCTAGCATCCGTCTTTCTAATAACGCTATCATTTTCAACTTTTTTTCTTCTTATAACTGGAACGTTTCTGTCGGAATTAAGACAAGAACCGTTAAAATAGCTTTTCCCGTTTTTTTTTAAATTAATTTTTCCCTGCTCGGTTCAAACAGTTTTTTTGCTAGCGAGATTTGGCAGTGAGACATTCTCCGGAGATTCCCCCGTTGCATTTTCATTGGCTGGTTACGTGACCTTCCTCACGTCGTGTGACGTCATTACTTTCGCGTTCTGCGAGGAGACGATTTATTTACTCGATGACTTCAATTATTATTTGTAAGCCTGTCTTAACTTATTTCTTTGCCTTTCATACTTTGCTTGCGGTGTAATAAATATCACATTTTAATTTTTTAACATTGTTTTGGATTAACGGTACTCGGTCGAGAGGAAAAAGAAACGGACAAACTCTAACTAATATATATATTTCTGTTTTGATTTCGTTTTTAAAACTTTCATTTATGTAATTGTATGTGCGCTTTTTTTTTTATTTTGTTGAAGTCCTGATTCCACGGGCAACGCCGTGCGCGTACTTCTAGTATGTAATAAATAATTGTGCGATAAATACAAATGCCTCTCGACGATTAAAAAGTGAGGCTTTCGTTAATATAATATAAATATTATATGAATACCATTAAATGTTAAAATAAATTTACTTTTAAGACTAAATTTGCCGCAGTTTTCACAAAAATAATATGAGAATTAAATTTCATGAAAGGCCCTTCATGAAAAAATTCAAAAACATTTTAATAGCTAACTTTTAAGCGTAATAGATAAGCGTAACGCTTTTCATCGTGCGAATTATATTTTATATTATTTTTTATGAAAAACTATTTGTGGTAAGTTTTCCTAATTTTATCATCCTTGTAACTATAGCTGAAGACAGCGCTTGAGAGGTTATCGCTTAAGCAACCTGTCTTTAAAATTTCAAATCCCTTTCTGCACTTGTCCAAAATTTTCGCGTTTTTGGTATGTTTATATCAACTACGAAATAAGAAATAAATGTTAAAATCGATTTAAAATACTTATGAAGCCATTCAGATTTACTTCTTAAAAAGTTCAAATGTATTTTAGATTGAGTATCCGCCCATTTAAATTCGATATTAATAAAATTTTCGAATTGATTGTCTTTGAATTTTTATTAATTCACATTTGGGCCGGAACAAGTTAGTTTAATCTTTCAACGTGTTTTTTTCCGACTCGGATATTTATTTTTGGATCATTGAAGGAATAAGTGAAAATTCTTCACTGACATAGATGATATTAAAAAATAAAATAAATCGAAAATGTTGGGGCTAATTTTTAGATGAAGATAAGAGTATAGAAATGATTTAAGTTATTCTCAAGGTGAGAAAATTTTTAAAATTCACTTTAAATTTGAAAATGCAGTGGGGAAAAAACGTTTAAAATATAGTATAAAAAGCTGGAAAATATTAAAATAATCAGTTAAAAATAGTGTCGTTTTTCTGCTCTGGAATCGGACATCATGAAAAATCTAAATTTAGACGGATGAAGAACAATGCAAGACTTTACAGAACGAAATTTCGAAAGCTCACTGAAACGCCACTCAAGTGTTCCAAAGACATTTCCCAACTTCAACCTCAGTGAACCATCCTAAGACTGCGTGTTTATACAAAACCAGCGGGAGTGTTCTCTAAACTTTCCTCGTATACTTCCCCAAAAATGTGCCGTTTCCCCTTCCCCCGCGTGGCTAAAAAAATTCGAACCTACTGTTACCCAGAATCCAATGACCATCTGAAGGTTTTTCATTATAGTCATTGAAAAATATCTAGGTAAAGAATCAAATTCAAAGAGGCGCTTACCGGCTCAAGGACAAACTGACGTAATTCGCTCCATATCTTTCGCGTGCACAGAAGATTGCTTCCAGTACGCATGCGCGTGTAGATAACGGATTTTTTTTCAAAAGTAAATTATACCGACCGACAGACAGTCAACCCTTTGACGGATTTGGCCCAAAATTTTATTCGGACCTACATTCATGATGATAAAACTGTGTACCAAATTTTATCCATCTAGCTATTCAAGTTTTTGAGTTATAGTGTTCACATGACCGCGGACAGACTTCTCGTGGACGGATTTTGTCCAAAATTTGATCGAAACCTACAAATAATGTGTCAAGTTCACATACCAAATTTCATCCCTGTATCTCTAAGTTTTCGAGTTATCGGGTTCACAGACATAATTCCAAAACTGTGTTTTTCGGACTCAAGGGAGGTCTAAAATGTGAAGATTCGTCAAAATCTCGAATTCGAATTTTTTCACGATTACAATACTTTCTCTTTTTATACGAGAAAGTAAAAAAACACAATTTTGGAATTATGTGTGTGTGTCTGTGAACACGATAACTATTAGAGCTACGGGGATGAAATTTGGTATGTGATCTTTACACATAATTTGTAGGTTACTAACAAATTTTGGACAAAATCCGTCTACGGGAAGTCTGCCTGTCCGCGGTCATGCGAACACAGTAACTCAAAAACTTGAACAGCTAGATGGATAAAATTTGGTACACAGTTTTATCATCATGAATGTAGGTCCGTACAAAATTTTGGACCAAATCCGTAAAAGGGTTGACTGTCTGGATAATCGCATACTTGTGAAAATTATATACCCTAAACCCTTTGGCTCAGATAAATAAAAATTGGTATGACGTTTGCTAATATTAATTATAGATCTGTGCTCAAATTTCGTTTCAATCCATTGAAAAAAAGATGTTCAAATTGCATATTTGGTTCAAAATGCACATTGCGACTGTGTGTTGGCGAGCGTTTCGCTTATTTTACTCAAGTTAGCATAGTTGGCTTTTGACATTGGCGGTCTACGTAGTATTGTAGCTTCGGATGCGCTTCGGAAATTATGGCAACCCCCTGAACCCGAAACTTCGTTCTGACATTCTCCAGATGGAAGGTATGGTGAAATCTTGCATGATATTTGTAGTGAGATTTCGATCTCAAAAACTTTAAATAAAGTTGTGGTACCTCAGCGCAGGTCATTTTAAAATTATAATGACTCAGAGTTTAGGAAGCAAACGGGACAAATAGTATACGGAACGAATGGCAACCCTAGTTAGAGGGAAAATGGCACCTTTTTGGGAAGTATACGAGAAAGTTTGGGGAGACCACTCCCGCTGGTTCGGACTCGGGGAGGTCTAAAACGTGGAGATTCGTCAAAATCTCGAGTTGGAATTTTTTGACGATTACTATACTTTCTCATTGTATACGAGAAAGTAAAAAATTTTGACTTTCAGGGTTTCAAATGGTTCTCTACCAACCTCCAATAGCCCAGTCAATAAAGACCCCAAAATAGTCAACTTCGGAAAAAATTTGATATATTTACATATTAAGCCAAAATCCTTCCTATAAAAGTTATAGCCTACAATTTTTTGAATTTGATTTGATTGGGGGATTTTCTGCAACAAAGGCTATTATCCCCTATTCATTCCAAAGTTCTTTTCAATCCGTAATCAAAAAAGAGATGAAAATTGCCATCAAAAGACGGGCTAAAATTATTGCCGATCTGACTCGCTCAAGAGAAAAAAAAAATGGCACCCTCCGAGAAAGGCCTACAATTTTTTTTTTTTTTTAACAATTTTTTGAATCTACTGATATAAAGTTTTATTTATTTATGTGCAATGCTAAAGCAGGGGGAGGGGTAAGAAGGTTCGGCGTGCCACGCTCTTGCTCAGTCTTCGCGACGAGTGGTATGGAAAAAAACATTAAATGGTATATTTTTGAAAATTGGTACACATGTTTGTGAGGGACTCTTGTTCAGCATACTAAACGTACCCGGTCCTAGGGGGAATCTCGCGCCGCCATCTTGCATTTCATCCCCCTTTTTAGTTTTTCTTTAATGTCTCGAGAACTATTCACTTTTCGAATTGCATGTGCTACAACAAATTAAAGAGCTTGAATTTCCCTACAAATACATGCTTTTATTTTTCTTTTAGCTTTAACAGTTTCCGAGATAATGATTTTCAAGGTTTGACGTCATCTTAGATTTCATCCCCCCTCTTTTGGTTTTTCTTGAATATCTCGAAAACTATTCAATTTTCAAAACATAGGATTTAACAAATTAAAGAGCGCAAAATTCTCTACAAATACATGCTTTTATTTTTCTTTTAGCTTTAATAGTTTTTGAGATAATTGATCTCAAAATGGATGAATTGATGAATGGTGTAAAAAAAAAAAATGTTCAGTTGATAGTCCAGTAAACGAAGGGTTTGAAAAAAAAAAGAAAACACTAAATCGCATAGTTTTGAAAATTGGTACACATGTTCGCTAGGGACTCCTGTTGAACATATTAAAAGTCCCCGGTCCTGGAGGGATGCTCACGCCGCCGTCTTGGATTTCATCCCTGTGTAACGATCCCATTGGACGATTGCAGCGCCACCTCCCGTGCTGAGTATATTTGCCATGATATTCATTAGTTGGACGATGGATATTATCCTGTCTGGGATTGAGTTATTCCCCCCCGTTTGTAACATTAATTATAACTATTTTTATTTACTGTAAATATTAATTTTGTGTAATGTGAAGTGTCTTTTGTGTAGTGACTGTTTATTTGTTAATTAAAAATTGTTTAAAAGTAACTTTGTTTTCCCCAAATTAATTTTGTCTTTGTTTATTTATTTTCTTTTAGAGCTAGCCGAAAATTTTAAATAGTTGCTACACCTGCCTCTTTTAGTTTTTCTTAAATATCTAGAAAACTGTTCAATTTTCAAATTACACGTGATACATTAAATTATCAATTAAAGAGCGTAACTTTCACTACTTATGTATGCTTTTATTGTTCTTTCTGCTTTTTACTTTCTCGTATACAATGAGAAAGTATTGTAATCGTCAAAAAATTCGAACTCGAGATTTTGACGAATTTTAGACCTCCCTGAGTCCGAAAAACACAATTTTGGAATTATGTCTGTCTGTGAACATGATTACTTGGAAACTATTAGAGCTACGGGGACGAAATTTGGTATGTGATCTTTACACATAATTTATAGGTTTCTATCAAATTTTGGACAAACTCCGTCTAGGGGAAGTCTGTCCGCGTTCATGTGAACTCTATAACTCAAAAATTTAAATAACTAGATGGATAAAATTTGGTACACATTTCTTTCATCAGAAAGGTAGATTCGTATAAAATTTTTGGCCAAATCTGTCAAAGGATTGACTGTCTGTCGAACTGTATAATCGCCTGGTAAAAATTATATCTTCCTAAACCCTTTGGCTTATAAATAAAAATTGGCATGACGGTTACTAACATTAATTATAGATCTGTGCCCGAATTTCGTTTCAATCGGTTAAAAAGAGGCGTTCAGATTGCATATTCAATTTTGTACTTGCGTAATGGGAGCAAAATCTCTGCGCATGCGCAAGCTATTCAGCGGCAGCGAACGAGGTAATTTTTCTCTGTTTTGTTTTCGCTTGCGCACGCCCTCGCATTAGCGGAGTTAGAGTGTGATAGAAAATAAATATTACCGAGTTTTAATATATACGCATCTCTTTGAATTTGATTCTTCACCTAAATATTTTACAATCACTATAATCTACAATGAAAAGCCTTCTGATATTCATTGCATTCTGGGTTGCAGTAGGTTCGAATTTTTTATCCATGCAGGGGGAGGGGAAATGACAATTTTTTGGGAAATATACAAGAAAGTTTAGGGGAGGCCACTCCTGCCGGTTTTTTCAGAAATTAAAAAAAGTACATCATGATCCACCCACATTAATATGTTGTGTAGTTTATTCTCTCTTAATCATCCGGCTCTCTTTATGCTTACATTTTTATTTATATTTGCTGATTCTCTTACATAATATTGACGTAATTCAAGTAAACGTCACTAAGTACTAGGGATGTAACGAATAGTGACTTGGCCGAATAACGAATATTTCGCGAAATTTCAGGCTGAATGCCAATTTTTTTAAAAACATTTCACTTTTGAATGTAAATGAAATATTTTTGAAACTTTATATGAAAAATTTAAGATGAAATAAAATTGATTTTTTATTATTTATATATTTAAATAATTATTTAAAAAAATAAAAATTTTAATAGACCACGTTTTTAAAACGGACTAAAAAGTATAAAATAATTTCTTCTAGCCCCATACAGATTTATAACCCCATACAGATTCAAAACGAAAAACGTGGGGCGCATGTAATAGATAATTGATGTATAAATAGTTTATTTCAGTCACTAACAATTTTATTGCAGTGGAAATGATATGAACTGTTGTGTGAGTTTTCTCAACGATAGCTACTCCTTACTATTAAATATTGCATGCGCCCCACGTTTTTCGTTTTAAATCTGTATGGGGTTATAAATCTGTATGGGGCTAGAAGAAATTATTTTATACTTTTTAGTCCGTTTTAAAAACGTGGTCTATTAAAAATTTTATTTTTTTAAATAATTATTTTCTGCTTTTTAGTCTTCTGTGTGTGAAATTTTGCAATCGATTTTAAACATCTTGATGAGATTATGACGGAGACATGTGGCAAATTTCAGGTTTATTTCAGTTTCTCTTCACCTGATCATAAATAAAAAATTGTTATTTTCTTGAAAAAGTAAGTTATATGACGCAGAGACCTTTGAGATATAATGAAAACGTACTGCGCATGCGCAAAGATATGGCTAAAATATGGGGGTGCTTCGATGATCCCATGGGTCATCCATATACCCAAGAACCAAGTCTGTAATGTTAATAGTTTTCGAGATATAATGAAAAACGTACTGCGCATGCGCAAAGATATGGCTAAAATATGGGGGTGCTTCGATGATCCCATGGGTCATCCATATACCCAAGAACCAAGTCTGTAATGTTAATAGTTTTCGAGATATATTGAAAAACGTACTGCGGATGCGTCATGCAAAACATGAAATGACAGACAAACGGACAGACAGACAGACAAGAAAGCGAATTAATAATGCAGTTCTGAACTATGTTTAAAGTTTCAAGTCTCCAGCTCATCGGGAAGTTAGTTTAAAATCGATCGCAAGATTTGTACAGAACAGACAGACAGACAAGAAAGCGAGTTAATAAAAACGTGGTAAAAATGTTAATACTTTTATGTCTATTTGTAATATTCTAAATACCTTAATTCCAATAATAAGAAATGAGAAACTCTCTTCATTTTGGGATTTCTTCAAATAGATAAAAGAATCATCATTGTTTTCATGACAATGGCAAACACTGAAGAAAATTGAAGGGATAAATTAAAATTACTTTAAGTAAATTCCTATTTTGATAAAGAACTTCTAATAGTTAAAATGGAGTATCAACTTAATTGGTGGTGGGGAAATACGGAAGATTTCCAAGGTTCACAAATTTAGCAAGAAAATAACTTTCACCACCTGTAAGTGTACAGTGTTTTCTGAAGCCAGTAATATATATGAAACCATATGTAACAGATTTCTATAAATGATACGCGACATTATTAAATACACTTATGTACTGCAACTTAAAATTAGATAAATGTTAAATTTTTTATATAGTAAATGTACCAGAATATAATTCTGCAAAATTCTTTATTAAATATATTTAAAACAGCATTTTTAAAAAGCATTTTATCCTGAATTTATTCTGCGAAATGTCTGTTTAGCATTCAGCCAGACCGAATAGGACTAATACTTAATATTCGCTACATCCCTAGTTGTTAATATATTTGTATGAAACCAAACCAAACAAATTTCTTACTGAAAATGCGGAAAAATTATTGTTCTTGCTTTACAATGATATATGTAACTTTATTAAGTACACCTATGGAACTTAAAATTGGGTAGATGTTAGGAGATTTTTTGATAATAAACGTAATGAAGTGTAATTCTGCAATATTCTTTGTTAAAATCTATATTTAAAAGCACATTTAAAAAAATTATTATCCTGAATATATTTGGCCGAATATCTGCTTAGTATTCCGCAAAAGGACCGAATATTCGTTACGTACCTACTAAGTACAAAACCATAGTTTCGAGATACGGTCAGTTTCTTGCGGTCTACTTGACTGCAGAAGTCCCTCAGAAGGTTTTTGTGGACTTAAAGACTTCTGCCTGAACGCCGACGAATCGTTTCTGTTTACACTATACAGCTTCATTACAGAAGGTGGGTGCACACTATGTTCCTTGGAATTGGTGAGTTTAAGCACGAACTCCACAGGTTGGCTTTTCAGCAGCCATAGTAATGCCTCTTCCTTTTATACAAGCACGCGATAGTTGATGAAATAGATCATCTGGATCAAATAGTTTGGAAATTGTAACTGGTTTCAGGGCTCTTTTGAAACTTCCACTGTATTTTAGTTTCACTTTTCCATCCCACTTTGTAGTGGTGAGTTTGTTTCTTAACCAGCTGCAAGTTCTAAAAAAGTATTCCGTCATGTCAAAGTTAGATCTTAGCGTACTTTTTTTTGTCAAAGTCATAAACCTGTAATATCTGTCCTCGTTCAACGTAGAATATTTTTTCAACCCATACACAAGGTTCCCTCTAGTAGCCACAATTCACCTTTCGATGAGGTAGAATCAAGGAAAATCTCTGCTCAACTGTGAGTTTCTGGCTACAATTTAATTCTGAAATAATTATTGCTTTCTTCGATTTTCTCCTTAGGTATAGAATTAGTATCTAACTATATGCAAGCGAAGGTAATCGAGATGCAATGCTGTTCAGATTTGAAGACAAAATTCAGTGAAGTTGGTATGCCTGAATTTTACAAATTTATCATCCAGGTTTGAAAATATTCGGAAAACGGGCATTTGAAATTATTTCTGTGTTTTAAAGTAGTAATTGGTGCGAGAAATTATTTTCACTTTTTGAAGGGAATTAGTCTCCTCCAAGATCCAAAATTACTGACATTCACTTGGGATCAGTTTTGAAAGTAACCATTGCGGATAAGATATCCTCTGGAGTAGAAAATATTTTAGTAAGAAGAAATGTTAAGTGTGTAGCCTTTTTGGTACGCCATAATCATATTTCTGTTAGGGATAACAGTAGCCATCAAGGAAAGGGGTCTTGGTTCGTTTCAATACTTTTAATTAAACACAAAAGGACACAACATACAGGGACAAACATTAAGAACAAAACACATCGTTACATAAAAATAAACAATATCGCGGGGGAGAACACCATGTTTACTCGTCGACTCCAGATCGTGAACTGCGGTCTCCTCCAACGGCCGCTAGGTGGCGAGCTCGGAAAACAGTGCGGTTACAAGTGTCAGAAAGAAAACATTGATTTTACCGTTGTCCTTGTTGTTTTCTAAACTGTTTTTTTTTTCTAAACTTCTTTTTCGGAATAAACCTGCGTGTTTTTTTTTTCTTTCTTTTTTTGAGGTCCACATAAATTTATTTAATTGACCCGTGATAGCATTCGATATTGACACCCCTGCTGTAGATAATCTTCAATTATCTTTCTTTAGCATTTCATTGTTTTCCATTTCACATGGGAGCTTGACTTTTTTGTTTGATTTTCAATGTTACATTAAATAATTCTTTGATCCTTCCCTATGGATGCGGGGAAGGAAAGATGCTTTCAGATGATGGAAAGATGATTGCGGG
>BGPR01001488.1:99813-217569 GCA_013235015.1 Araneus ventricosus | reverse complement strand
TTGCGGGGAAGGAAAGATGCTTTCAGATGATGGAAAGATGATTGCGGAGTAGGAAATATGCTTTCTTTGATCCTCCCCTGTGGATACGGGGTAGGAAAGATGCTTTCAGTCTTTTAAATTTACGATTCTCGCCATAATTCATCAGTATCCTTAAAATATTTTAATAGTTTTGTAGCATTTCTGATTGGCCAGTAATTATTGGGAACATGTGCTTATTTTTAGTTTAAGTATCCTCAATTACTAAATGATTGAGTTGGAATAAAATTTCTATCTAATTATTGAAATTGGCATTTAAATAAGTACTAGGGTGCTCTGCCCCCTGCTCGCTGAAGCTCGCCAACCCCCTTGAGGATTGCGTTGCAATCCTCCCAAGTTTGCTACGCAAACCCTGCTCGCCACAGTGAAGACATTGCATGTCCTAGCACAAGTATTTTAAAATCTTTATATATAATATGTATGTATCAGCTTTATTTTGCTCCTGATGTTTTAACTTAAATCAGCACAGAATAAAATCTTTTAGCCTCAAAAAAAAAATTTTTTTTTTCAAATAAAACTTTCAAAGAAAATTATTCAAGTGCATAAATAAACAAATAAGAGTTGCAAAATTAAAACAAATATTATTATTCTAAAAATTAATTTTAAAAACAAATTCTATTATTATTAATAAAGATATTGTCTTGTGATATCTTAGCACTATGAACATAAAAAAAGACAATATTATTAATAAATAAAAATCTTAAGCTGTTTCCTTTTAATGCTTTTACCTTAATTAAGAAGGAATAAAACTTTTGGTCCTAAACCTTAGTCTACCTTATTTGAAGGTACGATGCGTTCGAATAAAACGTTATTTGTAGGCACTGTGTGATAAAATAGAACGTTATTTGTAGGCACTATGCGATAGAATAGAACGTTATTTGTAGGCACTGTGCGATAGAATAGAACGTTATTTGTAGGCACTTTGCATTAGAATAGAACGTTATTTGCAGGTACTACACGGGCAGATGAAACGTTAATTGCAGGTACAATAATAACTGATAAAATGTTATGTTTACAATCATTCTGTTAAGCCAGTGGCGCCATCTGCTTATGAATTTAAGAAGAAATTGTTAAAAAATTTATATTTATAATAATGAATTCTAAATTAAATACTAAAATATATAACATAATTTTAAAGATTACTGAATTTTAGAATGAGGGGAAGGTTTGATAAAATTTATTTGCAAGTTTTTGATTCAAATTTTTTTTTAGATAAATCCAAATCGCTAACTTAAATTATCTTGACATTGACCTGAATGTTCTCTGGCTCTCGTAAGCCATCTCCTTCATTTCTAACTAATCTCTTTTAAATCATTTCATCCAAAGTTTCATTATATTGCAAGAAATATTGTGTCTTAAACTCATTTATTTTTTAGAGAAAAAGTTATTTTACGCAGCAAAGAATATAGTAACAGGCTATTCCTATGGTGTTATGCCTAACATGGCGGACTTCCGGTTTTGTTTGGTAACAGACGTTGCCATCGACAAAAGAGAAATTAACCCCTTTTTCCGCCACGTCCTTTTCCGCCTTAGCGTTTTATATATATAGATTCGTTTGCAAAGACATATTTAGGCTATGGTTTCTTGCAGAAAGATGTCTGCTGGCATGATTATAATTGCATCATCATCAGAAAAAAAATGGGCATTTATTTAAATTGTTGTTTTGATTAATTATTTTTTTTTTACCTTAACTCATCGTTTAATCATTAAGACAACATGAATTTTTATTTCGTAATAATTTTTTGTCAAAACGTTCACTGAATCTAAATATTAAAATGTGAACTTTTTTAAAGGGTGATTTGGATCAAATTCACTTTGATAAAAATTATTTGCACTCATAACAAATATATTTCACGAAAAAGAAATTATTCCGCTATAAATAAATTATTTCAACTTGAAAAAAAATATTTGAACATTGAACAAATATGATGCACTCAAGAAAAAAATATTATCACTGGCATTAATTACTTTCCACTATAAACCGGATGTTTCCTTTTTGAGCATAAAAAATCCAACGGGGTTTCTGAAATCAGCAACATTAAATTTGTTAGAGTGTTGCCAACAGCAGGGGATCTCCCCTGTTTTCGGGGATTTACGACCATGGTAGGGGAAATAAGGCAAAGCAGGAAATTTTACCTGCGAAATTAGCAACAATGATTGATAGGTAATGTGCCTGTGAAGCGTGCATAGTTGCTTCTAGACTTCTTTTATTCATCTTTTCAAACTGAACTTTACTATTTTTACCCTATTCATGTGATTATCTAGCAGAATTTGTAACCTGTGGAGTGAGTTGATTTAAATTACTAAAAATGTTGTATAAAAAAAATAAAATATTTTTCTAGAACTTTTGCTTTAGAACTGAAGTCATCTATACTTATAAAAGGTAATGTTTGTGTGTGTGCTCGCGATGTCTAGACGAATCTATCGCACTAACAATCATGAAATTTGGCACACAGGTAGTCGTAATGGTGACTGAATGCACCTCAAAGCCGGAATTTTAAAATTTAATCTAGAAATTTTTTTATTTAATGTTTTGAGTCATTTTCGGCACGTTTACGACTGTAGTATCTTTTCTAATGATAGTTGAAAAACAATCGATCCACCATCGGATAGAACAAACAATTTTCTTTGTAATGAAATTTGTTTTGAGCTTCAAACGTAATTTACTGAATTTTGAGAAATTTTTAAAAAATAGTCAGGTTTGCCATCGAAACTTTATTTTTGTTTTTAAATTTGCTGCATCCGACGTTCTAATAGCACTAATATTTTCAATTTTTTTCAGTTTAAAACTGGAACGGTTAAAATATCTTTTCCCGTTGTTTTTTTTAATTAATTTTTTCCTGGTCAGTTGAAAGATATTTTACTCTAACGAGCTTCCTTCCGCGACACTTTCTCCGGAACGTTGTTGGCAATTTCGTTGGCTGACGGTGTGGAGCTTAGGTGACGTCATTACCTTCTATTGAATGACTTCGATTATTATTTTCGGCAGTATCTTAAAGTGTTTATTTATTTTGCTTGTTGTATAATAATGATTTTCACGTTGCAATTTTTTAATATTATTTTGTATTAACGTGCTCTTTACTGTTTTTCTACAGTTAAAATGTCATTATCGCGAAAAAAATAAGCGGGAAAATCAATAATGTGTATCTTTTGTTTTCAAAACTTTTTCATGTCATTATGGGCGGTTTTTTAAAAAAATTATTATTTTCTTGAAGTCCTGATTCTACGGGCAACGCCGTGCACGTACTGCTGGTGAAAGATAAACGATTCAATGTAATTTAGCTCGAAGTATCATTTCGAAAATGATAAGGAAAGAAATGTAACAAAAGCAAAAAAAAAGAAACGCAAGGAAGATGTTCAGCTAGATGCAAAATCACTTATCGCTGTACAGCTGATGAACATAGAAAGAATGAATCTCCTGTGGAAATATATTTGTGTTCCATTCTAAAAGTTCTGTTGTTTCATTATATGAAGCACAGGGTGAACACAGTAATCACGTGGATGGAAATCGAGGCTTATCTATGGTGGCGAGAGAAATGGTTCGCGCCAGCTATTTGAAGATGGGACCAGAATTTTTTTTTTTTTTTCCCTCCATCACTAATAATGGATTAGTAGACCAGGAAAAATAGGATTTTGCGTCGAATTAATTCGCGGAAATCCGGAAACTGTTTTAATCTCTTTATTTACATGCAAAAATAATTATTTGAATTTTGCTTCAATTTTTAAATGGTGCTTCAGGTGGGGGTCGCGGAATCCCTCACATTTTCGCCTATTTTTCTTTTTTCGACAATAACTCACAAATGACGCATTTCTCAAAACTTTTGCCAGTACAGAAGTTAAAGCGCATAAAATTCTGCGTCGAATGATACCTCATTTTTGAAATTAGGTAAAGTAGTTTAGGCACAATGCAAGTTCAAAAAACGTCAATTTTTATCATTTTTGGGCAAAAGTTGGATTTTCAGAGGCGTACCTACATAAAATGGCGCTCAGAGCATATACAAAAATAGCGCCCCCACCTTTTCTTAGAAGTGCAATCCGCATACTTCTCCCCTCCAAATACTTTATGCCAGGGAGTGCTAAGATTGAAATTGCAATTAAACTGAAATAATAATACATAAAACTTTTTTGAACAATTATGATATAGCCGTCTTCGGCAATCAGCTGGTTCACTCATCAAATTAATTGTATTAATTTCGTAATGTTAAACAGCTTTCATAGTGATACACAAAGGAAGAAACTGTTGCACACAGAGGCTGTAACATAGTTAAAAAGTTTAATTTCTTGGCGATAAAAATATATCTCATATATATGTAGCGATTTTTTAGCCATTAAAGTCGCACATGATTCTGACGGTTATTACAAAAATTGTATTTATTAAGTGATTAGAAATTTTATATTTATTTAGTTATATAGCGTAAATGAATAGTATAAATCTACACTATTAAAAGTCGTAGTATGTATCTATGTCCGGCTATCTTCTCACGAACCACTGAATCCTGAAACGAGCTGAAAGTACCAAAAGATGGGAAATAATCTAAGGAATCCATTACGACCATTTAAATTCCGAAATTCCAATTAGTTAAAAGGATATTAATTAAAAAGTGTCAAAATGAATGAAATATTGTGCTGTCATCTATTGTCAGCTTCTGTAACTATCTGTCACATCGGTTGTTCTTGCATCTGGTTTGTATAAAAGGTTTTCCTTTTTAGGGAGCCTCCGCGTTTTCGAGTTTTGATTTATAAACATGGGAAAAAATCGTTTTCCTGCATTTTTTTCTTTCTTTTTTTGTCGTACTGTGTTTCACAACATTTACGTTTGTTGGGGAAAATATTTATTCATTTTTATCCGTTTTTTTCATTAATATTCAAATTCGGCAAGACGGAAATATATGTTTCTGGTGTTTAATTTATCAGTTTGGTGTACTATTAAATCGTTTATCGTTTCTGTTTTTTATTTCGTTTTATTTTTCTTTTGCAAAACAAAATATGCTAACCTGTTTTAATTTATAAACATTGGAATTCTCGCGTTTTCATTCAAGCCATACTATTTTAAAGTAGTAAAAAAGGCTAGAATTGAAAGTTTTAATCCAACAAGAGAGGATTCAAAACAAATTTAAGTTTGTTGGGGAATCTTAGTGACAATATTTGTAGGGAAAAAAACAGGCGAGCATGTGAAAAAATGTGTATCCCGAGAAACGCTGTGTTATTAGCTATATGGTAATTAAAAGGCTGGATTTAAAAATTTTGATTAAACAATATAGGATTCAATGGAGGTTTACGTTTTGGAGGGAGTTAGTGACAATATTTGTAAAAAAAAATAAACCGGACGAAGGAATATAAAAATAAAGTAATAAAAAGACTAAATTTGAAAGAATATTTACTTTTGTTGGGGAAAGTAAGTGACAAAATTTGTTGAAAAAAGCCGAAGCGGGCATATGAAAAAAATGAATCCCGAGATCTCACGTGACCACACTTCTTCTCTCTACCAGGGAATGATGCATTATTCGAGATAGCCCGTGGAACGCCGGGCCACACAGCTAGTTAATCCTTTAAGGCTTGCCCCGTAGAATTTTAAAAATGCCTTTTCCCAAGAGATGGCGCTGATATTTACTAGGTTGTGACGTTATCGCTTTCATCAAATTTAGAACTTTTTTGCCAAAAAGGAAATAAATGGTATTTTCTGGCATCTCAGAATAACTGAAGGGTTCCCTACCCCAATAAAGAAACCGCAGCAAAGACCTCTTACATTACAAAAGAGGGTCCTGATTTGCCTTTGGCTATTAAAAGGAGAGTCGGTCGGAAAATTGTTTGAAAGATCTTTCTTTTAGCTGGTTTTAGAAACTTTATGAAAATAAAAGCATACTTTGATGATTGTATTTTTTCCGAATTAAGCACATGACGGAGTAAATTCCAAATGTGTGACTGAAAATTTGAATAATGGATGTTTCGATAGCAGGAATTATGCTTCTAGAATAATAGTAATCTGAATTCAAATTAAAATCAATAATATTAGTTAATCTTCCTAGTTCAGAATTTTGCGTTAGGCTATCTAATAAGACGACCCTTCCTGTTTTGGAAAGGGGCTGTCGTTTTCATTCATCTAAGAAGGCATAGAATACTTGAAATGCTTATGGATTCTACTTAATTTTTGTGTCAAATTATAAAGATAATTAATGATAAAATTTTAGTTAAAGGCCTAAAAATGCGATAATTCGATGTACGTCAATATGACGGGCGCGAGACTTAAAGGGTTAATAACTACAGATATTTTAACTCTTAAAATAAGGAGAAATGAGATTTTCTTATGAAATACACATTTAAAAATATCTATAGATTTAGAAATTATGGAAATCTCCTAAGAACTTCGTATATACTCAATAAATATCGTATCATAAATCAAAATCCAAAAAAAAAATTACCTTATGCTTAAAATAAAACAAAGTGAGAAAGAATTCATAGCTTAAGAAAAAAGTAAACTTTTTGATCAAAAAGTTATCTGAGATATAATGATCTTTTTCAACAAAAGAAAAACAAATATCTTAAAGATTTAATGAAACAATAAAATAGTCTTGTCTAAAATTTTAGCAGTAAAAACTACTATTGTAAATTATATTTAAACACATTTTTAAAAATTTGCTAAAATTTTGAAAAAATTTTGGAACTAAATTTATAAAACTGAAAGGATTATTTTAAGATGGGGTAATTTTTTTGCGATAATATTTTCAGAATTTATCACAAAAAAACCCATCGGAATTTTGCTCACTTTTTAATTAATTAAAATTCTAACTAAAGTTTCGAAAAAATCGCTTCGAGGTGTACATTTTCACCCTCCAAAATGTATCTGGTCCAAATTTGGTAGCTTAAAACAAACGGCCAGCCATGTAATGCGCCAAAGGGCAATTGCTTTTAATATGAGTAGAGATAACTGTGCAACAAGACGGTTCTTTCATCTAAAAAGCGTCATAATGACATATCCACAAAAAAAAAAAGAGTTTAAAAAAATTATGAAATAGTTTAGAATTTTTTAATGATATTTTGCTAAATTCATTAGAAAATTTCATACATTATTACTTTAACCACTTAAAAAGGGTTTAAATAAGAAATTCAAACAATTGTTTGAGTGAAAATTTTCATACTTTAGATAAATATAACTCAAATATGCATTCCATTGATCTCGTACTTAAAACTTAAGATAAAATGCATACAAATAACTTAATCCACTGAAAAATTCCCACAAATACGAATAATAATGAAAAAATTAGATACATTACTTTTTATTCCTAGAAGCTCTAAATATTAACAACTTGGAATGGAAGGGATTCCCTTTACACTTTACCAAACAAATAGGAATATTTCTTTCCATGCTCTTTGAAAGTAGGAATAGTAATTTAATCCCAATTATTTGTCACGAACGTCGGGAGAAGCCGATAGCCAATCGGAATGAATACGGAGCTTTTTAGATTCAACCATATCGTGAGAAACCTCTAGACACCATGTGAAGTTAACGATATACTATTATCTTCCCTTAACTAAAATTATCTGAGGTTGGTCAAGTATACGCCCTCCCCCTACCGAGACTCAAATCTTTGAAAAGGACCTTAACGAGATTTCGCAGAATGGGGTTTGGTCAATAGATCTTTGTAATACAAAACTATTTGCTATTTTGTTTTGAGAAAACTACCGTGAGTTGATTTTCAGGTTGTGAAAAGGGCTGCACCCTTTATGTTTCCCCATACTTGATTGGAACCTCTTTGTTTCTTAAGAAGCTGGGGAATAAGAGTTAAAAAAGTACTTTCTCTTATATGTAACTAATTGATTCCTCAATTCCCCCCCTGGTAATGACGCCCAGGGCACTTGCCCTACTTGTACCACCCTAGTTACGCCACTGTGGATTTTTGACCATATCTTTTTAATGTAAAATACTACTATTTCGAATATGGGACAGTATCAAATATTAGGCCTTACTATATCTTTGAAGACTACTACCACGACTTTCAACAAACTTTCCTTAATTTCGCTTACCAGCTTGCGTACGAATTTTCTTTCTAAATAAAGTACCAACCTTGCCGAAGCTATGAACTTGGAAATAACAATTCATTTTATCATGCACTTATATTATTTATTAAAAGTATAAAATATGAAGCACAAAGTAAGAAAAAAAGGTTTCAATTTACAAATTAGCAGTTTTTAGGAATTAAAAAATCCAACAACTTAGCAACAACACTTTAGCAGCTTTTGGTGAGGTGAGCAGCAAAAATTGTTCTTGTTGAAAATCGTTGTCAGTATTTTCATCCAAAAGTTTTTCAACAGCCTCATAATCAGAAATAATTACGTCATCATCCAAGTTTAGCATTTATTAATGTCTTCTGGTACATTTTTGCACGGCGCACTTCTGCAGTAGAAGCAAATCGGAGAGAATTTCATTCCTTGCTTTCTACAACCGCAAACATCCCTACGTCTCTTGGAACATTTGCAGATAACACTGTTAAGCAGTTATTGTGGGGCTTGTACGGCTGTTGATGTGACAGGGAGCAACCCATCCTTTGTTGCTTTCCAACCCCATTTAATCGGGTCTAGCACATGACCAGTCCACAAATTAACCTGAAGAAATGCCCTCCATAAATGTAATCGAGTAGCTTCTTCAGTAAGAGGAAGAGTAGCCAAGTTGAAATTATTTTGTACTAGGGGTTTGGTAAATATTGTGAAGCAAATCTTATTTAGTGAACTTGATTGGAGATAAAATCCATACCAAGCAGGAATGATTTTCTCACCAGCAGCACCTACTTCATGATCAACAGCATGATGGTTTTTAAATACTTCGGCAGCCTTTTGTATCCCTGCATCTTTATCAAGAAGCTTGGCGAATTTCATTTTCCCTTATCTGAAAATTGCCGACGTCTAGACGCATCCACTGAAAGCGTGTAGAATTTTTGGGTCCAGAGAAACCTTTAGTACAGCTGGAAGAGATGAAAAATTCACTGAAAAATATGCTTGGCCAAAGCTATGATAATCGAGCCAATATGAAAAGTGTCCAAATAGAATCCTGAGAATCAACCCTCGGGTATTTTATGTTTATGTACTACCCATTCCTTAAACTTAGTTTTTAGTGAAGCTTCACTACCCTATCTGGACACTGTGGAATCCTATTAGTATTTTATAGCAAATTTACATTATCTTTTCATCCGAAACTCATCGTTGGACAGTCTTGAAGAAACATGCACCCATTATAACGGGCAAGCCTTTAAGTCAAACGCGGTCACTTTGCTGGAGTTATCGCTGTATAAAAGAACTGATGCATTAGCCAGAAACCTTGTCTTGAGTTTGGCAAAGAAGGTAAAAAGTTTTTAATTTGTTGCTAATCTTGTCATTTGGCACTCTGTTGTCTTCAAAGTCTATGTCATAAATAAGATGTTACAGAGTGAAAAATGTAGATGTGTCTAGTGCTGTAGAAATGATTGACAAAACAAGAAAAACTATGGTAGAAATGAGATAAGACAAGGGGTTTCAACAGGCTCTGGTTGATGCACGCGAATTCTGGAACAGTATTGAGATTGAAGCAGAATTTCAAGAACCAAAAGTTTGATCACTGAAGAAAAAGCAGCCATATGATTATGAAGCTCTAGACGAAGCTCATCCAAAGAAGATTCAAGCAAAGCTTCTATTTTGTTTCGATTTTTTAATTCTGGACATCACAATCGACTCTTTGCAGGAACGCTTCGAAGAACTAAACTCTCTATATAAAAAAAAATGGTTTTTATCTAACATCAAGAAAGCGAAACACGATAAAATCTTAGGCATGTTCAAAGACTTTCATTTGGTTTACAACTTCACCAAGAAATATTAGTTATATTAATTCTACTACCAGACAAAGTGACCAGCTATTGGGGATTGTAACGTACTTCAATATGAGCAGGGTTGCTGCAAATTTTAAAAATTTTTTATTGGCTTTGAGTATTTTTCTAACTCTTCTAGTAGCTTAGCTGCTGGTGAGAGAAGTTTCTATAAACTGAAATTTATCAAAACGTATCTGCAATCACCATGTCCAAGAGCGACTAGTTGGCTTAGCAACCGTGACAATTGCACGGGACCTTTTAGAGAACATTGAAAGTGAGAAGAAATTTTACGGATAAAAAGCAAGAAAAGTTAATTTTTGAACAGAACTTATAATACTGTTTTAAAAGATAGTAAACTATTTTTTAAAATAAATTGGTTTAATTATAAATTGGTTTACTTTAGTTTCAATAAGACATATACTCGTATAATCTTAAATATATTTGAAGTACAAAAATTCTCACCATAATATTATTAAGTCATATTTGTAGGTTAAACATGCACATTTCTATGTAAAAGTTTGTTTGACATTTAGAATACAGATACAATTGAATTTTTTAAAAAGTTAGTTAATGCGTGTTGGGGGCGCCATATTGCTGCTTTGCCCGGTTGGTAAAATTACCTCGGGCCGCCTCTGGGCAGAAACATATCAGTGGGCAAAATTAGAAGTTGAAATTTTAGAAGAAAAAAAAAAGGAAACCAATCTGTGTTTTATTTACCATCTTAACAAATGAAACAGAACATAAATGCAGAAGTGGTCCGTTCACATGAAATTGTATATTTCAAATAGACCAATTTTGATGAAAATAATACTGAATACAATAACTATATATGGGAAGTGACAGTTTCTGCATCAGGCAGTAAGGATTCTGTTTCCACATTCTTCTGTCCTGTTTTTGCAAAAAAAATCTATTTGTAAACATAGCTTAGGCATGTTAATGCTTATGGGGCAGGAGAAAGTGCCAAACGAAGCTAAAATTTTACCTCTTGGGCCAGTGGCGAATCCAGGATTTGGGTCTGCGGAGGGGGGGCTGAGATATAAAAAAATTTGTATCGTCGTGACGAATGTCAAACCATATGTCATATGTAAACTAAAACACTTTTAACTTTACAGACTTTACTCACCTGGCAATAAGAATCATAAAGAACACTACAATGCTTTTGATAATTTAATATCAAAACACAATAAAATAACTGCAAATAACTAGCATGTTTTTGACCATGTCAACGCTACAAATACGAGTGGAATGACTACAAAAGTGGGAAAATTTTCGAGCCTGTCAAAAGCCAGGAAGAAATATTGTCACTTTTTTAAAAGAGAGATTAAAAAGAAACAGCTTTAGTGATTTTAAATAAATTAAAGAATTCTGATCTAGCTCTGGGGGGGAGCTGCAGCCCCATAGCCTTCCCTGGATTCGCCACTGTCTTGGGCAGAAACGTAAAAGAGAGAAAAACGTAGCCACTAGAGCCAAGAAAACTCTTTTAATGCAATAAGTATTGTTTAGTATTGTATTATTTTTTTATAATAGCTTTATACATTTTTCAAACCATATTTCATTTTTTGTAATAAACTTTTTTATAATATCTATATTTTTATTTAAGTTTTTGAGTTTGCAATCTGTCCAATTTAAAATTTTTGATACTATATCATAAATGTGAAATCTATGTGATTTTGTGTGCAAAGTATTCGATTTATAGTTCCGTGTACCAAGTGTAAAGTATATCAAATTTATAATCAATCTATTCGAATTATAGTTCAATGTACCAAGTGTAAAGAATCAAATTTATAGTGCAAAGTATCCGAATTATAGTTCTATGTACCAAGTGCATATTATCTAAACTGACGAGCAATTATATATTTCGACTTTTTTTCAACCCTGCTCGTAATGAAATCATATTGAAATAACCATTCAACCATCGCTCATACTGCAGGAGGAAAAGGAAGTGACGTGCTTAAGGCAACAAGTAGTTAAAAACATGCATAGTCACGTTTGTTATATCTTCGAAGTACAGAATCACTGTAATCATTCGAAACCGCATATCACATCAAATGGTGTGTTTCACAGGCAAAGCTTCCAAACTGCGATGAATGTTGAATTCCATGACTGATTCCTATATTTGTGGTTTACTGACACTACGATCTTCTTTCTATGGACGAGTTTTCTGGTTTGTTTATTTGCATGTAAGTAGGACTTCCGCGTGTAACTTCTGCTTCCGGTGATAATGTTAAGTCAATGGGAATCTTCAAAATTTCAACACTCTGTTTGAGGATATTAATTAATGTTTAAAGTGGAGCTTTTCAATATTATTCCTTAAGAATACTTTGAAAATATTAAATTTAATATTTCTATTGTTGTAGCTAAATGTTTACTTAAAATAAGAGGCTAATTTAGTGGAAAGGTTGCCAAAATTATTCTTTATCGCTCTTTTTATCGACATCCAAGATTTGTTTGGCGGCTAAATTTGTAACCAAACGATTTGGATGATCACTAGCGGTTAAATTTTAAACCAAACGATTTAGCTAATTACAATAGTTCCATTTCGAATTCTAATGCTTTAAGAGCTTTTTTCAACGATTGAAAAAAAAGGGTTACACAAACTCAAAGAACACGGAATTCAACGTTTTCGTTTGCTAAAGAATAATAACAAGAATTTACTAAAGAGATTTGGCGATTGCTTGATTCGGAAGGTTACCACCGGAAAACGGTCTATGAATCCAAAATAAACAAACCAGGAAAAAGAATATGGCCGCCCTTCTAGGAGGATTTTTGCCGCCATTTTTTTTTTGTCTTGACCGAATTGGATCGATAATTTTTCTAGTCCATCTCCTGATGGCAATTTTACTTAATTTTTAAACAGATTGAAACGAATTTTGGAATGAATATTTTTTTGAACTAGGGGATAACAGCCTTTATTGCTAAAAATCCTTAAACCTCGTACCTCTCGGAGATACAATTCAAGTCAAGTCAAGAAACTCATCCATGACCATCTATTGTTTAGCAACTGATTCGAAAACCCTCCGCGCTTTTGCGCATGCGCTGGGCGGAGTTCTTTTCATCAAAATAGGGGGAAAGTGAAGAATGGAAGGGTGATGTTTACATTTCACTGAGCGTGATTTAACAAAGAACTCCGGAAATGCGCTCATATGACTCATTGCCTGACACCCCTTTCCTGTGCAAAATCGTCCAAAAGTCGTAGTCTCGGAATCCGCTGCTGAACAATAAAAGTAGTTTTCAGGGTGCCATCTGTTGACAATGTATAGAACTAAAAAAAAATTAAAACTTTGTAGAAAGTATATTATGAAGAATTTTTTTTTTATTACTTCAAAGCACTTTATTATGCTGGCATTTAAAGGTGCGTATACACTTGCGAGCAGAAGCCGAATAGAATAGTTTGCGAACAGATGCTCGCAGGTGTAGACGGGTTTTTTTATTCGCAGCGAACGGTCAGGGTACAGCTGGCGGGGTGCCAAAAACTGTCGGCTTATCGAAGAATTCAAAGAGATTCGCTATTCTAGTTGGTACGCGAATCTGCTTCGAACCTGCAAGGTCATATTTGTGCTTCTTGATTTTCTTTTTCCGTTTCTCTTGTAATTATTGAGTGGACAAAACTAAACATATTAAAATTAATAGAAATTAACAAAAACAAGCCTTTGCTCTCGCACCCAAAGCACACAGACCGTTATAGAAAAAAATTTGAAAGAGGTTTTCTCGACAGAAATAGGTGAGAATAAAAGTTTCAGTGGCCCAGTGTAAGAAAAATATTATATTCTTGCGTCCACCGGCGCGAAAAATACAGAATAAAGAATTCCATGGAAAAGGAAGATATAAGTTATTAAATATAAGGAATACAAATATTATATATTTTTTAAACAATTTTTTACAACATTAGTTTTATAAAATAAATTTTCAATTGTTAGTCGTCTTGATTACGTCACTAATTCATAATACATATTTATTTAAAATTTCCCCATTGTTGTTTGATGAGGTTAAAAACACGAATTTTATATAAAAATTAAAATTAATGCAAATAAGAACGAACTTTTTCTGTGCCTGAGATAGAACATTTTAATATTAAAAATTTTGAACTACATATCTACGCATGGTGAAATTTTCCTTAATCAAAATGTCTAACACCAAAGAGACTGAATTATAATGATTGTGAAATTAAAATGAAACTTAAAATCTATAATTAGAAAGCAAAACGAAAATAAATGTTTTCGTTTCTATTTAACTTGGTTAAGTTACTGATTCTGAGCTCGTATGTACTTCAAATGTCAGCTTTGTCGTTTGATAAGATATTGTAAGATTAGATTTAAAAATATGAATCTTATGCAAACTGAAATTAACGCTAAAACGAATAATTTTTTTCCAACTTTGCTTTTGAATATTTTTTATATTAAGTGTTTTTTAATATTAGTTACATTAACGTACAGTTCTGAAGAAACACGTGGGCTAATGGAACGGACCTTGTCATTTTGAATCTTGGTCAGATGACAAGGACGACATCTGAGCTGGTACCCTCTGCAACCTTCCACACCACACCAGCGGGAGTACATTTGGCCACTGCGTGGCGTGCAATGGGCGCCATACACGGCGGATCTTCTGGAGAATCTGGTTTCGAGCCTGGAGCCCTCCGGCCCCGAAACTGAGACCTTACCGCTAGGCCACTGCGGCCGTTTAGAATGGCTAAAAGAAACGAAACGGAAGCATACTAATAGCGAAATTAAAAGGAAGCATTAATCGGTAATTAGAAAGTAAAAAAAAAATAATATTTTTTCCAATTTCATAAAAAGAATCAGTTTGAAGTTGGTGCAACAAAGTATTTCACTTCACAAAACTTATCAATTAAAGTATGTAAAAGCCACTTCACTGAATGAGGTTTTAATTGAGGAACATTTAAAAAAGTATATAATATTAAAACTGTGTAAGTGAAATTCTACTTTGGAGTTTATGTATCAAAGAAAGCAAACTTTGTTAACCACAGCTTTAATAATAGAAAAAGGTTTACAGGATTAAGCTATTTGATGGCACAATTAAATTATTTTGATTTTTATAACACTGAAAAGTATTGTTACAAATCATAAAATATATTGTTTTAAAAAATTTGTTTAAAGCAAGGGGAAAATAGTGTGACAATTAACACTTTGGAAGCGGGACTCGTAAAAATACGATTTGTTTTGTTTTCGGATTAACCCAACGTGAGGTTCTTTATTCAAAAATTTGATTTCCGTAGGTGAGAGTGAGGAAAAATTAATTCTCTTTTCTAGAGGACAGATTCAGAATTATGCTCTACTACTCAAGAAAAAAGAATGGTCATAGAGGCTGTGTTGTTGCTATTGAATTCATTGCGGCAGTGAAGATGTTTTTGTTCTAGCGGGAACTGTTAGGGTTTTTGCATAGCATATAAAGAATCACTTTTGCTGTGACTATTCCTTTCTTTTCATGACTGAATTCTTTAACGAAAAATTCAACACAAAAATAGAAAGTATTAGGGTTTTTTGAGAGAGAAAGGGAAGGAAAAAGGGTATAAGTCTTAACAGCTTATTAAAAAAAGCAAGCAACAGGCGTGTCTGTAATTTTGGTATTGAATAAAATTTATATCTCAGCAAATACGTAACGGACGTTTTAATGTTAAATAATATTTAGAACAACGCAGCGCATTGTATTTGGATATTAGCCAAATGACGTCGAAAATAAGAACAGTACATTTTTTGAAATTTTTATAACTTTTTGAAAACTCAACCATTATTATGAGTCTGAAAATTTTATTCATGTTAATAGATTATTTACTATTAGTAATTTATTATGAGAATAGCAGAACTTTTTATTTATTTATAATCAAGCTGAAAAATATTATAGAACATTTTTTTTAACTCGTAGTTGATATACAGTAAAGCGGAGTTTATTTCAAGGGACTGACGAAAAACGACGAATAAATGAAAAGACGTGTAATCGAAATGAATTACAATGCTTACGAATGGGATCTTATGAAAAGGTTTATAAATGTAATCGACGTATAAATGAGAAACTTATAAACGTCGCTTTACTGTACGTTGTTTGACCATATCTTTATGCATGGGTAAGATCAGAATTTATTCTTTGCAAATCCGTTTATGGAGTTGTTTGGAATTTTTTTCACTTAAATTTTAGTTTCGTAATAGAGTATTGTACATATTGTAATCTAGTAGGATTCGTTTTCATAAAAGATAGCAATTTCCTAATGATAAGAAGCGAGAAAATAAGTACTCTAATTCATTTTTCAAATTTGTCATTTTTTGACATTAATTGTAAGAACGTTTGACCTTATTTTGCTATTTTAAACAGACAACCCTGATTACTAAACAGAGTGGCCTACTCAAATTAGAGAGTGCTATCTGGACTGTATTTAATTACAATTACTTGTTTAATACACTGTACAAGTAAATATCTCAATTATGCTTTTTTTAAAAAAAAATTGCTGTATAATAAAGTTGCCTACTCAATTAATTCAAGATTAAATTCAATAATTCTCTAAATTAATCACATTTCATTTATTGTTTTTCGTACTCTTCTTCCTGCTGAGTTCAACGCGCCTCCAAAGACATCCCCCCCCCCCGTCTCCATTAAGAATCCTTCCTCTATCACTGATTTGCGGGTCTATTCTGGTACTTCCGGTTGGGTTGGGAGACATCACTTTTTCCGCACGTTAACAACGGGAAAAGTGACCTCTCCCAACCCAATTGGGGGTACCAGAATAGACCCCTTGATGACTAATGGGTTCAAAATGTACACTATTGGTCGCTGTATAATTTATTCCAACACCAGGTGAAACAAAACAAAATCTTTGCATTTCGACTCGAAACGTATACAAAAGTGCTCCAATTTTTAACTTTTCAACACCGTCCCTCCCCCCACAGCCCATTCAAAAACTCCCCTCCGCTATCACGATGATTGACGAATTCCGAGTTCGTTCGTCTCATTTCTATGGAAGGAAATCTGTTTGTCTTGAAAAATTTCCTGAAACACGCAGCGAATCGTAAACAAACTGTTTCAGGTGTTCCAGATGTACTCGTTGCTGGGTTCCGCACGTTAACAACGGAACCCAACCCCAACCGGGGGTACCAGAATAGACCCCTTAATTATGTTCTGTTCGCCAAGTGTTATTTGGGTGCACAGAACTTTCGTGCCAAGGATCCACTTCCGGTTTCCCTTTTATGAAGCATTATACCGGAAATCGATTCTGGCATGGAAGTTCAAAATAAACAAAACAGACAATTCGTCTATAAGATTCTTTGATAGAAGTGACAGCTATTTCGAACAGATGCTTAAAATTAAAGCAAAGCAAAAATATTTATTCTTCAAAAAATCGTGGATTATGAAGCACTAGAGATAATTTTAAGGACGGGTTTTCTTGTTTGTTCATTTACATTAAAAATTTTGACTTTATATGCTTGTATGTTGGACCTCCGCTTTGAAGATTCGATTGACTATTACACCATAGTACAGGCACTTAAATGTAAATAAACAAAGCAGAAAACTCGTCCATTGAATTTTCGTTTTTTAAATGTCTTATTAAATACAATATCAAGCTCTTAATGTACTTTTTACAAATTTGCAACGATTTTTTTTAGAGATAAATACACGACGGATGGAGTAAATCTGTGATGAAAGATTCGACGATATAACAGAGTATGTGCTTCAACCCAGATATAACTCACATTATTTATCGTTCGAGAATAAACAATTTTATGATATAATTAGCGAAATCTAATTGACTCATATTACTTCATTAAATTTTTATCGATTAAGTTTGACAACAATCAATGGAATACAAAAGCTGAAAGCAGAGCCCCAAGTGTGTTCAGTTAAAATTTACGAAAATAGAAAAGCAACCTGTAAGCCGGTCTAAAAGCCGCGAAAAAAGCGCCCTCTTTTACATGTGTTGTAGAGCTTCTCTTCAGAACAAGAAAGAAGACTTCATTCTTTATTGTCGGCTTGTTTCGCAACAGAATCCGTGTAATCGTTCAGAGACGAAATTACATTTTTCTGACTTGGAAAAAGGAATCTCTACCTTGATTTATTAGTTTTTTTCTTCATAATTCAACTGAAATTTAAAAATGGCCGATCAACTCCAGGTACTGTAGTACGTTAAGCCTACTTTTTTTAATCGAACCTTGAGAACCGTTAGGGTTCTATGTAGTTTTTCTATTGAAATATTTGGAATTAACATTCAATTACATAATATGCTAAATCATTTATCTTTTTTTTTAATGCACTTACTTATTATATTTCTATATTTTTAGTTAAAGAATCCATATGTACTTGTTCTGTCATGTTTTGAAAGTTCCTTTCTTTAACTTGAATGAAATGCGTCATCGTACAGAAAATTGCATTAGATTTAATGATGATTTGTGCTTTATCCATTTATTTCTCTAAAATATTGAAAGAGTCGTTAAAAGAATGTCGATTCCGTAAAGCCGAGAATTAGTGAAGTCGTAGCATTTAATATATGTATGTATCTTACTTTCTGTTGTACCTGATATAAATGTGGAAAGGAGAATGAAAAAAGGAATAAGATTATATGATCAGATTGTATAGAATGCAGTATTGTCAGTAAATCCAAAACGAATTAGTATTAATCGCATTCTTTCATGTATGCGTCAGATTCTTCGAAGTCTTGAAATATTTCGATATTGTTTTGAGCACGACATAGCTAATGGTTATCTAACACATGCAGATAAATAAGTAGCCAATAGTATAGCTCATTATTGCTTGTTCGGATTTTAAATCTGCATAAAATAGCTTTTTAATGTTTTTCTTTGTGTCTTGGACTTGGAAATTCTTGGGGTAAAATTGTGAGAGATAAATAGATTTTAGGTAAAAAATGAATTAAATTCTATTTTGTGTTGCTAATTTTTTTGTTTTCGTCTCTTAAATATAAAGCCATGTGTATTTATTCCGTCTGATAGCGAGACCTGTCAAACAGTATTGTTTTGATTTTAAAATCTTTTATTGATATCGCTGTATATATTTACCTTGTGAAATCTTGATTTCTGCATGAATTATTTTTTAAGGAGCAGAAGGCAGAAGGTGACAGTGGCTCTGAATACATTAAATTGAAAGTTGTCGGACAGGTAAGATTAAAATATTTTGTGTATATACTTGAATTAAATTTGTTTTCCTTCCCCTGTGTGGTAAGGAAGTAATAAATTTATTCTTGCATGCAGATTTGTTTTGAGACATTATTCGCACATTACATCTGGTTTATAAACAAAGTTTATTTCTCTGTGCATTTTAATGAAAGTAAACTTTGTTAAGCAAGTTATGGCTTGCTTTAGATTTTTCAAAAAAAAAATCTTAAATGCTTAGCTTTTAATGTTTGTGAATAACAAAGTTTATAATGAAATTTTGTAATGTTAATACTGACTTGTGTATATACGACAATTTAATTTAATTTTATTATTCACAAAATATCATAAAATTAAATATAATTATAAATGTTGGATTTGATTACCATGCAATATATTTTGTCCTTTTTACTATTGGTAAACTCTTGATAGCTTTGTCCTTTTGAAATAAGTTACTGTTGAAAACCTTTAGCATTTTTCTTTTTGTTAAAAAAAGGTACCATTAAAAATCTTAATGACTTTTTTTCATATAGCCATTGTATTTGTTACTGATGTACATTTTTAATGAAACTAGAATAAAAACTAAAAATAATATAGACAAACATAGATATTTATGGGCTGAAAGTGTTAGAACATCAGCTGATGTTTAATTAAAACATTTTGAGTACAGAGGTTATTGGTTTAGTGGGGAGGGAAAAGATTATCAGAGTTTAATGTATCATATAAAGTGGCAAATGTGAAGTTCTGTTGAGAAACAAATATCTTAATTGAAATATTATCTTTCTGATATGTTCGAAATGAAGAATTTTAAAATGCTGTCCATCTTTAGCCACTTAGTTTTATTTACAATAGCTGCATGGTCATTAATTAAGAGGGTAAAAGGACTATTAAAGGAAGGGAAAGATATAACAAGAAAATGGAAAGTAAAATATTAATCTAGAGCCCAAGTAATAAAAAGAAAACAGAACTTTTATGACTAAAGGGAACTAGCGCCAAATCGATAGGTACCATTTTTCCCCCACCACTTCACCAAATGATCTGTCTTATTCATATACTGGTTTCAACCATAGAAGTACTATCCCTCCCCCATTTTTTCTATGTGGATCCTACTTTTTCTTTGTGTAGGTGAAAGATATTGCAGTTGTTTTGTTTTTCCTCTAGATGATGCTATTCTTTTGTCATTTGTTCTTAATCTCCTGTAATTCAGTTAATTCCCATAACCCCATTACAAATGTCCCATATTTCAGACCTAGAATGCATGAAAATTGAGCTGTATGCAGAGGGTTAATATTCTGTGAATGTTAAGGATTAATCTGATATATTTGTCTATTTGAAAAACAATAGGGAAAATTAAAAGTTCCATTTATTTTTATAAGAGGAAATAATCGGGCTTTTGGGATTTAGCTGTAGATATAAAATTGTCTATTATAATAAGTCATTTATAGATATTTCTAAGTATTCTGTGAAGCTGGCAGTCATTCTCTTTTTGTTATGTTGTAAAAATTTGAAACTCTTAACATAGGAAATAATATTTGCATTGGAAATTAAATTCCTGAGAATATATTTTTATAAGGAAAATATTCTTATAAGAGTTTTTATCTGTGAGCTAATCAAGCTTTCATTTGGAATTTACAAGGTGTGGCAAAAAAAACCCATACAAACAATTTTAATATAACTTTATTACAAAGTAATTAACAAAGTATAATAAATAATAATAAGAGTAGATTTTTACTAATAATCTATCTCATTCCCGCCAAATCGATTGCTTTAGAGAGTCCAAACTTTTGTGTGGTTTAGTGCAGCCCTTAGACTCCAAAATGGACCATACATTGTAATCAATGGGATTAAGATCTGGCGAGTATGGTGGCCATTCTGCAGATGATATCATGTCCGGAAAATGTACCTTGTGCCACTCTTGTGTCTTTTTGGCCATGTGAGCTGGTACAGTCTTGTTGAAACATCCAGTTTACATTGCCGAAGTGCTTTTTGGCCCACGGAAGTACAACGGCTTCTAGAATGTCCCGGCGGTACACTTTATGATTTATTTTAATGCCCTCGTCCACAAAAACCAGAGGTGTTTTGCCACTTGTGCAAATTCTGCCCCAGACCATGACCGACTTGGGATGTTGGCGATGTTCAACAATTGCTGATGTGCTTGGAGCGTCTATAGACCAGATCCTATTGTTCTGGGAGTTATAAGCTTTTTGGGCGGTCAAGAGCTTCTCGGTGAAGAGGAATCTCTCCCAGCACTGACTTGCGGCCCATCTCAAAAGTTTTCGGCATCTTTGGAGCTACATGAGTTTTTTTTTTTTTTTTTTTTTTTCAGTGAGAAGCTGAGCTTTTGTCGCACCAATTTGTCACGAGCGATCTTTCTCATCGAAACCCTCGGATTTCGTTGAACTCGCTTTTTTATGACCTTGCTATTCTTAGAAGTTTTCACCGTATGTTTTTGTCCACTTCCTGGACGTCGACCATCATTGCCAAGCTCTTTGAAATGGCAGATTGCATCAGACACTGTTGGCTGAGGCACATTAAGGAAACAAACGATTTCACACTGTCGTTTTCCTCGCTTAAACAACTCTAAAATGGCAGACCTTTTGCTTGGCATTGTAAAAACTCCAAAAAACAATACGTAAACTAAGATATATTATAAAATATCTTATAATTAAAGTGGTTGACAAAAAGAAGTGCACACAAATTAAAAATAAATTATGTAACTTCTATGATGCACCAACTTTGTCCGAGTTTTTTTTTTTTTTTTGCTGCACCCTGTAGTTCATCAAAAGTATACATATAAATGTTAATTATTTCTTCTTAATTAACAAGTCAAAAATGTGGAACGGGTAACCTGGAGTTTAGGGTGTGTACTCGCTTAGTTTCTCTTAAGCTCGCCAATTGTTTGTCAACAAGAGAGATAGTGCCAGAACACTTGTTTTGGATGCGAGTTGAAAATTTTTTCGGCGTCGTTCGCGCATGCGTCGACAGTGATTTGTTTACTCTTCTATGGTGGATGCCCTTAATTTTAGCTAATTTCTATTGGTCCACTGTCTACTCTTTTTGATTTGAATAATACTTCGTTTGGAATTTTTGATCATTTAACAAACGATTTTTTTCAATAACCGTTCACTTCTCTTCTACAAATTTTTGTTCATTGAATTTGCTGATTCTCTTTCTCTGTGTTGATGATTATGGCTTCTAAATATCGAACAAGGAATGTTTTTTCTGGAAACAATGTCCCTTGCTTCTTTTCATCATCTTCAGACGTGTTTTTCGTGCTTTCCCTGTGTGTTTAGTTTCTCAATGAAAAAGTGAAACTATGAGGGGTCTGCTTTGCTGAAAGCGAAGCCACTGATGTTTTTTTAAGTTAAAAATAATTGCCCGGTACACACTTGCAATGCCGAAGGCTGTGCGCTCAATCTCTCGTTTTGAGATGCTGTAGGCATCGAATGTGCAGGAGACCTATAAAAAACTCACTGTGCATCCTAAACAGTGTTTGGTGACGGCGAATAAAATTGCGCCAAAGAAAATTGGTGAGAAAATGGTACGCACCTTAAACTCCAGGTTTACTGGTGGAACTTCTATTTAGTTTATAGGAATGTCATCAGTGTTGCATGATTTTGACTATGGGTAAAAATCGGCCTACTTCTGGAAAAATAATTGGTCCTTTTCTCAAATTTGTAAACACTTGTGAAATTTTATCTTTAGATTTTTGTGTTTAGAACAGGAAACCTTCATATACATTTCAACAATTCTTTAGCTAGACCAGAGTACTTGCTACTTAACCACCAAGCAACATCAGAAAAACAGTGTCAAAGATCAAGAATATTTTACCTTGTAAAAACTATTGTTTTACTAGTTTTATTTACTGTCAGTAGATACACAAGTAAAGCAGTCAAGTTTATGAATATTATATTTAACAGTTTTTGCTATTTCTTGTGGGGAGATCTTTTTGTTGTTTGTGTTACGGTATGTATATTTCTGCCTGGTTCAAATAAATTGTACTGATATTATTTGCTTTTCAATTTATATTGTAAACAGGATATCTATTATTTCCAGTATGCAGATGTTTTACGTATGCTGTAAAATGAAAAATTTGCCATAATAAAAAAGTAATCCAGAAGCAATTGATTTAAATCTAGGCATAAATTTTAAAAAGGTTCAATAACTAGTTTGGCCAATATTAACTAAACCTTTTGTTTTATTGCAAGAGGAATTTATAACAGTTGAAAGAGCCAGACGTCTGATTACTTGCATATTATTATAGAACAAGCTTCTCTTTCTTGTACAATAGGCTAATTATCTTAAAATGTGTATTTATTAGATGCATACAGTTTGAGGGATATAGCAAAAAATTTAGCATTAATAAGGCAAATTCTTAACTTTAAGCATCCACAAACTTTGAATAATTATAAATATTTGTACTCTTTGAGGGGCAGCTGCATTAGTACCTACATCCCTCAAATTATTTTTCTAATGTCAAGCATTTGTTTAAAACTGCATAATATTATAAGAAACTGTTTATTTTAACTTGCTCTTTGAATGCCTGGGTGTCATTAAAGCATATTATTTCAACTTTTGTTATTGAAACAAAAATTAAACAATCTTGCAAGTCGAACCCTAAAACTGCAGGAACTCTAAAATTAAAATGGGAAAATAATAAAATTGTCAAATTTAAGAGGTTACCTAGAATGCATTCATGTAATTTATTTCTAACTTTTAAAATTCAAATGAGTGAAATGTTGCTTTTTCTGATGTTTAGATTCTTTATAAACTGAAGTTTCATTGGGGGGGGGGGGTTTTTTTATATTTTTGTACTAGCAGCAATCTAAAAAGATAGTGTGAAAGTCGTGTCGGAGGAATCGAAGAATTCCTGTTTAGCCTTAGTGATATTAGATTCAATGATTTATTTTCTGTATGTTGTGAAGCAGATCCGATTTGAATGAAAAACATGTAACCTCTAGTAATATTTGTTCTTTTAGGACTCCAATGAAATACATTTTCGAGTCAAGATGACAACACAAATGGGCAAACTTAAGAAATCCTACAGTGAAAGAGTGGTAATGTATTTTCTGTTATATATATATATTATTGGATGAAGTTTTCAAACAAATTATTTAAAATAGAAGCTGTTTTATATTTTTGCAGTTTGAGTGTATATATAATAGTAATTCTGCATTTAAAAAAAAAATCCAAGTCTGCTTTTCATTAGTCTTTATAAGTTTGGCCATTTTAGGAATTCTACCTATTGCAATGGTTCTCATGACACTACTTGCTGTAAAATTTCTGCAGATCTTCACCGATCATAACTCCTAGAACCCAAAACTAACTTTTGTTCAAAAGTTTATAGGTATATATTATTTATGTTGCCCATGCCTGCTTTTTCTTGTGAACAGGATAACTAGAGTAATTTTGATTAGATTTTAACTGGTGAGGGGTATGTTGTAAGGACGGTGAAATTTTCAGCCGAGTTTGTAAGTGATGCACAAAGATGGTGGGAGGTATTGAAATTTTCATTTCCCTGTAATTCCTTTACAATAATAGATAGAAAATTCCAATTAGGTGAGTTATTAACGAACAATTTTAATACTGATAAATTAAACTGCATTTTAACCTATGCATGTGACACCTTGTTGGAAAGTTCGTGTCATTTGCTTTCTCTTTCACCCACTTCCATTTTTGCAGTTCTAATTCTAAAGACAATAGAGGATGAAATGTTCTTTTCCTTATATCTCTGGAAAAAAGGAAATCTACTTTTGCCTTCTGGCTTGCCAAATGGGGGATTTTCCCCGCTGAACGCGAATTAGTTGCTCAAGTCTGTCTATCGGTATTCACAAAATTTCAATTAAATGTCATTTGCTATTGTTGGCATTTTTGGAAGCATATTATGAATAGATTTCCTTTTGCATGATCTTGAAATTCACAATCCTTACACTTACGCAATTTTATGACTTCAGGTAACGTTTATACTATATTCAAAGAAGATTGTACAAATGTATTTGATCGAGACTAACAAACAAATTAACAGATAAAATGCTGAACAATTGAGTTAAAAGAAGCTTGCTTTGCTTAGTCAACGAATGACAGGTTTTATTTGCATGCTATATGTCGGTCAACTCTGTGTTTCACTATTTTTTAAATGAAATGCAGTCTTAATAAAAAGTGTTTGTAATTCTTTTTAGAAGATGCATGGTTGCTATGACTGAAGGTTAAATAATATTTTTAATACATTGCACTCAAGTGTAATGCATTAAAAAATAAGCAAAAGAATGTGATTGTTTTTAAAACAAATTATCCTTTTAACCTAATGTTTTTTCATACAAAATCTTGGAATTTATAGGGTGTACCTGTAACATCGCTTCGCTTTTTATTTGATGGCCGAAGAATTAATGATGATGAAACGCCAAAACAGGTTGGTTGCTGGTGCTTTTGTTTTTTTTAAAAATCTTGCTTTTGGGTAGTCCTTTGATAAATTTTAATTTTCTTCTTTTGCCCTTTCAGTTGGAAATGGAGAATGACGATGTCATTGAAGTATATCAAGAACAGACAGGTGGTCAGATGTAAATTTAAAGTTGAGATGTGAGCATGGGACATTTTTCAGTTTTGTTTCTTTTTATGTATGGAGCAGCAGTATGTTGTTTTTGTATGTAATCATCATCTGAAATCATTTAAGGAAAGCTAAAAGAACGGATTTCATATACTTGTTTTTAGGTCATTAATCATCCTCTCATGTTCCTTAATATTTTTTTCTTTTTATTCTAAAAGTGCAAGCTAATTGCCACTCCTTTGAAAGTATGTATTTTTTGAAACTTAAATGTTAAACTCTCAGTGTTCCATTGTCGTAGTCTTATACTAGCTAATACCTGTATCACCTTTTCATCATTTCTCTTCTGTATTTCAAAACTTGTGTTTAAAATCACTCTTTTTAATGATATGTAAGTTAAGTCTCCATTAAACAAAATTTATTGTACAGTGTAGTTCAGTGTGCATTTTCTTTATAGTCTTTCAAACATTTCTACCATAAAATGAATTAAATCGTTTTATATAATCATATAAATTTTAAAAATATAAGACAGCATAACAATGGATTCTGAATTACCTGACCCAAAATGGATTGAAGACTTCTTGAATGTGAAAAATGTTGAATGTAAATATCTGAAAGAGGAGACCGATTTTTAGTTTCAGTGAACAATTGGTTTATGTAACATATTTCTAAATGAATTGTAATTAAATATAAGGGTATGCGAAAGTTTAAGTATCTTATTTGATTGCTGTAAGTATGGACAAAATTTCGTTTTAGAATTAATTTTATTATCGGACTGAGAAAAATGTGCAAAGATAAAGTAAATTCTCAACAGTAAAAAGAATATTTGACAAAGGAGAATTTATTCTCTCACTGTTTACTATAAATTATGCATATTCTGTGCAATTACAATTCATCAACTGTAGCAGATAATCACAGTACTGAATATTGAACCTGATTTCTTACTGTAACAGTTGTCAATAAATAGTACTTGCTTATATGTTGTCTGCTGTAGCTGTAACTGTCCATCATTGTTATGCTATTGAAATAAACCCATTTTTTTTCTCAGTCCAATATTTCATCTTTTGGTTTGATTTTCCAGTCACTTGGTGGTTTTTCATTTTATCATGAGGCATGTTGTAATAATTGCAGTTGAGTACTAGTAAATTTCAATAATAAAATTTTGGAACTGAGGTTTTTATGAATTTCTTTTGTATTTTATTTTAAAGCAATCTTTTGCTTAAGCAGCTAAACTGATATGCTTTTCTCATTCGAATTAACTTGTGTTCAGAATAACTTGTTCGACTGACTGATTATTTTTGTCGTACACTTTTACTATTGGGCAATCTTGTACACTGCATCTTTTATGTATAATGTAATCAATATAATTTTTATGATGAAGGCCATTGAATATTGTTGCTTTTTCTATGAAGCTAGTGAACTTCTCGTTCTTTTAAGTGTGTTAAAATGAATATAGGGTTCAAATAAAGCTTTTCAGTTTCAAATTTTCCACAACAAATTGGTTATGTTCATATTTAAATTATTTTGTTTGAAACGGAATTTAATAAAGTTAGCTTATGTTTTATTACTGTAATATAGAATTTTGTACTTTTGAACAATCTTTGTTGATTTTGATATTTACAAACCTCTGAAGACGGAAATTTGCATTTAGTAGTGAAACGGGTCAGCATTTTTTCCATATATTAATTTCTGAACTATGACAAATGTGCTAGATACAATCATTAAGCATTTTTGATGCTTGTTCTTGGTCTATTAATTCTAAAATAAACTGTATATCATTCCTTTAAAAAAAGTATTATTGACTAGATTTGTGCCCATCTAAGACGGGCTTTTTGCTTGCCAACAATATCTCGGATCTGATTGTCACAGATTTACTAACGAAATCATCAAGAAAATATCATGCATATTGCCAGTGTTTAAGAAATAATAATAAAAAAAAAAGCATGAAAAACAGAATTGATGAATGCAAATCTTTAAGTAAAAGGAGCCTTTCAGTGCAAGAACGGTTAAGGAAAAAATATATAAATATTCATTTCCAAAATTAGGTGCAAAAAAGAAACTGAACTATTCTAAATAGTTTAATGGTTCTGTGTGCATGAATTAAATAAAAAGAAGGAAAACAAAGGACATACTATAATTCAATCCGATGAACCAACATAAAATAAAGGAAGCTAAAATAAAAGGGGGGGGGGGGAATTCCAAAAGATTTTTTTTGGAAAATAAATTAATTCTGGTATTGCTATTAGATCAAACAATCAAAATGGTATCCCTTTGTGTATGCTAATCTGTAGACCAACTGTCTGGTCTGAATCTGGCGGTAGCCAAACCATGTCCACATTCCTGAGCGTTACAGAAAGACTTAGCCAAATCTAATATAGATCTCTGAATAGTAGTAGTTTGTAAGCAGGGTAGGTAAGTCTAAGGGTAATATATGTATATTCTCTTTTTCTTGGATATTATCTTAAGCATTTTAGAACTCTTAAAAAATATCCAAGTAACTTCACAATTTATTACTGGTATTGAGATTGGAACCAGAGAGTTCCATGTTCGGAACCAGTTTCCATCCAAGATCAGCTGTGTATGTGGCCCTGATGCATACAATGTCTGCTGTTAAGGTTTTAAACATTTCCCTGCTGCATAGTGGTCTAGTTTCATTTTCTAGCAGAATGATGAAATTTGGACGGCTTAACCCTTTGAGGCGCAATGCATTAAATGTTTTGAAATATGATTAAAAAACATCATGAATGGGTTTAGTTTATTGTCTAGACATAGAATATACAAAAAAATTTTTAAAAAACTTACTTCATTCCAAGGGGGGGGTCGTCCACTTTTGGGGTCACCCCCTTCATATGAGAACACCCTTATATACAGCCACCTCGATACACTCAAAAAATATTATTGAATCTTACAGAAAATCATAAATTAAAACTTCAAGAATATCGAAGGAAAATTTTCGAGTTAATTTGCTAAAATTGTAAACGTTCAGAACTAAAAAATCCTATCTATGAGTTAAGAAATTTTCCCAAACTTTATCTTTAATAATTCCTATTCCGAAACGAAATTTCATAAGGCTGCTATTACAGATTCTAAAAGGAGTACTATTAGCCCTATCCTAAACCTATTATTTTCCATTCATAGTTGAATTTAACGGTTGAGAAGCGAGTGAAATTAGGTGTGCCCTCAGCTGGCACACTGCGCCGCAAAGGGTTAAAGGAAATGTACTTGTGTTGTATCCTATGAAATATATGTAGAGAGAGGAGAGATCCTGAATTTTGGCAGTAAAAGAGGCAAATTATGTTGTAATGATGTAAATGGGGGTGTATGTTGATATTTCTAGAAGAAAGTGATACATCGTTACAGTTAGAGAACAAGTGTTTAGGTATTATCAGTTAATTATTTTAACAAAAGACAAAAAGCCCTAATGCGGGTCTAAATTAAGTAGGAAAATGTTATAATATCCTTAGATAGGAAATTTCTTTAGTTACTTGCATATAATTTACTATAATCATGATATGCAAGTAGTTTAAAATTAAAGATGGGGGAATTTATTTTTGTTGTTCAAAGTTTGCCTAGATTCGATCATTATAATATCCTTAGATAGGAAATTTCTTTAGTTACTTGCATATAATTTACTATAATCATGATATGCAAGTAGTTTAAAATTAAAGATGGGGGAATTTATTTTTGTTGTTCAAAGTTTGCCTAGATTGGATCATTAAAATCAATAGGGTTATTATGTTCCTCAGGAATAGATCAAAAAGCAGTTTATCCCTGCTAGTAGTCGCATAAATTGGAACAAGTCGAAGTAAAATTATTAAAGGACACGAAAACCATCAAATATTGGATCAATAAGTATACAAACTTAGAAGATATTATTTGTTCAGAAAAAGAGGCGATACAGTGCATAAAATGTCATACTTGGGTTCATTTATTGTGTGCTTCTATGAATTGAAAAATATAATCTTGCTCAATTGTTTTCAATAGATACAGTACTCTCTGTGAAAGTCAATGTTTAATTCAGCTTTAATCATTAAAAGAAAAATAGAAAATTTTACCAAATGAAAGTAGTCTTAAAAATATTCGCTAAAATTTGGTGGATGCTTATAACTAACATTTCAGATATTTTCCCAATAGTGTAATATTCTTTGGGGCAAATGCTATATAAACATTAAGACTTACCACAGTTTTTGCAAACACAATATGAGAATTCAGTGTTTCTAGAATCCTTGGAAATTTTCCAAAACATCTTGCATTCGTTCAAAATTCAGTAGAATATTTTTGGATGCAGTGAAAGTGCAACTGATATGGTAAAAATTGAGGGTTTGTCCATCTTGAAAATTATGTGAAATTGTGCACCTATGTGATCCTCCACAACCTTTTTTGCTTCACATATCCATTATCTGATAAGTGTTGAACATATCTTAAAGGGAACAAATTCTTATGATACTCAAATAAAAAAAAAAAATGATGCTTGAACAATGACAGATTTCTTAGTTATAAAAATATTCTATCTAAGGATAGATATTTTATTTGGTTGCTCAGAATTTGAATCATTAGGTTTAAATATTGCATTGTGATATTTACTTTTGATCTTGGCATTAAGTATTAATGTTTTTATAGTTTTAAGTTTATAACTAGAAAAAGTTTTGGAATATAAAGTTTAGGATGAACTTTTCATCATGTGAATTATGCATTGATTTTCTTATTCATAAAAATCTGTGTTGTGATTTCCTAAATTTATTATCTTTGGCTGCAGAGAGAACTCTTGGAGAGGTAGTCACTGAAGTAACTTAGCCATCTTTAAGTTTACTTTGCATTCTGGATTGTTCGAATATTTTGGTGTTTTTATATTGACTGTTAGGTCAGATAACTATTGAATGTTGCAATACAATTGGAGCTATTCAGTGTTCACTTAAATTTTTTTAATGCATCTTTGAAAGTATGCAATTTTTATTTTGAAGAAGGATTGACACTAAAAATAAAGCATTGGGATAAAAATAATAAATTATCCAATTAAAAAAAAGGAATTTTCCTGACCAGGAATAGTGCATTATGGAAAACTGTAATTATTAAAAAAAAAATTGTTTTTTGGGAGGTGAAAACATTGAAATGGGGTGCTTGTGTGTGGAAATAAACAGCTTCACTCCTGAATTTCCTTTAGGATGAATGTGTACAAAATTTATAGCTTTCAGAGTTCTGGATGGTTTTCTGCAGATCTCCAATGGGGGTAAAAAAATAGCATTTACTGATCATAATTTTTTGTTATACCTGTAAGAAAATGCATCTTCATATGTATATATATTTTTTGTAATTCTGTTAAATTTTTCTCAAACTGATAAAATCATTTCTTCTGACAGAAGCAAAACAAAATATTTGATGGCGGACAGTTGCGATATATCAAAAACTGTGAAGCTTGTTCTCTATCTTTGACTTGGATGTTAATGAAGGGGAAATTTCACCATTTTACCCCAAGAAATCCACTGCAAGCAATGCGCTATTACCATTTTTTGGGAAAAGCTATGCTACAATGGAATTTCTGTGGACTTTTTTTCACCATTATCTCTATAAAGTCCTAATAATATACCCAAGGTGATCATTATTTGAATGGATTGCTTGTCAATTAATAATAATAAAAAAACATTGCCAATCTGTAACTTCAAAAAACGGTTATTTTATCTTATGGCCAGATTTTTAACTCTAAAGGTGGGTGTCCTTTGTGGAATTCTTTTATTATGATTAGAGAACCAGTTTTAGATTAAACCATCTTCAAGAAAATGCATGGGATAGAAACTGTTCAAATAGTGCATTGCCCAGAATAAGGTGGTATTATGAAGGAATTAAATTGTACTCATCTGGGGAAAAGTGCAATTTCAGCTCCTAGAAATACATGAATTGTTTTGACTTATACACAGATACTCGCCATATTCTTGAGGATTGGGGCTAATGCGTGTGTATGAAGGAGAGGGTCCTTTGCATCTTCAATCTGAAAATGAATGGTTGGTGACATAGCAAAAGTAATGCACCTTAATTTAGTTAATTTTAAGATTAATTATTTATGCCATCATGCTGTTTTAAAACACTTAACTTTTACCTAGTGAATTTCAAGGGTGTAGGGATTTCAATGACAGAGAAGCCTCTCAATATATTGAGAGGATCCTTATACAGTGTGCTGAAGAAGATTTTCAACATTCTTTACCTTTCAAATAAAAGCTGTCCACAAAATAACATTTGCTTCTTGAGAGTGGTAATTCTGTCAGTGACTGCTCAAATAAAGAGTACAGCAAAAGCTTGGTTGTGTATGTTTTCTGTGCGTTTAATTATTACTTTTATGAACCATTGATTTATGTGCCTCTAAATTCAGCTTAGACAGAGATGAGTCAACTTTTTTAGCAGCAGGCTCGGAAAAAAAATTGGCTGGCCAAAATTATCTATTATTAAACTCAACAAGGACTTTTAAAAAAGTATTTAAAAAATTCTTCAATACTAATGTGATGAATGAAGCTACGACTTCATTCCTAATAATTATAAAAATTCTATTATTTTAAATCTGAAGAAGGCCGTATAGAACCTCTAGGCAGGCCATAGTTAGCCCATCATTGGCTTAGACTGAGAAATTAATGAGGAAACACCCAATATGTTAATGATGGTTGGCCTTATTTTTAATACCAAAAGTGCAAATAAATGCCACAGTTTCCTTAGCATGTAATGCTGGAATTGAAAGATGGGGTCTCTAGATTTTCTATTGCTAGTGTGATAGTCTGTGTCATGCGAAACTTCTGATGGTCTTGTTTTCAGGTAGTCGTTCACTTTGCATTCATTTACTTCCCATCTTCAACAACCATTCAGTTTGCTCTTGCTACTCGTTTTATCTCGTTTAATTTGAATGAAGTCAATTCATAGTCGCATGATACATTTCAAATGTGCTGCATCATATGTTATGATACCCTCTTCCATTGACATTAGAAAATCATATCAGATGACATTACTGAAGTAGGAATCGTATGGTGTTTACATACTGCAGTTCAGCACATGTCATTCAGATCTGCCGCATGTGCTTTATCGCTGTTTAAAATCATGTTTATGGACAGCCTTAATGCCTCTAAAATGCAGTTATGACATACAAAATTTGGGTACACTGTAATGTATGAATTGGCTCCATATTTCAAGAGAAAACTTGTAGCCCAGTGGTTGGGTTGTTGAATTCGGAATTAATTACGGGAAAGTTGGAAATTGTTTTAATCCCTTCAGTTTAGGTCTGAAGGGATTAAAACAATTAGGAATGAGCAAACTAAGTTTTCCCCCTCCAGCTATGTGAGCTTTAGCCGCTGCTTTCAGATTTGTAGTCAGAAAATAAGTTTCTTTAATAATCGAGAAATATCTGAAAAAAGATTCATGCTATCAAAAGCATAGTAACAGAAAAGTTGTATAGCTTAAAATTCTGAATAAAATAAGTACCAACACTTATATTCAATGAAAATGAAGCTCTTAACTGCGCTTCAAAGTACTGCCGAAATCGCTAATCAGGTGCTTGAAGCGAGAATGGAACAAGTTATACGTTCACCCTACCTCCAGTTATTATATATACATTTTAAATTTGTTCATGATGCTTTTATAATTATTTTAAGGCTTTATTTTGAAGGGGAAAAAACCACTATTATTATGATTTAACAAAGGAAAACATCACACGAAAATTTCAACAATGGCCGAGAGTGTAATGATTAACATTGGCTTTCAGTTTAATACTTATTATTTAATTATGCATAATTGAAGCGATATTAAATAGATGAAAACAGTTTTAGATCTATTTCAATTTTTTAGATGTTTAAGGTTAGTCATAATTATTAATGTTGATTTTCTTACTGTCACTTTCCTCCACTTGCAACTTTTGATATTCTTCCTCCAAGTCAATTTCTAAAATTATTTCCTCCATTGTGATATCGATATTGCCCTCTTGGTTAGCTGAGTTTGTAATGATGTTATCTTCTAGAGAATGGGTTCACCCTGCCCTTTGTATCGATAGCAAATTGTAGAACATTGAATGCCAGATTTCCTACAGGTGCAAGTCAAATTACACCCTTTTGCACACTTGCAATGATATCGTATAGAGAAGGGCTGGAGGAACTGGTTCCTTGTGGGTGGTGACTGAGAACAATCCATGTTTGGTTTCTTTCCAACACTAATCTAAGGGCCTTTTGGCAAATCCACTCCAAAGTTGAACCTGTAGGTATGCACGGAGAGAGTGTTCATGTGCAGCTGCTGTAGTGGGAGGGAGAGACACTAAATTGAAATTATTTTTAACTAGTGATTTTTGAAAAAGTTTAAATTATCAGACAATCCCTTGTTTCTTCACTTTTCTCTCTCCCATATAGGGCTATCAAAACTTACTGTCCTGCCTCATCTATGTCATCCGGGCATCATTTTCATCACGGAAAATGTTCACAACATTGATAAATTTCTTATTCCCCTGTCCAAAAAGAGCAGATATGGTATCGCCACCACTGAATGTGTGATGAAACAAAATATTGTCCCTTATGTACAGAGCAATGTTCAGGGTTGCTGCACAATATAAAGCATCTTCTGCTTTACTTCTCCCAGGCTTTAAGAAGAAAATGTTTTCGGTAAATGTAACCAGGAGGTCGATATCTTCACCAGTAACCACCTTCTTTTATTTCCAAAGCCTTTTTGATTATTAGATAATCAACATCTTCCTAAGCTTGCTTCACAACAAAGCCTTCTTTTAGAAACTTAGCATATTCATAAGCCTTTACTTGTTCTTATAATTTGATAAAAAAATTCTCTTGGGACATAGTGGCTGACATCGATTCATCAAACATAACATAACCAGATATGTGTGTCTTTGTTCGTCTGATACGTTCTACTGATTTTGTACTTTTTGCTGCATCTTCAGGGTAATCATCAAAAACTATTATGGCCTCTTCATTGAAGTGCTTTTTGGCGTAGTCAACATATTTCTTCAGGATGAAGTAAAATTATTCCTTTACCTGCCACAACACACGATGCAACAGAAATCCACCATTAACCACATAACATGCTGAAGTGACATGAATATCAGTCTCGGTTGAAAACAAATCATAAAATACTGACTTGCGGGTCTTATGCAGTTATCCTTCATCAAAGAGTGACAATGGAAAAGAAGCCAGCTCAAATTCAAAATAACTAAACATTCCATATTTCGAAAAAGTTTTTCTGTTGCTAAAAGAGCTGAAATATGGTATTTATTCCGTTAAGTATAATTGGGACTAAGCGATGTGCTCTCAAAGTGATGTCATCAATGCATCCTCTCTCTCTTTGTTTATATTCCAACTATTGATGGCTGATGAAAATGTGTTTTCCATATGCCCAGATTGGTAAATATTCACTAATCAGCTTTCAATTACAACAGTTTTAACTTAAGCACTTTCAGTTTAAGAATGTAATTAAAAATCGTGGAGTGAATGAGCTGCTAAAATCATACAATAGAAGTTTGAGATTAGATCATTTTTGAATGAATATAATTTATTCCAGCCGTGAGTATGAAGAATTAAAAAAAATTTTTCAATTTGTTTTGATTTTAGCTCATGACATTGCAACCATTGAAAGGGGATTTTCTGTTAAAGAATTCCTTTTTTACAACCAAATTGAAGAAATCGACAAAGAATTAGTGCATTCTGCATGTAAGGCACATACTTTTTATAAGAAGCCTCGAAAAATAAAAAGAAATATGAAGCAATTCACAAACAACTAAAATTTGAAAAGAAAATTGCCATTAAAAAATTGAAAGACTTGCAGCTAAAGAAGGTGAAACTCTTAGCAAATGCCAAAAAACAAGTATCACTAATTGATGAAGAATTTTTTACATTTATATTATTCAGGCATATATAATATGACCATTTGTCCCATTTTGAACAAGAACAGGCCCAGATTTCCCATAGGACGCAGCAACTCGGAGGGGACGTATATACAGAACTAGCAACCGAATTAAAAATTTCAAAAATGTATTTACTCTACCCATCTCTACAGCTTGTGGTGTCTTGTTCAGTTACAGGCAAAAAACATTTTGTATTTCTCTCTCGCACACTCGGGGTTTAACTTGTTAACCATGCTTTAAACAACTTTTTGATGTTGGTAGGTGTTGTATTATGTGCCTGGGTCTAGAAGCAGAGACCACACCGTAGTTAGAACAACAACAAGCTTTGTTGAACACAGCTAAATGGGAAGAGAGCGAGCATGTTCTGTACAGCCTTTATATATCATGTCACGCATGAATACACTACAGTAGGGGGCGTAAAAGCGCAAAAATCTGTCCCGTTTTTAGGTAGCCTATGCCATTGTACCCAGACACAGCTTCGGTACGCCAAAATGTCCCGTTTTCAGAGAGAGCAACCCACAAGTAACAATTGCAGAAAAAAAAGGCCCAAGAAAAAAATAAAAATTACGACGATAGCGCCTAGTACTGTTCCAGCGACGAGACATATGCTATATGTATCGCACACTTGCAAGTCGGTCAGAAGCCTGCTAGGCTGCACTTTTATTTCTAACTAAATGATACCGAAAAAAGTGATAGAATGAAACAATGGTTGGAATAGTTCAAACACTTTCACACCAATAATTTGAATTATAGGAACTTTTGTATAATTATTACGAAGTTTGTAAAGTTATTTCCCTGACATGCTAATCTTGGAACGAGAGAGTTTTACTGGGAGCCAAGCTAATGAACTCCGACCTTGACAACAAAATGAAACTTCTAGAAGATTCATGAATTGTAGTCCTATCTCAACTGGGAATGGAAATATCCATAACCTTTGAGAGATTACTATGTGACATCACTTCCTGTTGGAAAAGGTATAAAAAGCAAGCTCTCAAACCAAGAGTGAATCAGTTGGAGTTTAGACCACAGTGAAGGCTGGTGATCTAATATTTGCTGAGAGCTATTGAAAGTGCTGTGAAAGAGATTTATTGGTGATCTCTGTTTTTAATTTATACAAGTGGTGCTCTTCTGTTTTGTTACCTGTGCTATGTTTTTGTTTTTCTGGAATATTCGTAAAATAAAGAATCATTTTTTTTTTATTAAACTTGTTGGACTTGCCAGACAATTTTTTTATAACATTATTTAATATACCCTATGTCTGTCCGGCACTAATGTACTCATAGGAAGGGTCTTTTCTCTTATGAATAAGTTGCGAGTCCCAATTCTTAAAGCAATGTAATTACCAAAGTGACTTTAAGAAATCTTGCCAAGAATTTGATTCTTATTTGAAATAAAAACCAAATATAATGAAGTAAAAATTTGTTCTTCAGAAAAATACAAGATTGTATAAATTATTTATTTTCTTGTGTTGTTCCTGTTCTTTACATTAATAAATAAAAGTAAAGAAATGCACATTTTTTTTAATACACTATAATACCTAAAAATTAGTAAATGTCCCATTTTGAGGAAAAAATAGTCATATTAAGCATTTTCATAAGATAAAAATTTTGTGAGATAGATTGAATACCTGTATAAAGAGATTAAAGTAATTTTAAAATACTTTTTACCTCTGACAGTTTTCTTGTAATTGAAGTGACATTTGGTCGCTGGATTTTTTCATCAATGGGCACTTAAATCTTCCCACAAAACACAGGAAATCAATTTCTTCAGTCATGCTAAATCTTTTGCCCACATTTCTATTCTATGCTAAAATATGTGCAAATTAAGTTCTTTCTCTTTATTGCGATTGTCTCAATTTAATTGCATGTCACTTCAAAACACTGAACTGGCATATGTGTATTGAATTCCAATAAATGAGCACTTTCCTATTCTAGCTGTTATAAGTTAGTACCATCAGTATCTGCTTTCTTCCAACATTTAGCATTGCTACACTGTACACATTTTTAATGCTTGCTCTCTAATAATGGCCATGGGGTACATATTGCAGTTTACATCTTTACCTTAAACCACAAACTTTAAAATTACTCCTTAAATCTTGATATGTAGAGATAGCTTAATCCCTTCCAGGCTCAATTTATCCTGAGTTTATGGGTAAAAAATTGCCAATTTTGCGCCTGAATCATATCGGTTTCAGAAGAACGATTGTGCTGGGACAAAGTCGGGAAGGGGTCAACTAAAAGCCTATAATTGAAAACAAACATGTTTTGCAGACAATTTGGCCTGTTTAGATTTGCAAGATAATTTTAAATGAGACCATTTAATGTCATTTGACAATACAATATTTAAACTGTAAAACAATTTTACAACTGTTCTTTTTATATTTTCAAAACTTTTTTTGATGTGGGAGAACTTGAACACATTTATGAAATTTTACTGTTTTGTTTGTTTCATAAAATTAAAAGTAGGGCCAATAATTTTATGTGTTTACTTGCTGTTGTTTCTAAAAGCCAATTATTTTCACTCTGCAAACTGGATCATATTTTGGAATTTTTTTGAGAAACATCTGCGAATTTATTATAGTACGTGCTTTAATCATTATTGTAAGAATGCATTTTATTAAATTGTAGTATCAGAATTGCTTGAAGGGAAAAAGCCTCAAGCAATTTTTGATATGACTACATTTTAATAATTATATAAAATAAACAATTTTAAGTTACACTTTAAAATTTCCAAAAGAAGTCAGGCTATCCCCTTTATTTATTTATAATTTAAGAACAAAAACTCATACACAAGAATACTCCAATCAATTTCTTACTCTAAAAGAAACTCATAAATACATCGAAATCATACAGCTGCATGTTATTAAAATACTCCAAATACAAAATTCAATGCATAAAACATATTTCTTTTTCACTTTGACACATTTCAAAATTGTATGTATTGATAAAATAAGTAATGTCCAACACAATAGGTTACTATACAAAAATTTATTGTGCCAAGATAAAAAATTCTACTATTAACTAACAGATCAGACCACTCTCCGTACTTCGAAGAACCTCTTCAGGTAATAGACTTGACCCAAAGTCATAGTAATCAGCACAACAGCTTCGAAAAAGGCCCACATCACCACACGAGAATTAGTGCTTTCATTGACTGAAAGAGAAATACTTTTATAAACAAACCAATAGATAACTTTTTTTATTACCTACAAAAATAATAAATTATGTTTGTGACAGTACAAATCACTCATCCATTTCATTTGAGAAAGGAACCAATTTTGATTGATAAAAAGTAATGGATATCAAGGGGTTTTTTTTATATTTTTAAAAAAATATGTACATTCAACCCTCACATAATAATGTAATTTGTCCAGTGTTGTATCAAAGCTCTGCCAAGAGAAATTTAAATACTCAGCAAAAAAAAGAGAAAGTGATGAAAAAATACAAGCAATAAGTTTTGCTCTTAAAAGAATGAGAAGATAAAATAATGCCAAAGTTTGCTAAGCGCCAGAAGCTGTGTTATCAATAATTGCCTGTCATGAATTTTGTGCCATTATATGGAAACCATGTTATCAAAATGAAGGAAGGTTAACTGAACAAATTCTTAACTTTGGGTACCGAGATGATTACAACATTATTTTGCTTCAGTGAATCATTCCCTAAAACTATATAACTAATGCTGAAAAATGTGTTATTGTCCTTTATTCATTTGATAGTTTAAAAAATATTTCCCTCTCTCTATTTGTTTCTGCATAATTTATTCCCTACTGATACTTGATTATAATTGTATCATAGTCAGAAGTATATTCAAGCAGTTACTAAATGGCTCTTAGAAAAAAATATCACTGCTTGATGTTGCCACAGCATATGAAGGTACAAAAAGTTTTACAAAAAAAATCAATCTGAAGATTTTTATCTAGATGTGTAACAATTATAACATAAGCACCTTCAAAACATACAGTGGAGAACATGCTTTTATTAACAGGGAATTTTAAATAGTTTTAACAACAGAATACCAGTAAAGTTGTCAAATATAAACTATCATCCAATAATGATTTAAAATATAATTCTAGAATACTCCACAAGACTACTTTATGCAATAATAAATAAATAATCCACTTAATTTTTAAGAAGTTTTTTTTTAAGTTTTTCAATACTAATAGATGATCTTGAAATTTAAGTTATTTAAGTATTCATAAACTTAAAAATTCCAACATCTCTCTTTTTTTTTATAACAAGGTACCTTAATTTGCCAATTTTAATTCTAGGAGGGACAGGATTCAAAATGAATGACATGGACTGAATAAAGTGAGGCAAGGAGATATCAATTTTAAAAACAACAGATGACACAGGTAATGAATAAGGGATTTCTTCTAGGGGAAAGACTTCTTAAAAATCAGGATCTTCAGGGACTCAAGTTTGAGTGAATGTAACAAACAGTATCTTTTTGACACAATAAAGTGAATGACAATGAAGTGGTGAAATGAACTTTACAGAAGAGATTATTATGTCTTATAATATGCTTTTTCTTTTAAAAAATTTACTACTTAGAAAGAGAGTAAATATTATAGAAAATTGTGGAATAACACATTTTTACTTTCTCGTATACAAATAGAAAGTATTGTAATCGTCAAAAAAATCGAACTCGAGATTTTGAAGAATCTCCACATTTTGGACCTCCCTAAGTCCGAAAAACACAATTTTGGAATTATGTCTGTGAACACGATAACTCAAAAACTATTAGAGATACAGGGATGAAATTTGGTATGTGATCTTTACACATAATTTGTAGGTTTCTATCAAATTTTGGAGAAAATCCGTCTACGGGAAGTCTGCCTGTCTGTCCACGTTCATGTGAACACTATAACTCAAAAACTTGAATAAGTATATAGATAAAATTTGGTACACAGTTTTATCATCATGAATGTAGGTCTGTATAAAATTTTGGGCCAAATCCATCAACGGGTTGACTGTCTGTCGGTCTGTATAATCGCATACTTGTTAAGCATTCGTTTCAAAACTAATATCCATGCGCATGCGTACTGGTAGCAAGCAGAAGGATTATGTCACTTTGTCCTTGAGACAGAGTTTGTGATAAATTCGTTTGATCTCCTGTTTTGCTTTCACCCGCTCGTGCCCTCGCATTAGCGGAGATTGCTAGAGTGTGATGGAAAATAAATATTGCTATGTTTTAATACATAGGCATCTCTTTGAATATGATTCTTCACCTAAATATTTTACAATTACTATAATCTACAATGAAAAACCTTCTGATATTCATTGCATTCTGGGTTACAGTAGGTTCGATTTTTTTTTTTATCTACGCAAGGGGAGGGGAAATGACAAATTTTTGAGCAGTATACGAGAAAGTTGAGGGGAGGCCACTCCCACTGGTTTGAGTTTTATATCTGACGAGGAGTCAAATATCACAACTGGAAAATAGCCAGGAAGAAAAACAAGTTACTAATTGCTCAGTAAGAAAAGTGTACTTCTTATAAGATTTTAAAAAAAAGATCAAACTTATGTTTCTTTTTTAATTTGTTTTCACTTGGCACTAAATATTTAACATGGTTCATATTAAAATTATTATTTATTATTAGGGATGTAACATATATTCGGCAACTATTCGATGGGGTATCCACCCCATTTGCCGAATACTAAGCAGATATTTGGCCAAATATATTCAGGATAATTTTTTTAGATGTGCTTTTAAATACACATTTAACAAAGAATATTGCAGAATTACCCCAGAAATATCATATAATATTTGGACAATATTACGAACACTGCATACCGTATCAAAGTATTGTATTGTATGTATCAGTATTTCCGAGAAACTAAATTTTCACAAATAATATAAAAACAATGTTTTTTTTTATATTAAAATCTTCATTTTAACTCGATTGGAGGTTTTATTTCAAAAAACTCCACTGGAACAATTATTCTTTAAGATACTGAATATTATATCATACAAAACAATGCATACAATATTTTATTTTCTATATTTATCAGCATTGTTCAATATTTTAAGGTGAAGTTATTCTTACCATTGACAGATGGCAGCATGATGATACTTTAACACTATATTAATCAACGTTGAATCATATGTCCAAAAAAAATTTTACAAAATGTTTACTTGAATAATAATGTTTACACAATCTTTTTGTTTTACTGTATATAAAAGGTGGGCCGGATTCAGTTTATGAAGTTAACTATAAAACAGCTCTCAATATGGATTATCTATTGTTCTGTGAAAAAAATTTGAGTGTTATTCTCGTCGTGAAAATATGCACGTTATTTATTGTTGCGAATCTTTTATTTGATTTACAATCAATACTGTAATTATAAATGTTAAAGGCTTCTTGTAATACACTGAAAGAGGAATAAATAAATTTTAAACCTTTGAAACATAATATTATAATTACTTTTAAACCTTATTGCCTTAATTTATTAAATTAGCAAACTTAGATATACGAGCTAAAATTGCTTCCTCTTTGACTTCAAATGTCATTTTGAACTCGAAATTGTAACGATAAAAGATAATTTAATTAAAAAGACTATTTAGAAGTAATTGTGAATGTGCACGAAATTTCGTCGAGATCCGAACTCTGTAATCACATTTTATTATCATTTACATTTTCTGCTGCAAGTTTTGTTGGTCCAGTGGTAAGGTGCCGGTTTGGTAAGCAAAAGTCCTGAGTTCAAAGCTCGCTGTAAGTAGAGGTCTTCAACAAATAACAAAGTGTTACCCAGAAGTTCAGCACTTAGGAATTAAGTAATTAATATTTTTTCATGCTTCTAAAATGTATTTTTAAAATATTCAGTATATTGTTGTACAGTATTATATGACATTACCCAATATTATGAAAAAACATTGTGCAATATTGAAAAAGTCTTACGTTTTACACTGTTTCAATATTGGGAAAAATATTGTACAATATTACTTTTTTGAATTTTATGATATTAGACAATATTATGTGCTACCTGGGTACATACATATCAGTTGCACAGGGCATAGGTACATTTCATAAAGTTACATATAGTTTATGATTTCAAAACCTGAAATTATGTTGGAGGAACAATAATTTTTCGAGTAGAATTCTGTTCTGTTTGGTTTCACAATACGCATATAATACCAACTTAGGTATGCAACAAATATTCAGTATTGGACCTATTCGTCCCTTCCCCGAATATTTGATGTGGCCAAATGCTACTCTGATTAATAGTCAGAATAAATTCAGGATAAAATTTTTTTAGAAAAATGTTGTTTTATATATATTTAATAAAGAACACTGCAGAATTACATTCTGGTACATTATAAAAAAAATTAATATTTATCCAATTTTAAGTTGTATAGTACATAAGGTGTACTTAATGATGCATATAATTTATAGAAGTTTGTTTCATATACATTACCACCTTCAGAAAATAAATAGTCACTATATAACACTCACAGGTGCTGAAAGATATTTCCTCGTCAAATTTGCAAACCTTGGAAATTTTTCTGCATTTTTTTTTCCAACAATTAAGTGGACAATGCATCCAATCTATTAGTAGTTCTTTATCAAAATAGTAATTTACTTCTAGTAATTTTAATTTATCCATTTAATTTTCTTCTGTGTTTGTCACTGTCATACAAACAATGATGATTCTTTTATTTCTTTGAAGCAATCCCAAAATGAAGAGGGTTCCTCATTTATTATTGGAATTAAGATATTTAAAATATTACAAATATACATAAAAGCATTAACATTTTTTAAATATAAAAATAATAAAAAAGCAATTTTATTTAATCTTAATTTTTTCATTTAAAATTTGAAAAATATTTCATTTACAATCAAAAGTGAAATGTTTTTAAAAATTTGGTATTCGTCATATCACTATTCATTACATCCTTATTTATTATAACTTAAAACTGGAAGTGTTTGCTAACTTCAACACTATTCTATAGTCTGTGTAAATAAAATAGGTATTTCAAGGTCATGTGATTTTCCTACTCAACATTACCATGGTTCCAGCAAATCTTGCTTTCCCCCCACGCCAGTAACTTTCAGTAAGAAGTTGGAATAAGAAACAAGAATTTGGATATTCTGGCTACTGTTTGAAAGTTTATATTGTTACGAACATGGAAAATCACTTCCCAGCAATGTTAGTCTGATGGTTGGGAAGAGAGTTTTACAAGGTTAAGCATGGAGTGACGGAAAGCGCCTGTTCCGGGACCCCTGACTTGGCGACAAATAGATGATTCCAGAAAATGCAACCCTTCTCTCGATATTTCTATTAGGAAAGGGAATACACAAGAAAACTCCATGTGACGTCATGGCTTGTTGGAGAGAGTATATAAGGACGGTGCCTGGATCACAGGAGGAGTGTTGATCCATTGGGAATGACATGGAGTTTCTTCTGCAGTGCAAGCTAGGAAGCTGGTGAGCCGAGCGTTATTGAAAGTGCTGTTATTGTTGTTATTAGTTATTTGCTGACTGTTTGTGTTGCTAAATATCAAAGTGCTGAACTGTTATTACCTGTGAATTGTTGTCTGTTTACATTGCTAATCTATGCAAGAACTATTGTTTCCAGTACCTGTGCTACGTGTTTTCCTGCATATTTGTAAATAAACCTTCATTCTTCATTATCCTGCATGTTGGACTGTTTACACCATACACACACTGAAGGATTTTGTAATAATATGTTATTGAAATATACTTACATCATGATGTTTTTTTTATAATGTTTAATAATAGCTTTATAAATATTTTAACATAATTATTTTTGTGGTTAAAAATTAATTTAAAATGGCAAGGTAAGCAAACAATTTTATTCAATCGTTAAATTTTTTAGATATTTTCTTCAATAATTTTTTTTAAAAATTAAAATTCTACTTTGAAATCTTGTGGAATAATTAAAAGTACTTGGTTTTGAACCTATTGTATACTGAACCTATTTTTGTCACACTTTTTCAAAAAAAATATAAAAAAATTGTAAATTTTATTATCAGAAATCTACATATTATCATTACAGATATTAATTATCTACCAAAAATGTGCAAACATTTAAACATGAAAAAATAGGTTCATTAGATGCAGAAATAATTACTCTATACAAAAATAAGATCTTGAATTTTTAAGAAATCTTAATAGAGATAAATGTCAGTTTAATAAATATATACTTTTAATAATACGCATGTTTAATAAATTCATACACTTTCAGACATAGTTATGATTATCAGGGTAAATTGCTTGCATGTTTTATCTTCTTGAAAGAAATAAAAGGATTATAAAAACATAAAAATCTCCAATTTAAAAGTTCTTCAACATAAAAAACTTCATCTTTGCTGAAACTGCTTTCACTGTCACCTTGTAAATTGATCACAATCCTTTCGATTGCATCGTCTCTAGTACTTGATTTAGCGAAGTCCTCTTCTTGTAACTTCTCCGCATGTTTTACACAATTTTTCCAGTTGTCCACTGTTACATTTAACAACGCTTCATTGAGCAATTTCCTAACATCTTTAATTTTGAAAGTTTTATTTTTGTATGCAATTTCACCTGCACCCAGATAAGTGCTATTGGGTTGTATTGCAGTGAAAAAACAAACACTTTAGCACTATTTTGTGAAAATGAATCAACTTATAATCAAGAACAAAATAGTTTACAACAAACGAAATCAAGAGAACAAACTATAATGTGCGCGCTAAGAGGGAGAAAGCAGAAAGCTATCAAAACTCCTTAACTTAAAAAAAAAGAGTGGCACTGCTGTCTGCCGCATCGTTGCCAAGTTGAAGAGGTAGAAGACGTGACCTTCAGACGCTTATTCTATTTACACAGACTATAGTTATGAGCAATAAAATGTTTATTTTTTTTAAATCATGAGCAATAAAATGTTTTTTTTAATCAAGTGTTTTGATAACTTAATACATCACAGACTCTTTTTTGATAAAAATTATACATGGCATGAAAAAACACTTAAAATCAATAGTAAACAAAAATTACATATTTTGAACACAAAGTGAAAAAATAACTACTTACTTGCACGATGAATTCTGTCCCTTACAGCCATATATTCTTGCTCGTGCTTCACTGAAGTTAAAGATGAAGACAGTTCCTTAATCATTTCTTCAAGCTTGTTTTGATGAGCTGAAAATTGAAACAAATTTAAATTTTAAAAGAAAGGTTGTGCAGCAAAAAATATTAACAATGCTAAAATGAAGCTGCTTATATTGTGCAGAATATCTTCATACTTTATATAAAAAAAATTTTTATAGAAGAAATGAGTTACTTCACCAAAATATCATTCTATCTGTTACGGCAACATCTACTTAATTTAAATAATAAAGTCAACTAATATAATAAAATTGGTTAAATTTTTAAGATAGGATATTCGCACCGGTGAGTTTGGGCGAAATGTGTCTGGAAGGCTTAGGTAAACAATATTGTAATACTATTATTAATACCCATTAATTATAATTTTAGCATTCTAAAATTAATCACTGACCTTCTTGGGGAGGCTTAAAAGAAAAAAAGTGGGGATATAGTTACAAAAAGGTCTTGCCTTTACGATTATTTCAGTGCAATACGATATGTTTTTTGTATTTGTGATTTTAGGGGCATTTTGGATAATCTGGGTTTTGGTTAAAATTGATTTTACTGTATTATAAATTGTAGGCAGAATACTCTTTAAACAATACTGTGATTTGGGTTCGTAAAAAGTATTTTATGAAGTTTCATGTTTGTAATCCTGACTTTAGTTAGCATGGGGATGAGAGGCAGGTGTTGCTGCTGCTATAATCCTGAACTAAGTACAACTGAAAATATTTGAAGCTACATAGCTATCGATGTTTATGAAGATGATAAACAGTATCAGTTTATTGTTAAATATATTTATTACAGATATATAAGCATAAAAGTGAATAAAAATATATACAAGGCTTAATTTAAATGATAAACTGATTTTTCATGAAAAAACATATATCATTTTACATTTAGAAAATTTATCATCAAGGAGATCAGGTGAAATATTCAACTAGTTTTTTTTACTTCCAGAGGAAAATCAAGGAAACAATATCTTTGCTTAGAAGCTACAACTTTATACCGTGTTAGTAGAATAGTTATTCAATTTTTTAAAAAACACTTTCATTATTATTAGTAGAATAGTGACATTATCATATGTACTATAACAATATAAGTTTAAAAGCTATCAGTTTCAGAAACTAATAAATACAGTAAAGTACTACTCTAAGTGGCCACCCCTCTCAATGACAACTTTTGTTTGGCTCAGCATTTTTGCTCGTGCTCTAAATGGGAGGGCTGGTAACTTGTTCAGTTTCAATGAAATTCATTCCTTTTGTCTCCTTGATCTTGGACTTTTTATTAAGAGAAAGAGGAGAAAAGAATGGGGAACAAAAAGTACATGCACTCAAAAACAACACTGGAAATGAAATTAATCATCTGTTTTCCAATGTGGAGAGGAAAGTAAACTTCATCCTCTACCTCAGTACAAGATTCAAGCAGCCTTGCAAGCCAAACAAAAAGCTAGAAGCCATTTTCACCACAGACATAACCTTTTGGTCTCTGAATGATCTTTACGCATGTTTTTCTCAGTCCAGACCAGTATTTGAAGTATTGGGTCAATAGGAAAAAGGGAAATTGGTAGTTTCATTCAACTGCAAGCAAACACAAATAAGCAAAATCATTAACTCAGCAGACTTTGCAGAAACCTATGACATTATTGCCCATTCCTTTACAGCTATTGACTTTACTTTTCAAAATAACAAAACTGAAAAAAAAAGTTACCTCCAAAAAACAACAACAACAAAACAAAGATCCAAACAAATAATTTAATTACCCATTTTCAAAAAAGATTAAAGTATTTTTTCCTTCAGGTAACTGTGTCAGAAATAATGAATTAGGGCTGGTTTTAATAAGTATTTTGTTTTCCCAAAAGTGTAAACCATTCACAGTGGCCAACCCCTCTGAATGGTCGACATTGTTTAGCTGCATCCATTTGTAACAAGTGTTTCAGATCCATTGTTTATTCTCCATTTCAACGTCCTCTGAATTACCACTGGGATTGATTTAATACAGTCAAGGACTGTTTTAACCTTTGCTATGGAACTACCTGCTCAGGGTTTTCTGGAACGATTAGCACTGCATCTAATTGGAAGTAGGGGATAATAGCCATTGTTGCTTCAAATCCCATAACACAAATTCAAGTTCAAGGCTCCTCTGAATGGTTGCTTTTTGCTTGGAATGGATGTTGGCCGTTTTAAAGAGGTTTCACAGTAATATCAAAACAGTGTAGGATTCTGACTGCCTCAAAAGAAGACCAGTCAAACAGAATTAATATTTTTAACACTTTCACAATAATGGAACATGATGTAAAAATTCCATTAAGTAGTTCTGAAAACCATAGAATATCTAAATAATGGAAAGTTAGAATGAAAATCAAGTTATCCATAAGTTACAAAAGAGATTCACCTTCAGTTTCTGCATCATGTCCTTTAGGTGCTTCACCAACATCCATGGAAAACATGATAATCTTAGGTGTCATTGTAGACATTGCATTACTGAAGCAATAGGTGTACACACCATCTGCGTGGGCTGCAAATGTATATTTTCCATTTGATTCTCTCTCACCCTGATAAATTACTTTACCATCAGGACCTACAATCTATAGCAAAAAAAAAAAAAAAGTATCGAGATAAATCATAATTATTTCCAAAAGAACCATATCTAATAATCAGATAGAGTATTAATATTTTGGAGCAGATAAAACATATTTTTGCTTCAATCTGTTTTAAAGATTCATGTCCGATTTAACATTAACTATCAATGAAATTTTATAAAACAATCAATCTTGGAAATTCATTGGCATTACATAAAGCTCCATTAAAATGATTTATTAATAACATTTAGAGTTCAGATCTAAAGATTTAACATGTTTCTTCATTTTATGAGGCATATTTTTATTGCTTAATGTATGTATTATTTGAAAATGAGGCTTTTATTGCCTCAAATAATGATGCACTATAATACATACATAAGAGGTTAATATGCTCCCATTAATTATAGTTCCTCCTTCACCTTTAATACTGTGTCAGATTTGTGATTTTAAACAAAATAACTTTATACCAAATAATGAGAAATTAAAGTTTTGGTGAATTTCCGAGTTTTAATCTAAAAACATGTTTTACAAACTTACGACATTAATTAAGCATTCAATCCTATTTTAGGCATAGCAAAGAGTTTAATATAATTTTAAAGAGTTTTAAATTATTTATTTTTGATAATCACATTTATTTCTCCATCTATTTTAATATATATATATTTTTATTTTCAGTTTCAGCTTTTCAAAAAATGAAGTTTAAAGTTTATTTGAAAAAATGGTCCATGAATAAAAATTTAGGAACATCCAATTATATATACATTAAAATACAGTTTACAGCATGAAAAACAATTATCAAAGGAATTTTTTTTAAGAATAAATTCATGTCATATATGGTAACTTCTTAAGTAATAATTATTTTGCATTTGTGTCCTTTTTAATATCTTACATAAATGGAATATAAAAGCTTTTGTAGTTTATGTGTTCTTGGATTTTTCAAAAGGCGATACTTCGTTTCCATTAAAAACAAAAGCAATAAATGCCATCATGAAAAGATTTAGACTACAAATTAAAACTGGGAAATTGTATGGAAGCTAAACAAAAATGAATTCCTTCTTCAGGTGTCTTAAGTATGAAAGGTGCTCTTAAGGTATATATGATAGCTTGTTACATTTTAAAATAAATCGCTAAATATTAATGCAAATTGCTCAACAAATTTCATTTACTTTCTTTCAAGAAACTGTTTTACATTCTACCAGTAAAAAGAAATAACCAGGTTTAAAACTTTTTTAAATTTCATATTTGTCATAAAAAGGTGATATAGGATGATGTGTAGTATGTACCAGCATTCTATTTAACCCTATAATGACGGCTTGGGCGGTTTCCGGCACTAAGATAATTTGCACTTAGAGACTAAGAAAATCGGTTTTAGGTGTTTGCTTATATTTGAGGATAAGCAGGAATTCAAAAACGAATGCTGCGATTTGTACCAATGGTGGAAAAATTTCACAAGTGAGTAGAGAACCCATCTATATTTATAAAAGGATAAATTTGATGCTGAAAAATGCAAGCAGAACCTTACACCATTTGTAAAGAGTTAAAGCATTTGCTCAGAAGTCCTCATATTTTTTATACATCCATTTCAAGTAAGGCAGACATGTTCTTCTAAAGTCAATTGTCATTCTAATGTAGGGGAAAGTGGGGTAAAACTGGATACCTAAGACTTCAAGGCCTGTTGCAGATAAACTATTCAACACCAGAGCTTGTCACATTTTATTAAAATACTAGCCGCATTCGGCGACCAGCTTGTTCAGCAGGAATCTGATTTCAAATGAATCGTGCATCATTTTATATTCATGGTTCTCTTAACATAATTTTAAACTTCACATTGTGGTAGATATTTTACCTATGTTCTATTAGTGACTTTGGACCTCTTCTGTTCATTATCTACATAAATGTTCCTAATAGAGTCAAATAACTGACCAAGTCATAGTAACCTCTAATTCCATGTTGTAGGCACTATCTTCAACTTTCTCATTCCTCTAGTAAAATATGCATTTGATTTCAATATTACAATGATGCAGCACATTTTATGGCCAGTGGCATGTTAGGTGGATTAAAACAAGCTGAGAAAAGAATGAAAACATAGCAACCATAATCACTCAGCTTAATGGATACATTTCTTAATGTAAGCAAAGCAATATCTCGGAGTGCTTGGTTTACAGATTTCACAAAAATTTTGATGACACAACAGATGAAAGCAAAATGTTTAGTAGGATATTATCTCAGATTACAACAATGAAAGAGAAATATGCAATTAAATATTTGTTTAAACAATGAAAATTATTCGAGTTGTGTTGCAACAATGAAAAGTATTATTGTAAATTATGCCAAAAAATATTTTTAAAAATTATTAAAATTCAGGAAAACTTTGTATGGCAACTTAATTGATATCATTGGAAAGGTAATTTTTTGCACTTTTAGATGGTGTAAAAACGATTTTTGTGCTGTAATATTCTCGAAAGTTATTAAGGAAAAATTCCAGAATTTTGCTTAATTTTAATTAAAATGTTACAAAAAAGGCCTCAAGGTGGACATTCCCACCCTCCAGAGTCGTGCCAAATTTCGTAGCTCTAGGTCAAGTGGTTCGACTTGTAGAGCACCAACATACATTCTCCTTTATTATTGGTAGAGATTCATTGTTTATTGGAGTACAATATATCTTTCAAGAAAAGTCATAACTTTACTATTGTTTTTACTAATTTACCCACTTGTGGGGTAAAACTGCTTATACATGTTAACTCTATGGGAAATCAGGAACATTTAATTTTCAGAGGAAAGGTGAGAGACATTTTTATTTTCTGACAATTTAAGAATATTAGTAAATTCATGTGTAAAGCAGTCTTTTTTCTTTCCTCTGTGCCACTGCAACTTTCGTGGGCCCAGCTATGACAGTTTCTACATTAGATTAACCTTTCTCATCTATTTACATTACAAAATACATCATTAAAATACAAACAATCAACCTCTGATGTGTTTTTATCGTCTTTTTGGAGGAATCATCATTACTGACTATCCCGGTCTTATGCCACTTGAAGTACCCAGTTTAACCCCCGAGTGCAGAAATTATAAAACACAAAATAGAACTGTGCATATATAGGACTACATCTTTATTCTTTGATAGAATATAAATCCTTAGTAAACATATAAAAAGCTGTATTAAATAAAGTTTCTATAACTGTAATGATTATTAAACAAGGATGGTTTAAAATCAAATGAACATTAGAGAGATGGCGTCTTAAAACAATAAACCTTCACAGACGCAGTGAATTCAACAGCAACATCACGCCACTATGACTGTTCCTTTTTCTTAACTAGTACAGTGTAATTCAGTATCTGTCCGCTAGAAAGGAGAGCTAATAGGGGTAGAATCAAGGGCACCCAGTTTTACCCCACCCTTCCCTAGTGTACTTGGTACATTTCATTAACTGTATTTAGATAAGTTATCATTGATGAAACACAAGTAAAATTCGGATTTAAAGATATAAATTCCTACACTAATTATCTTTAACTTTTGGAACAGTAGATAATTTGTCGAATGATTCTAGATATTAATATAAATTTGATTTCATCCCATCGACATATTTGATTGTTTGAAATGTTTTATTACAGAGAAAAAAATAATTTCATCCCAGTACGTTTTGTATATGTTTTTCTCAAAATTTCAATAGCAAAATTATAAAAGAAACTATTAAATCAACTATGATTATTACATGTGATGATGAACCTATTTAAGCGATGGGGTTTTTTTTAATGACGACAAAAATATGCGTACAATTTCATACGCTTTCAATAAGAATAAAATTATGAACTAAATATATAATTTTATTCTTTTCATACTTTGACATCAATATCCAGGAACCCTCCTTCTGCAACTTCAAACGTCAAACCCATTTTGGTACCGGCAGTAACTTTATCATAAAAACATTCTTCTGCGTGAGCATCGACGTTTACAAATAAACACTGAATATATGGAACAAATACGAATAAAACTAAAGCACATTGAAACGACGTATTGAAAAGAAAATTCATAGTGAAAATTATTTCGAAGCAAATGAAAACTTATGTTTATATACAAGAAAAGCCACGTTAAGTTTTTGGTTGGACAGAATTTTATTATTGCCAGATTCTAGATCTATTACTATTTATTCACACATGAGTCGCTGCGGTGGCAAAGTGAGTAAGTAGTGAAATATCAGCTTATAGGAGTATCTCATTTAGTTACTGTGGATAACGGACAGATAGCCTTTGGAAGAAGTTATCACACTACATAGATAAAATTTAAGTAGGGATGACGAATATTTGATGAACTGTTATTTACTACAGAATATCAAAAAAATCACAAATACCAGTGATGAATACTACTGTCAAAAAAGTGTGATTCAATTATTGGTAAATAAATGTGCATAAAGTGTTTCAAAATTAAAAAGAAAAAAAATCATTCCTTTTTAATATACTTTTCCTAAGTTTTAGTTTTATCTTCTGTCAAAAGATGGCGCCACGGAAGTCCATTTTGGTGCTTAGAAAGAAAATCGTTCTTTGCGGTCACGGACGTCACGGTTTCCCCGTATCGCAGTTTGATTTCCTGTGACGCTGTGAGTAATTTAACCAGTAACTTAAATTATCCTTACCTTTTCCCTACTATTAAATTCAGATTTGCTACTTGTAGCACTGGCAGTTACAATTATCATTTTGGTAGATTTTTCTTTAAAATTCTAAAAATTATTCTTAACTTTGTCACATTGTAAAGCTGATTTTACTTTCTAAATTATATCATTTTCCTCTTTCACATAATTATAAAATTGGCGCAAGTCATTTTAAAATTATGACTCAGAGTTTAGGAAGCAAACGGGACAAATATTATACGGCACTGAGTAGTGAAATGCGGTGACAGTCCCGTATATGCGGGACGTATGGCAACCCAAGTTAGAGGGAAAATGACACCTTTTTGGGAAGCATACGAGAAAGTTTAGAGAGACCACTCCCGCTGGTTTTATATTATTTTGGATTAACTTACTCGGTACTGTTTTCCTACAGTTCAAATGTCATTGTCAAGAAAAAAAAGAAGCTGACAAAATCAATAATATATTTTTCTGTTTTGATTTCGTTTTCAAAACTTTATTTTATGTCATCCACAGTGTTTTCGATAGGGTAACTCCGGGAGAGTCGCCGCATCCGGGATAGATGCCTTGTATTTCTTGTAATTATCGATAGATGATAGTCAGACGAGCAGTATAGTTGCGCAATGATATTTCTTTAACCAGTTTATAGCATGAATCCCAATTCAATTATTGCTTTTAGTTGTACAATCGTTGTTTTGAGGTAAGCGTATGATTTCACTATCCAAACTTTTAAACACCTTATGCTTAAATACTTTTTATGCGCTAATTACTAAATCCATGCATGATTTCGAAGTCAAAACTAAGTGTAGAGTCTGTATAGAGTACTGTGTGTATAGTTACGCCATTTTTCTTTGCGAGGGCAGGCAACTATGATGTTCGGCGTCTGTACCGTACAAAATGGGATACATGCCGCAGTTTCTTTTGTACGGAATGCCGCGATTAATAAAATTGAAATTTATCTATCCATGTCTTATTTTATTATGTTACTGAACACTTACTTAGGTTGAGCAGCATGTTGGGCGCAAATTGCCTCGGTATCAGGTAGGATCTCTAATCTGCGATGCTTGGAACAAATCGGCAACTGTTGGCAATGCTACTAGGGGCTTTAAGGTCATTGGGATTTTCCGTTTTAGAAACAACACTCTCCCAGATCAATTGTTTTTTGCATTAGCGGATAGTGAAGTGCCCGTACCAGAAAACACGACACAAGAGGAGGCAAATTCATCAAGTGAAGTACTAATCAACACACCTCAAATCAATTTACAGCCTGCAGAACCTGGAACTAGCAGTGTAAAACCAGGGAGGGTCCACAAACGCGATGCGCAATAGGTCTTTCCGCGCATGACGTCTTATTGGGACGGATTTCGAAACTCTCCGCTATTCTACGCGGTTTCGAATTAAAGAAATAAATTTATTCCATCTGTAAGAAACGGCGAAAATACCCGACTAATGGTTCATTATTGCATCTTTATTTTACATGAGAAGACTGCCTTTTATTGCTTATAAATTCCGCGCCATACTTTTATTTTTAATGAAAATGGATCATGGTTCTTCTCTTTTTGTTTACTTTACAGCAATTCCAAATGATCGATTCGCTTTTTGAGAATAAATACTATTCTCTTTTTTTCTGTCTAATATGAGTTTTCAATGAATGAAAATAAATAATATTATCTTTTGGGCTTATTTATATTTAATCTGGAGTCTGGTTATTATTTTTGTTTCTTTTTGCTCCTCACATACCAAATTAAAAGGTGGGAAATTTAGTTTTATTATGAATATTCCTCGTTTGATTCAGAGCCGAGGTGGACGTTTGATTGTTAAGGAGAGGTTTTATGAGATTTCCTTTTTTCGTAAGCTAAATATTTTAAAAAATGATGTTGATGATATATATATATATATTGTATGTGATACAACCGTTTATTGCAAATATTGATTATTGAATTGCTCGAGAGATTTTATTTAATATATGTTTATTATACTAGGTCTGAAAATGTGATATATGTATTAAAGATGCAAATATATGTGTATAATTCAATTACGAATTGTGCGATGAAAGCAATTCTGCAAAAATAAGTTATTTTTGGTCATATTTATCAAAAATTACAAGTTAATTTTGAGGAATTTTTCACAGATATTTGATTTCACTTTTTACTATATGAATTAACTAAAAGACTTATTTTAATGAATGTGTAATTTATAATTGCAAGTAAAATTAATCTTAACTCTCCATTTTTTTTAAAAAATCATCCAACTCATATAAATTTGTTTTAAAAAATTATATACCATACGTCGTAATTATTTCTTTATTTCTTACATGAAGATCATATCAGAAAGACCACTGAATTTTATTAAAATTTTCGATTAAGCACTTAAAATATTTATTCTTTCGTAATTTGTGATTCTTTAACAACGTTTCACAAAAAGTCAGGTTTATAAAAAGTTTTTTGGTTGCTAAAAAAGCTCTAAAATGTGATATTTATTCCGTTACGTAACACTGGGACGAAGAGATGTGCGTCCCAATGGGACGTCATTAATTCATCCGCTCTCTGTGAGCCTAACCTTATACTCTCAAGTAACCTTGGTGTAAAACCACCATCACCTACCAAACACCTACATAAAATCTCTCCTATTCCGAGACTTAGCCAGGTGACAGCAAAGCACAGAATTAAGAAAACAGAAGTATTCTCAACCTCTATTGACGATAGGAATGCGCTTAAAGCAAATTTAGAGAAATGATTCCAAAAATGTAAGAAAGTTAACAAAAAAGATGTCAAAACTATCAAGAGAAATTTTAACTTTGAATAAGGTGGAGGATCCCATGACAGTTCATCAGACATTGATGAATGCTCAAACAGTATCAAGTTTATTACACCAAAGAAGAAAAAGGGAAAAATAAAAAGTAAGAAGGCGAAGAAAGATGCAAGTCAAGATGATAACAATGAACAGTTGGATCACACATGTGACGCAGACGTTCTTTGCAAGGAATGTTCTGAAAACTACTACAAAACTAAGAGGAAGTGTGATTGGCTTCGTTGGATCATGTGCCAAATGTGGTTACTTGAAGACTGTACTATTTTCGACACTTTTTGTGTAGATTGCGGTCGAAAAAACAGGTCTATTAACAAATAAAACAATGTAAACACTATTTTACTTTTTTCTTTTCCCTCTCTAATACACTGATGTTACGTTGTTGCTGAAATAACAATTAAAATTCAATCTTTAAAAAATAAGTCGATAATTTTAGTAGTGAACTAAGCAGGCAGACTAATATTGATTTGAACCTACTAGTACGTTTTATTGTACTCATTTAGTTTGTTTTTGTTATTACATAGGTAATTATAGCCCAGATATGAATATTTGTTTGAATATTTTTTATTTATTATTTCATTCTGTTCTTATGCCAGGCGCGGTATAACTCCCGCACAAGTGCGGCGTCTCATCCTGAATGTACGGGTGACGCGCCGCAGTGTAATGTTTTAGAAAAAAATTGTTAAAAAATATTAATTATTTTTTTGTCGCAGTACACATGTTGTACATTTAATATTAAATAGCACAGCATGATTTATTTTATTTTTTGTCCACCATGGGATTTTATACACAACTTCAAAAAAATATGCAGCATATCTCCCGGAATTACCCTATTCTGAAAGCCGTACAATGCCATGCAGATTTTATAAAGATATTGTAGAGCGTCTTGTGCTAATGGGGATCCATGATGCCTATAGTATTAATAAAAAATGACAACGGGAATTTGATTTTTTTTTCATGGAACTCAGTAGATTTCGACAAAACGAAGTCCAAACCTCGATTAAAAAACATCTGTTTCTCTACAGCGCATTGTATAATTTATACGAGTTGTAGCTAACTACAATTAAAATTTATGCTTAAAAAAATAATGTATTTGATATCATTCTCATATGAGGAATGGAGATATGTGCTAAGGTTTTCATGCGCTTGCACTTCGGATAAATTTCGTCTTCTTATAAGATAGATTCCCGGTTTTTTTTTGCATTGTCTATTCGTTTTACTGAAATGAAAGCTAAAAAAAAAATTAAGAGTCACAGTTTGTTTTTAAGAGTTTCGCCGAATTATAAAAATAATGAAATTCAGGGGGAAAAAATCTTTTGTAGAAGGTGAAAATTTCGCATGGCTATCAGATAAACGAATTAATTAGCTTGGACGTTAGATGTAAAGTCCTTAAATTAAAAATCCTATTTTGTTTTAAGTATGGTTTATGGATAAAAACGGTTTGTTACCAACTGACAACACTCGACTTTATATTAGAAAAAAAATTTCCTTGATAAAATTCTATAATGTCAAACACAGATGAATTTTAATAAATAATAATACGGATAAGGAATTTCCTTCAACGTTGTAGAATAAAATATTGTATTCTCAAGCGTACAATCAAAGCTAAAAAATGCAGCCTCAAGTGAAAAACATCAATTTATTTTTTATTTTTTATCAGCACTCGGGCTGCCATTTATATGTTGTAAATTGACTTAATAAAGATTTCAGAATGTATCCTATTGGCAACAACAGGCATTAGTGCTTCAGTCTTATTCTCAAGATTTTAGGACGAAATTGTGTATGTTGCTTAAAAGCAACACTGGGCATTTAAGGGTTAATTAAGATTTGTTTTATTTACAAATATTTCTTATAAATATTGCTATAGTTTCTAACATACTAAACTCTGCTCATCTACAAACCCTCTCGTATTCAATCATGAAGATTTGGTTGGGTACATTCGTCCTTAAATCTAGTAACCTTCCTCCGACGTTTTTCAGTTGTCTCGTTCAGTGTCGATCATTTTCGCAAAAGACCCTCGATGAAATAAGGTAAATTGTATGCTTCTTCGACATTACTCCTGACAGCTCCACTTTGGTTAGTTAATGTTAGTTGAGGCAGTACAACGCCAGTACTATGTGGATATTCGTTAACACTAATCATCAAACAGAACTTAATTTCATATTTCATTCAAATGTTTATTATAAAAACTTAGCCACAATCTATAAATTTTAAAGTTTGTTAAAATGTCATGGAATGCAGCATAAACTATGCAGTTCCAAGTCATGATTGTTCCGATTCTTAGTGATAGTGGAATTTTTGCCCTTCACCCAGTGGCGTAGCTGCAACTTTTGCTTCCCGGGACGAACTTTCAACATGCCGCCCTTCCTTTATAATTTACATAGGCCACATAAGCCTCAAAATAAAAAAAATAATAATAAATTCCAAGGAAAAAACATTTTATTAGTAAAGTAATTCGTCGGCGTAATCGTTCACGTAATTTAGCAGACGCCCTTAATTTCTGCTAACAGGTTGCGAAATCGCGCATCACCACTAGTCTTTCTTTCACATATCGTCAATTTACTGACAACAGGCAAAAATACAAATTAATCACATAGTTATTTTTAATGTACACAATGATTCAGTTAATGCTGCTGCCTTGCTTAGTTATAAAATGGTTTTTTTGCATGTCTGATTTGGCCGCCCCTTTCGAAATGTCGCCCCGGGGCGGACCGCCCACTCTACCCCTTTAGATACGCCACTGCCTTCACCCACACAAAATGCCGAAATCTACCCAACCATCGACAGGCTTGAAATGGGTTAATCCCCTATTAGCCCAAGATGCCCTACAATATTCATACGATATCTTTACGATGCTGTGCGGCACTCCGAGTATCGTAGCAACATCGTGGAGACATCGTAAAATATCTTGTGTAAATGGGGTCTAAAGCAGAAGTCACTGTAGTCTTACGATGAGCTCAAGTGATGCTGTCCAACTTAAAGCACCGATTCAAAACTTTGACTGATATACTAGCACTCCCGGGAAAGACCACTATGACACACGTGGATGGTTGGGAACAGTGGCTGTTTTTAGCACAGGCTTTGGAGGCGCTCGCCTCGTGTCTCGAGACCCTGGGAGTCCCTAAAACCTATTTGGCATACATCGTAATGCCAGGACGACAGCGAATATACGATATTGGGTAGGGGGCCTCAAAACAATTTTTCGCCTGTGGCCTCGTATTTTCAAAATCCGTCACTGGTTGGAAAGAAGCATTAAATGCACTATACCTAAAAACAACCTTCTCTCCTGTACTCTCAGAATTTTCTGCTACGTTTGGAATATGAATTTCTAAGCACATTATAAACAGGCAACAAGCAGAGAAGGTTCTTTATGCTTTGCGGGTAATAAATAGCATGTGTCAGCCTTCTAGATCGAATAGGAGAGCTTTTCTTAGTGGGAACGACTATATTATTCTTTGACACAGCAAACTGGGGCCATTTATTCTTCAGCAATGAATAGGGAGTGTTCTTCAACGGCTCTTCATCCGAAGAGAGCCAAGAGCCTTCCTCCTGCGTAAGAGAAATTGACAGATTTGTAGGCAATAGAATAATTATGCCCGGAGGCCCACTGTGTGATGGGTATGCACCATTACACATCTTCGATGTGGAAACTGTGACTGCACATAACTATAGGGTTGTGGCCCTTGAAGACTTTCTGATGCTTTTTCTCCTCGGAAAAGCATCAGAACCACCAGCAACAAGACACAACCTTATTTCTATGGACGACAGTGCAAAGTCACACTTTACTATATCTATCGAGGAGTTTTTTAGGGTAAAAGTAACTAGCTACATGGTGTAACCGACAAAGTAACCTGACCTACACACTACTAGAGTATATTTGAAATACTGTAAGAAGACCTATTGAATGATGTCAACAAGGTACTCAGAAACTTATCTTTACAAAAATGATATTTATTGCTGCAATTTGTGATCAGCAACCCATTTACAGTATTAAGGTATGATTTGCGTCTTGTAAAGGCATATGGGATGGCCACATTCTAGATTTGCCTGACCATTCTGAAGACATGATGGATCACGTTTTGATCATGTCTTCTCTCTTTCACATATTGCAAAAATACTGATCTCTGGTTCATCTTGCTATCCTTTGTTACTGTTGGCTGTTTAGTAGTGTAGGTCATCTCTGCACAAAATTTCATTAAAATAAATCAAGTACTTTTTTGATATCTTTTACGTAAATAATTTTAATTTTGACAATAATGTAATAAAGTTGGAAGGGAAAAAGAGAGTAGGTTGAAAACTATAAATAATAAATAAAAACGAAAATAAGTTCCTAAATATCAAACTCTATTTCAAGCATTTCAATGAAATTGAAAAATTATTTAGGGGAGCATTTTACATGCTATTTAAAATAGAACTACTTCAATTGTTTCCGTCCAAACTCATGGAGAGCAGTGGAGTGGAATTTGTATTTTAATGTCCGTCGAATAAGAAAGTTCAAGCATGGCCCTTGTTCACAATCACAACATTCATTATACGCTCACACACACAGAACTATATACATGGTTTTTAACAAGCGAGAGACAAGACTAGTGCGACGCATTGGCGCGCTCACATATTATGGCAACCATTGATCGCCAAAATGCCAATTTACAATTCAAAGGCGCCAACATCAATCGAGTGGCATTGCTTAATGAACTGTTAGACGTTTCAGCTTATTCGAGTTGAAGGAATCAGAGGTAATTAAAATAGTCTTCTTGACAAGCTACCATCGATTAGAATGCTGCAATGGAAACAAAAAAATTACAAAGATGGTTATTTCTGCCGTTAAAAGCTGCAAATAAATGAGAAATGTATTATTCTATGAATCACTATCTTCAACTAATTAAGAATAAAAAGTTTCGATAAAGCACATGAAACTTTCGCGAGTATTGACGCAACTATTACTTTCCACACTGTGATTTCCTACTCATTTTTTTTACTGAATGGAACGAACGGAAGGAACTGGGAATGTTTTCCTTCCGGAAAAGACTTCACTCGCTGGCCTCAGAATGAATTTCATGATGCTTGTCCCCATACCGGGTCTGGTCCTGCTGTTGTACCTCTCTCAAGAAGCAGGTGAGTATTTTTGAGAATTCATGCAATGAACCGGTGATAATCATGTGATAAATCAACGATCATGATCAATGCTGCAGCAGGCATATTAGACTGCGGCAAATAATCATCAAGTACTGCTAAGTTAATAATAAAAACTGGATTTCAGGAACAGAAAAGATTGAAATTAATAGCTGAAATTTATTCTTTTCTACTTGCGATAGTAATTAGATCCATTATCTTTTGACTGGGTGTAACAGTTGGTGCTTTGTACTGCAGTTTTTAGAATTTATTTTTTATTTGTATCGCCTAGGTAGCACTACTGTTCACAATCTAATAGAGATTATGTTACAAATTGCAATGCCATTTAACTTTCATCGAAAATTATGAATGGAAAATAAATAATTGAGTCTAATCATGGGTTTGATATATATTGATGAATAAAAACAAAGAATGATCGCTTAGGTGTCAAATTTTTAAATACACAGATATACAGAGGCTGTTCGCACATTTTTTTAGATGATTTTGTTTCAGTGTAGGAAAAAATCGATTGCGTGGAAAAATTTATTTTCACATGATTAGACTCAATTACACTCAACAAAATATCCTGAGCCAAAACTTTTATTATCTCTCATTAAATTTTATAAGTGTACAAAATTTGTACTTGACTTTCTTGATAAATAATATGTAAATTTTACAGTTTATATTTCGCTAAAAATAATAAATATGTTGTGCAAGTGACAGGACGTGGAAAATTGAGAAACTAAATTCTTATCATAATCATTAATTTATTCTACTACGTAGACACATGCTTGTAGCAAACAAACGATTGCATTTCTTGCATCATATCCGGTCATTCCCTCTTTTGATTGCTTATTAAAACCTTCAACGCTCCTTATACATAAGATTAAAGAGTGAATCGAAAGTGAAAGTACTAATTTCTAATTACTCGAAGTATTGTGAGTACAGGGCACGAAGAAAAATTTAAGAGTGTTCTTCTTTCTCGTAAACTGGCTCATTAGGAAATTGTTTGTAACGCATTGTCAGAAATTATAGTGCGTTATGTCATGTAAACAAATGCTCTCTATTGGCTTCAATAAGAATTCCCTTCAAGTATCGAAAACGAGTTACCACCGCCCTGCCTAAGTATTGTGACGTAAATCGGAGACTGAGGGTGAAGTCCTAATGGCCATCATAAGCCACGGCCCAAACTCTCCCGCAGGAGGTACGTTCCTTCGCCGAAGTGGAGGTACACAGACGAAATTTTCGTCAAAGAGCACGAGTTTTGCTCCTCGAACTGAAAGTAAATGACCAATCACCATTCATTTCGGCTGTGAGAAACCGGTTTCTGGGAGAAAAAAAACTCGTGCTTTCTGACGGAAAATTCGACAGTGTACTATGGACCCACATCACTATTGTACCCACCAGGCAAGCGAGAACCCGTGTACTTATTCGGCGGCTTCTCAACCCCACATTTGAGACGCCTCTCCCCTCGGTGGGATCCCCTTCAAGTATCCGACGGGTCTTTCTCCAGCAACGGTTTGCAAAAATACATTTGATGTTTTCGCTAGACGAAATGGAAGTGCTGACGTGAATACACGCAGTTCTTAAATAGCGGGTGTGTTCTCCCCTCAAATTTCTCCTGCACGGCGCATTTTTTCCCGAGAGATGCGAGGCCCTGTTTTAATTCGAGCGTTCGGTATTTCGTCTGTTTGTCTGTATATTTGTTTGTCACGCAGTCACGGCCTAACACGCTGTCCGATTTTCTTCGAATTCGGCCTGAATGTTCCTTGAAGTCAATAAAAATGGCGTATATGTAAAGATTTTTAGTTTTTGATTCTGTTTCAATAAGGAGGCAGCATTAATGGACCCATTTCATTTATCCCGTTTCAAGATGGTAGCCGTTTGAAAGTTTCCATTTCATGTAATGTTCAACTTTTTTCAACGATTCTGACAAAACGGAACTCCGTTTATAAGATCTCCAGAAATACGGATATTAGCAAGTGACATTTAATTTCAGATTTGTTAATACTGATAAAAGCAGATGTTTAATTGTAATTTTGTTAATACAAAGTGTAATTTTGTCATGAAAGCAAAGACTTGTGTAAATCATTCGCGTTCGGAAAAAAAATGTCTAAACCTTTAAAGACTGCGATGAACATCAGATCTTATTTTTTTTTTTTTTTCTTTTTTGACGAGATCTACTCTTTACAGAATTATTAGTGTATTTCCTAGTACAGATAAGAAAATGAAGAATGCATGTTGGACCTCTTCCCTTTCAGCGACGAGGCATAAAATTTGATACGGATCAACAATATTGTTGAAAAGACTACACACCAGATTTCATTTGTCTAGCTCAGTGGCGTGCAAACTACAGGCGGCGGATCAGATGCGGCCCGCATAGAGATTCTATCCGGCCCGCAGCAGATTCTAAAATAATAGTATAATAATATAAAATAATAGTATAATCAGTACATACCAGTTAGAAGTAGATTACGAGGAACTTTTAGAAATGCAGTCACAGCTTTATTCATCGCATTAGTATAAAAGAATTTTTGAGCCCTTATTGAGTATTATAATGAATAATTTTTTGTACCATTTTTTGAAGTTTTTTTTTTCGTTGAGTTTTTGAAATATCGTATTTAAATCATATATACTAATTGACAGACCGACAAACGATCTACCTTCGATAGATTTAATCCAAAACTAGACACAGATATAAGATTTCGGAGTAAAGATCATAAACTAAAATTCACTTATCCAGCCCGTTGCACTTTTGAATTATCGAGTTCACATAATACACACCAATTGACAGACTGACAGACAATCTACCTTTGATAGATTTAATCCAAAACTAGACACAGATATAAGATTTCGGAATAAAGCTCGTAAACTAAAAAATTCACCCATCCAGCCCGTTGCACTTTTGAATTATCGAGTTCACATACACACTAATTGACAGAGAGTCAACCAGTTTACGTATTTGGTCCAAAATCTGATACAGATCTAAAATTCTGGTGATAAAACCACATTCAAAATTTTATGTATCTAGCTCAATGCGATTTCTGAATTATCTTGTTGACATGCATACGGATGGACGGACAGGAAGCCAGACTTCCCGTAGACGGATTTGGACAAAATTATTATATTAATGATGTAGATAATTTATGATTTTACTCCAGAATTTTCTATTTTGGTGTAAAATGCGCATACCAAATTTCATTTGCGTTGCGTTTTTAAATGATCGTGTTCACAAACAGATACAATTCCAGAAACATTTCTTTTTATCTCAAGGAAATCTGAAACGTAAAGATTCATCAAAATCTCGCGATCGAATTTTTCGACGATTACAATTCTGACAATGAAATGTGTCTGACATTTTCATTTCTGAAGGCAAAACCGTGACGCATTCTAAAATATCTTTGTAAATGTGCTTGCTTCTTTCTTATTGCATATTATCTGATACACAGGCGTTGCTCGGGATTAAAATATTATCACGTCTAATATTTTTAATGTAAAAACTACTTTTGTATAAAATATTATGATACACAAAATCTTTTTATCGCCTGAAACGTTTTTAAAAAACTAAAATGAGAATATCAATTAAACCAGACGATTTTTAAAAACAGCCGATAGATATTTTTCTGCATAAGTTATTTATATTTGTTACATAACTACTTCAAATTTTGGTCACAAATGCTGATGAATAAGAAATATTTTAGTGAACATTTTGGGACAATTAATTCAATAGAAAATGTTTCATTAAAAAAGTCATGAAAACAAACCAAATCAATAAATTGTTCCTGATATAAATTGTTAATCGTCTCTGTGAACTGTCTACTTTTAAACTTTTCTTTTAATGTTCTTACAGAATTCTGTCAATGTGTTCTAGCAGCAGTTCTTCGCATGTATTCTTGTTCTTCAACAATAAAAAAATATTGTTAAAAATTGTGTATAAAATTAATTTTGAAAAATTTATTAAAATGAAAGAACCAAATCTTACGTAAATGAAATTTGTGTCACTGAAAAGTTAATTTTTTGAATTTTAAAATGGTGTAAAAATAGTTTTTGTGATATCATATTTTCGAAAGATATCACTGAAAAATGCTAAAATATTGCCTAATTTTTAATTAACTGAAATTTTAATTAAATTTCGGGCTTAAAAAGCAAAGTTAGAGTACTTCAAAGACACTGCCTAGTAATGGTGTATCTATACATTTCCTTCTTTCAATATCGTCTGCATCCATTCAATTATATTATTTGAATATATTGGTTTTTATTTGAAAATAATGCAAAGAACATTTCATTTTTTAAGGACAATCTGTTTTTGGTAGAGATGATTAAGTACCTTCGTTTAGTTTAACTATTCTCTTAAAACTACCGAATTTGTAATTATATCGGATTTGTATTGTGTTTTACGTGAATAACTGAAGTCGGACTTATAAAAACCTCACAATGATTTTTTTTTATCCGAGACAATTTCTCAAATCAAAATATATCTAATTTTGTATTACTTCTTAATACTTTTGACTTCGAATATAATTAAAATATAATGTTTGATAAATTTACATCGTGCCATGGAATTTAAAAAAAAACCTTATAAATTACGTTGCGAAATAAAAGAACCCTTAAATATTTTTCATGACTCTCACTGTTCGATACATTTAACATACGATATTTCTGTTATATTGATTTTCATTTTTATCTTCCCTACAGCGGCAGCAGATGGACAATGGGGCGAGTGGTCAGACTGGATACCGTGCTCAGTTTCTTGCGGACTTGGCGTACGAAGGAGATTTCGCGCTTGCAATCCTGCGCCTGGAGTGGGCAGTCGATGGTGCCAAGGAAAACACGTGCAGACTGAGAATTGCGACACAACTGTTTCATGCCCAGGTAAGTATAAAAGTCGGTAGAAAAGTAATACACAGTCCTCTGCAGTTCGGTAATGGTAAACACTACACAAATGAAATTTTGTAGATAGAAGCATTGGCCCTTTATCATTCCACCTATATCCAATTTTTATTTCCTGTTGTTCCTGGTAAGACACCATGGATGATCAACGTGACACCCTGCTAAGCCAACTTGCGGTGATCGAATTTCTCTGGGCAGATCCAGAGATCTTTGCGTCGAAAAAGTCTCAACTTACCAGGTCACGCAATAAATTGATGGCAATTTTTTTAAGAATCATCGGTTTATAATTTTCATACACTTTTTCAAATGCGGAACTATCTATACAAAAAAACGACACTGTTCGTCCTTGGAAAAGCTGTAGAGTTTTTTACAGTGGTACCAGAGTAACACGAAACGCGCATCACGTTTCATCACCATAATGTAAGATCACACGCTGCACACTGTTAGGGCCAGGAAGTGTGCTGACCAATGACCCTTGTTAGGGTTATTCAATTTGGATCCAAAAGGCCCATATTCCTTATGTTAGAGACAGGCAGCTTGACTTAGAATTCTTGTTATGAAAGAGCTGCTGCTGCATTATAGGTTGTGTCTAGAAGCTTCCTGTCCCTTGCGTGGAATTTTGATAAATGATGGAGCGATCCAATGACTTCAAGAATGACGAAAGAAAACTTTAAAAAGTCATTTATAGGGACGACACACTTTAAGAACATATTTACAGTTACAACATCTCCACCTTACGAAATGGATACTCGTCCTACTACACCCCCAAAGACACATAGCAAAGACAAGCATATATACTCTGCTAACATTTAGTAGATCTATATGTCAGCTGCGGTTAGCTCAAAGCAATGACGCAAAACCTTGAGGAAAGAATGTTTCGAATCTTATAGTAAAAAAGTATGAGTGACAATACGAATTTAGAAATAAATGCAAGTTATTTCATAACTTAAATGCAGAATTTCCTAACACACACACACACACACACACACACACGACAGTTCAGAAGATTATCCAACAGGAATAAATATCGCTGCCGCAACCTCAATACAATCCCGACTCAAAGTCATCGCATTTCAATCTGTTTGGACGACTGAAGATCAGACCAGATGAAGAAGACTATCTGGTGATGAAGCTTTTTGAAATGACTTATAGCTCATTGTGTGTGCGAAAGAGGGATGTTATGACCAACCTCAAGGATTTCACGAATCTGCATTTATGTCTTCGAAACAAAGATGGCTGTAGTGCAGTGACGCAAATGGATCATATATTGAGTGATGCTTTCAAAAAACTTGAGGACTAAACTTCTACCTGCATTCATTTCTGTAGTGCTTATCATTAACGAGCTACAGTGGACTGTGCGTTAATTTGGGACCGTCCGTTATATTTTTTTCGAGTTTTTTATTGGTCTTTTCGAATTATTTTAAAAGAAGACTTGCTTAATGGCTTCAAGCCATTCGCAAGATGGCAAATTTTCAGGACATGATAACTATTCATTGATTGCGTCCTTATCGAGGGCTGTCGTTATTATGATTTTTATCCATTGCCTACCTGCCATATCAAATGAGGTATGCTTACACGATGGAGAAGCTCGCAAATAATTTAATTTTAGTCACCATTAACAAATGAAATATAAGTGATTAAGGAATATTTAGCTTGGCATGGATTAGACGACATGGATTCTGAAGATTCTTCACATCTGAACTTCGGGTTACCATTTTCTGTTAATGTCTTTTAGCACATAAATAAGGCGACCAACTTTTTCCAATGAAAAGAAGAACACAAATAAATCGAAGATAAAAAATACCGTAAATAAAATGAAACATTTTATTTAATACAGCAATAATACAGAACACATTATAATAAGATGAATGCATAATAAAAACATTTTTAACATTATTTATTGTGCAGTCTTCGAGGGAGAACATAATTTACAAAAAGAGGACTGTCCTACTAAAGAAATGTGCTAAAAGATATTATTAGTCATAAATGACTCAAATTTGCTGTTAACAGAACTGGCTATTTAAAATTAGTATCGACAGGAGATTTCACATTCATGTTCGACCCTATAAAGCATGATGATCCAAATGGGCATCACTGAAATTTTTAACTTTTTAAAATAAGAATACATTAATTTTGTACAAGTTAATAATTCAATTAAGTAATAATTAGGGAGTTCTGCCCCTGCTCGTGAACGCTCGCCAGCCCCAGGAGTATTGCGTAACTATCCCCCCGGGTTTGCTGAGCAAACCTGTCACATCGCTCTCTATAATGAGGACACTGCATCCTAGCAAAAATACATTTATGGTTGACCGTAATACATATGTTTCTGGTGCTTTAACTTAAATCAGTACAGAATAAATTTGTTGGCCTTGAAGAAGGCCTCTTTTTTGATTTTGTAAGCATTTAGAAGACAAATTAAACTTTCAAATGAAACTAAGAAGGAAAATTATGCAAATGCAAAAGAGTTAAATAAGTGTTTCAAGATATATAAAGAGAATCCTAAAAACAAATCGGTGAGAGCATCGTGCGGTTTTGACATCGAGCTTGCCATAATCGGGGCAACGGTTAAAACGCTCGCCGAAGGGAAAGACAGTTTGAAGATTATCATATATGGAGAATAATCGGCCAAAAGAAATTCTATATTAACCACCGCACCGTATTTTGAAGTCTGGACAGCACGCTGAGCATATTGAAACAAATTATTCCTCCTCCTTCCTGAAGAAAAAAAGAATATGGAGGCCTTTCTCGGAGGGTGCCATTTTCTTTTCTCTTGACCGAATCAGATCGGCAATAACTTAGCCCGTCTTTTGATGGCAATTTTCATCGCTTTTTTGATTACGAATTGAAAAGAACTTTGGAATGAATAGGGGATAATAGCCTTTTGTTGCTGAAAATCTCAAAAATCCCCCAATCAAATCAAATCCTTCCTGAATGCCATGCGAAACTTTCTTAATTTTTTTCTTCTTTCAATTAATTTTTCTCTTCTTTCAATTTATTCATTTCCACGTTGAATTCGTCGCTTCAATAATATTAAACAGCGCGGTTGAGATTTATGTTTAACTCATTGAAAAGAAGGCTCAAACTAACTCGCATTTGTTTGTTTACTTTTGGAAGGTGAAATCACGTAATCCATGTATTGCTATAAATGTTGCCAAATCCTATAGCTAAAACAGCGCGTTTTCTGGGAGACGTCCAAAAGAAATATTTATATAGATTCAATAACGTGTTGAGGAATGCAGTGACATAGTGGTAATGTTTCGGCTCGGTAACGGAAGATTCCAGGTTCGAAACCCGATTCCACCGACAAAGATTCACTGTGTATGTGGGCATGGTGTACGTTAGTTCTCACATTGAGAGTCAAACTTCCTCTACTAGTGTGACTCAGGTGTCCTCACACTAGTAGAGGAAGTCCTCATCATCTGACCAAGTTCATAATTATGAGGCTCGTTCTGCAAAATGATAATTTTGTTATAAATGTACTCAATCTTATTTAAACTAAAGACTTTTTTTCAATCTCACCTGTTCTAGTGAATGGCGGATGGAGCGAATGGAGCAACTGGTCCTTGTGTTCCGCGACTTGTGGACAGGGCACCACCAAAAGATACAGATCCTGCAGCAATCCTATAGCCACGAATGGAGGGAGACCTTGTGAAGGCTCCCCTCAAGAATCGGATATGTGTTTCGCCGTCAAAGAGTGTCCGCGTGAGTGTTACCACTACTTCCCATCATATTAATTTACTTATTGGAGTTATATGAAGCAATTTTGAGTCAAAAATTAACTTGAAAATTTGTGTTATAATTCAGAATCTTAATTTGTTCCGATCCGCGTTCTTTAATGGATCTGAACGAATGGGTTAAATATTTCAAATTGTATAAATGGTAGCTATCATAAAACAACTGCCACTGGCACTCGTATATCAGAGTAACCCTAACGACAACAGTGTAGGAGTGTAGTTTAATTCATTAGTTACTTATCCGTATCATCATCGGCCTGCTGTGTAGTTCAGATAAAGAAAGAGGTAAGAAAAGGAAGTTTGAAAAAGTGTAGAAATTTAACTACACAAATTTATTTTACGAGCAAAATTATAACACCATAATTTGCAACCGCTGTCATTGTCTTCTACTCTTTTTCGAAGAATCAGCCTGCGCTTCTGATACACAGACGCATCCTTTTTTGACATTCGGTAGTCAAGGTTTCCCAAAATTCTTCTTCAGACACCCTTTTAAAGAAAGAATCACTACAACCTAGACCTTAGAGTTCGTTGCAAACTGTATACTATATAATGTTGTTTTTAGCGTCAGTAAGAGCCAGAAACCCAATAGAACCACGTGTGGACTGTTTTTTTTAAATCTTATTCACAACTGGAGAACGTTGGAGTGCAAAAGTCAGCACACGTCATTTGCACGACTTCTGAGCATAGACTAGGGAATGGAGCAGATGTGGTGTGTTGCTGTGGTAAGACAACGAGCTGAAATACTCACCTTATTGTTACCGGTTCGCCTGGTGGTGTTATTTGGATATACGAGCGCTAGCGACAGTTTCTTTGGGATAGTCGTCGTATAAGTTAACACATTCATCACACTTTAATAATGCACATTTCAGAACAGGCATGAACGTGTTAAAGCATCTCAGTCTCTTGCAAAAGAGCTAATCTACAGGGTGACCGAATCAAATGTCCCTAATTTGGAGAGGTCGCTATACTTAACAGAAAGTTAAAAAGCATAAGAAAAATGTAAAATTAGAAAACAGTACTTACAAAGTTTTTATTAAAAAATCAGTGCACTTCCACGTGGGCTCGCTTAGTAACCCTGAGGATATCCAGCCAGTAGTCCAGTTCCAGCAAAATGCTCGAATATCCGTGCCGAAGCATCTTGTTGGAAGATATCAGTGGGTTGTTAATTGCTGCATTGGGGGTATTGCGTAACTTTGCAACATTTCCAGGTAAATGTTTGCCGTCACAGAAGTCTCAGCAAAGAAAAATGGTCCTATGACTGTATTATGTAAAAGAGCGCACCACACATTGATTTTTGGACTGTTTCTTTCCACTTCCTGTACTGCATGGGGATTTTCTGAGCTCCAAATTCTGCAGTTGTGCTTTTATTCACTTTGTTGCTCAAATGAAATGTTGCTTCATCTGAAAAATGATGGGGTTTAGAAAATCGTATTCATTTTCGATGCGAGATAACATCTCTACAGCAAATGCAACACGCTGCGGCAGTTTCTGTACAATCTGCATTTTGTAAGCATACAGCCTCAGTTTTCATATATACGCGAAAAAAATTGTCGTCAAAATCTAAGAATTCAACAGCCAATTTTGCCTAATATCGCCAACGTATAGCTAATAGATTTTTTTAAATCGACTGTTCAAATTAGGGACATTTGATTCGGACACCATGTAAATTTTAGTTAGAACAGTTCATTTTAACCTTTGTATTAAAAATGCTAATTATAATACAGTAAAACTTGTCTATAATGATATTGTAGGGACCCAGAAAATATATTGTTATAGACAGGTTATCGTTATAGACAGTTCGAGGATTTGCGCATCCAATGTTTATGTGCATGTATTAATATACTAATAAATTTTATTGCGCTTATTGATTAATCTTAAATAATAGCTGACATGAAACTGTATTTTATAAACATATAAAATATGCAATTTTGTTTACTGATATAAAATTTTATTTTTAAATTTTAAGAACTTCAAAAGGAAAGTTTTATTTGAAAACTTGTCAGCATCGTCATTTACGGCACCTTTAAATCGTTTTCGTTTGTTGTCCACTTAAATTTTTTCCACGGCCTCTTCAATGTCTTTTCTTTTTTTCCAAAAAGTAGCTATCATTGGCTTAAAAATCCCATATTTTTTTAGCAGCATCAACTTGCTATAGTTTTTAATCGATTTCCGAAATTATTTGTAGCTTTTCTTCAAATGTTAAAGCTTTACACCACGCCATCCTAGATTCAAGGTGTTAACACATCAAAAGCGAATTTTAAAGAACAAGTGGTCAGTCCGAAGTGCTAAATGCGAATGGACAGGTAAGTTCCCACCAGGAGTCAGAGGCCAAGAACATCTGTGCCCATTCCAATTTCTTACCGCTCCCGGATCCCCCTTCTATAACAAGCTCCTTTCCCCGATTTCCCTGTTGTATGACATTCTTGACCATAGGGTGTAGTTTTCCAAGGGAAAAAAAATCGGGATTGTACTGTACCAGCTTTCTAAAGAGGTAAAATTATCGTTATATACAGATGAGTCTAAATGTGACTATCGTTGTAGGCAGGTTGAAAATATATTGAGTTAATAGGAATTCCGCCGGAACCAAAGGAAATATCGTTAAACACAGATTTCACTGTAGTATTCATTACTGTGTAAACCTAGATACTTCAAAGAACGCTTTGAAATAGTGAATAAATATTGACAATAGATTTTTCTATGTATCATATTTCAGTAACTTAGTAACGTTTTTAATTTATTACGAATGTCAAATTGATGTACAATAACATTAAACCAGAAGGAGAATACAGAAAAAGAGTTAGAATTATTTCCTATTATGTTTCTTTCGTTTATCTGTTTAGCAAACCTTCTTTATTATTAGAAGTAAAAATTTCTGAAATATCTTAGAATTTTTAAAATTGATATTTAACTATTCTTATGCCGATGATATAAAATTCTGATATTACTTTCTGGTAACTATTCTTTCATATATTAGTATTTAAGTAAATACCGGACGTTTTCTGAAGAAGAAACGGTTGTATCAAATGGCATTTAACTCGCTATAACTGTGTTAATAAATAACCTTAGGGGTATAAGATGAAATAATGTGATTCTTGTATGCAGGGGATGGAGGATGGTCAAAATGGAGCAGCTGGTCGTTGTGTTCGGTGACGTGTGGTCCAGGAGGAACCATTCATCGTTACAGATCATGTAATAATCCTCCTCCCATGGCAGAAGGAAAACCTTGCGAAGGTCCGTCACAACAGACAAGGCTTTGCAAAGCATCTCAACAATGTCCTGGTGAGTTCTGTCCAATTACATAGAATTTTACTGAACTGTGAGTGAATCTGAAAACATAAATTTGAAATAAATACTAATCCAAGAAAACCTATTGAATTAGTAGCATCCATTAACAATTCAATTCACTCCCAAAATGATCGATTTCAGTTCTTCAATTACCTAAAAAGGAATCATTATGTTGCCTTTTGGTCTATATTTCTGAATAAACGAATATATAAATCACAAATAAACAGAACATTTAAATCCTCATGAATTACCGTCAAAATTGGGCAAATTTTTGTCAAAGAAGTGCACATAAATTACAAGAAGTAAATTATGCAAAGGAATGAACATCACTCCTGGTGCATTCACGCCCTCACAGTCGGAACACAAGATTCCTACCCTAACTTTAGCTATGACGTAATTATTAGGTGATTAACAGGTGCGCAAAAATGAGAATACGCTGCCATTTGAATGCTGACAGGAGAATAAAAAAAATGGACGCATAAAAAATGTTAGATTGAATGGTATATTGAACTTAATGAAAAGGTGTATGAACACATTTCTGTTTTATCCGTATGATCTGTAACATTTTTCACGTATTAACTGTTTTTGTTTTTCCTAATTGAAAATTAGACTGATAAATTTGAACGAATTTTAGCAGCCATCTCTGTGCATTGAATATTTTTACGAGTATGTAATTTAGTTTCCACAGAATGTTAGTCTTATGGTTGGAAAGAGACATTTACAGAGGTTCTATCGGGGTAGGTCAGTCAACGACCAACCCCCGACTTTGGCGACAAAGCAAATGTCCAAGAAAATGCAAAATCTTCTCGCTATCTCTATTAGGAGCGAAGTTATGGAGATTATTCTGGAATTTTCCTGTGACGTCACTTCCTGCCGGAAAAGGGTATAAATACTCTGAGGTGCTCAGCGACTTTGATCGTCTATGGCGTGCTAACGTCTTTGAATCTCTTTGTAGTTTTGTTCGCAGTGCGACCTGGTAAGCTGTTAGACGCTGAGCGGTACTGAAAGTTCTGTTGCTGTTAATATTAATGATTTGCTGTCTGTTTGTGTTGTTAATTTGTTCAAGTGTTATGTTTCTTGCATACTGTGCTTCGTGTTTCCGAAATATTCATGAATAAAGCGTCGTTCTCCATTATCCTGCTTGCTGAACTGCACACTCAGCTGACGATTTTCGTAACAATATTGGGATTATTAGGAAAGATTCATGAAAGTCAACAGTAGTTTGTAGGGAATTGTAATCCTTTGTTTCGGTGACAGTGGCGAATCCAGGGGAGGGGCTATCGTTGCAGCCCCCCCAAACTGGGCAAAATTCTTGATTTAATTTAAAATCACTACAACTGTTTGATCTTAATTTTTATTTTAAAAGAATAGTAATAAAATCGTGACAACATCGCTTTCTGACTTGACAGGCTCGAAAATTTTCCTACTTTTCTAGTCATTCCACTTGCACTTGTAGCGTTGGCGCGGTCGAAAACATTTTTTAGCCAGTTATTTCATTGTATTTTGTATTAAATTATCGAAAGTATTGTAGTATTCTTTATTATTCATATTGTCAAGAGAGGAAAGCCTGTAAAGTTAAAATGTTTTGGTTTATATAAGTCATGAGGTTTGACATTCGTCACGACGATACTAAATTTTTATGACCTCAGCCCCCCCCCCCCAGACCCGAATCCTGGATTCGCCACTGTGACCACATCATCTCAAATGCATTCTTCCCGCATTTCTTCGAATTCCTACCTGTGGTAGTCAGATTTCTGCATGTAATTCTTTCGATAAGTAACAATGCCTTTACAAATGAAGAAAGAAATGAATTGCGCACAAGATCTTTTCCACAGTCAAAAGTGTCATTGAAAGAGATTCGTCCCAAACAATATTCTTCTTGCATATGGATTAACTCATAGAAAGAGATATAATGTCACGGACTGAACTGGAAATGAGACAGATTTTGATGAAAAAATTACCAGACAGATGATGAAAGACAGTTTAAAAGATTTTTTTTTATCTCAAATATAAAATATGGCACTTTGCCATCGAATAATTTCAATTGCTCTCTGCCAATTATTGTATAGTAATGTATCAATGTGTTTCGTAAGATGATGGAAAATAAAATATTGATAACATGGTAAACACCTTTGGATAAACGTGGATGCCTTTTTTTAAAATCCTGAAAGAAAATTTGTCCAATGAATCATGAGTCGGATTTCAATGTACCTTATACCAACATTAACATAAATAGTGAAATCATGTTGGTTTGAGAGTCTAATGAGAAAGTCGCAAGCAAAGAGAAATCTAAAACGAACTTTAATGGATTAATTAAGTTTAGAAATGGCTTCAAAAAGATAGATATTTATACTAACATAAATGTTTTGGTTCAATAAATTTGGCTGAACATTCATGCAAGCGTGCTGCTTGGCAATCATCGCTGAAGACCATTCAAAAGACTGCATTAAAAATTTGGTTCTCCGCTTAAGCTATATTATTCAGTCAAATTGCCTGAAATGGCTATAATACTTAGTCCAGCTGCCTGCCAAAAGTCAAATGAATTTGTCTTTTGGGAGTATTTAATATGTTTGCATTATACTAAGGTAATGAATTGCTTGCTCAAAAAAACAGGCTGTGCCCAACATTAGTGACGGAACTTAAGCAATTAATTACGAAGATGAGTTATCGTACATTTCCTTTCACGTCTGCTATCTTTTAAGCTCAAATTTTGGGTGTTTTAGAAGATTGAGGCTAACCTTATGAAAAGGGTATGATGTTGTAATGAATTTCAGTCTGATGATTTCATGTCACAGCTCATTATAGCGTGTCCACTGTATCTCTAATACTTTTAGCACAATAAGCTTACACATCTTTCCATCTCAAATTTTGGATATTTGAAAAATGGAGGCAAACCTTATGAAAAGGATATGATGTTGTAATAAATTTCAGTCTGATGATTTCATGTCACAGCTCATAATAGTGTGTCCACTGTTCCTCTAATACTTTTAGCACAATAAGCTTATACATCTTTCCATATCAAATTTTGGGTATTTGAAAAATGGAGGCAAACTTTATGAATAGTAATAGTATAAACTTTATGATACTGTATGGTTTTTTTTAGAGCACGATGATTTCATGTGACAGCACATAATCGCATGATGACTGTTGCTCCAATACATTTTAACTTACAAAAGAATAAGCAGCGTTTCAAAAGATCCAAGTTAGCAATAAGATATCCTTTGAATTTCCGTTAGTGAACGGACAATGGTCAGAGTGGACGGAGTGGAGCGAGTGCTCAGTATCTTGTGGCAGAGGGGAGAGAATAAGAAGACGAGCCTGCGACCAACCTATTCCCCAGCATGGCGGACTTGACTGTGACGAAACGGAGGCTGGCGAATTGCAGATCATAAGCTGTGTAGCAGAAATCCTTGACTGTCCAGGTAAGATTTGTTTCTAGTCTTTACACTACTGTTTTTCACAGAGCGATAGTGCCGCATTATCATAATGGCGATATGCCCAAAAGTAGTGAATGTCACAGCAATGTTTTGCGTCCTGATTAACTTATCATTTAGCGTTCCAGCAGGCGCGTGTATGCAGGAAATACTTATATTGTACATCGCATTACATATTTATATCGTTCTTTTATAAATTTAAGTGCAATTTTTATTTATACAATTTGTATTTCGTATGGAGCTAATGAATACATATTACATAAATAAAAGTTACATTTACTTTTGTAAAACAATACGATATAGATATGTAATACGATGCACGATATAAGTATATCCTGCATACGCGCTCCTGCTGAAATGTTAAGTAAATTAAGTAGTTTAAGGATTAAGATATGATCTTGTAATAGTTTTTTCATAGTATAATACAGAATATTACTCATAACTCAGATTCCACCTCTATTTAATTATTATCCAGATAATAAAGCATCAATTAATTAAGCAAAAACAAGGCAGTTCTAACAGAAAATATAAATGAGGTTTTATTCATACGTAACATTAAATATTATGCGAGTTAAATTTGTGAAGCCCAATGAGAGAAAATGAATCCGTCATTATTTAATCAGTCTTCAATGAAAAAAAAAATTATTTTACTTTAGTCTGTTCATCCCATTGTCAGTTGTTAATGCACTTATGAAACATAGCAGTTTAAAGGAATATTCAAGTAGGCGTTTATCTTATCCACGTAAAAAATTCTATCTAGAATTATCTTATTCAATGTTATACCCTTGTCTTGAATTTTTCTGCCACTATCCGTCGACGTTAGCAGTTTTCATGTTCTGTGTCGAGTCCTCACTTTTTCTCCAATCTCCTTGTATCGTTCTATCACTCTTCTTAAATTACATTCCTTTCTTTTCCCATCATTAACCTCTGTTACCAAACGTAATGATCAGTGTCCCTGATTGCCAGGGGAGGCAGGATCACTGGTAAATTCAGTGTGATTCTGGAAAGTTCACGAACGCGGGCCCAGTTCTTTGCGTTTCGTGGTGTTGGCGCATGCGTGCTACTTGTAAGTGGAATGGGATGTTGCGCATGCGCCCAACCGGTAAGTGACGTCCATGGATTTGGTAAAAATGAGTTAGCTGTGACTCATAAATGACGTGAGTAAAGGAACTCTCAATTGAAACCCACAATTAAGTATTAAAAATAATAAAAAGTATTCCGTGCACTGTAAATATTGTAAAAAGTGTGTTGTGTGGTGTTTGTGTGTTGTGAAATAAAAATATAACAAGAATCAGTGCCGGATGGTCCGTCAACTAATTACGAAACAAAAATACACGTGGGTTCCAGAAAATTCTGAGACATTCCACTGCTTTGTTTCATTTAACTTGCAAACAATTAAATACTAAAAATTTAGAACATTTTTCAACAGCAATGAATGAGCTTTCTTTTTTTTTTTTTTTACTTTTTTACCGGTTTTTGTGCAGAATTGCCTTTTGATTCCACTTTCAAATTATACTTGTGATAAACATGTCATAGTTTTCCCTACTGTATCAAGATTAAGATACGTATCAGCACTAACAAGTTAACTCGTTTATCAGGAATATTCTTTCAGCTCCGGCAATAAGTTATGGTTATTTTATTTATAATTATCGTCTGCATTATATCTTTTCATACAATTCACCGCATAATACTCAATCGGAAGAATGTCCCAAAATAAATGCCCATTTTGAACAATTGTTACATAAAGGATTGATAACTCACATCAGAGTTTCGCACTCATTTTATACAAATGTAGAATTTACCAGAACTTACTCATATTGTTTACCCTTATTGCCTACGATTTATTGATAATGCCGACCAATAGAATGGCAAACGTCTCTAAGTATATCATTTCGTATTTGGATGCATTCTTTTTTATAGCTGCTCTAAACTCCTTTATTGTATTTACTCTGGAACTATAAGCCTGATGTTGCAGTCATCCCCACACACAAGGAAATCCATTGGGGTGAGATCCGGTGAGCGGGTGTGTATGGGGAGGCACGTTTCTACTTCTTCGCTCTAGCATCTGTTCACGTGAATCTTCTAAACGTCGCATTTGCGGTCTGCAATTAGTGACAAAATCTATGAATTTCAAAAGGATTCACATTTAACCATCTGGCTACCTCCAACTGATATTAACCTGTTTGCATTTTCCCAATGCGCTGTATCGCAGCTCTTTCTGTAAATGATGCCTAGAAATCATTGCGAAGGATTGAGCATTCCATTCTTTTTATCGCATCAGCACTGCGACACCAACAGCTGCATTTTTATGCAACTTGCAGACGAAGCATTCCGATTCCTGCGACACTATTTTGCATATCGAAGCTTTATGCGACACCTTTTATTTGACAACAAATTTCATTTTTATTGATTTCTTTCTGATCGAATTATTAATATGTAGCTAATTTGTCTTTAATTTATGCGCAGTGTTCTTTTCTTAATCAATAGTAATTGTATTTGGAGTACTTAATGATAACGTCGGACGTTTCTGTTTTTTCCCGAAAAACGTAAACAAACCAACCATTCGTTGAAAATAATCAACAGTTGATAAAACTCGTTATCAATAACGGAGTGAACTAACGGACTAATCTAACGGGTTTTATCAATCGGTTCTTTTCCCAGGTTCTAAAATCATATTTCACACAATTTTTGTTTTCCGGATTATCCGTTTTATCGCGTGATAAAATTTTATTCGCATGTTATTTATTATTATTATTTAAATTGATAGGAATGGGGCCGCCTGGTGGTTAAATTTCTGTTCAAGGTGGAAACCCGATTCTGTCAAATATCTGTCGTGTATGTGGGTCTGGTGGACCCTAAATCTGACGCCGAGGGTCAATGGTCCACCCACTGGCGCGGTGAGGAAGTTTGGAGAGGGAGGCGCCGGATCTGGTATAGTCCTCCTCATCTAATCAGGGTTCAAATCTAGGAGGACCATCCTAAAATAGACCTCGGGTTGCTTTAAAACAGGAAGTTTGCACAGATGAAATAAGAAGATAAAGATCTAACTTTTTCTAATACCTACTTCCTTCCTACTTTCTAGTACACAAAGTATCCAAAGAGATAATACTGTAACCTCTAAGAAATTAAACCTCGATGTTTTGATGAATCTCTACATTTTATACTTTCCTGAGTCAGAAAAAAAAAATCATTACCTTTTATTTAATTTGACTTGTTTCATGTTTGTAAAAGTGGAGTCTTGCTGTCGATTTTCACCCACTTCCTGCCGTGCTAGTGTTTTAAAATTTTGTTCATTTATGCGTTCTCGATAGCAATATGCTATTTTATTATTTTCTGAACTTAATTGTCATTTAATCGATAGAATTAAAGAATTTTGGCTCCATGGTGTAATTTTCAGAAAGACTGATTTCAAGATTTTATAATCTATATAGTAATGACTTAAAAAAAAAACAAGCTACCACAGACCCTTGCTACATGCAATAAACTTGCGATTTATCTATTCTGTAACCATTATACTACTCTGCGTAAATATTGTATTAAAGAGATTGATAATTAAATTCCATATTAATACGAAACACTTGTTTTATGATTTTATCCCGACGTTCTCACGAAAAATCTACGGCACGGATCCGAACTGCGCCTTTCTTATGTTTTATTTAGAGTAGCTTTTGATGGCGCCATCTATTGACAGTATATAGAACTATATTTCGCGTATGCGCAGTAAAACATTATTTACTACAAGTGCTCATATTTCCCGTAATATTCAAATTTTAATGCAATGTTTCTTTTATGTAATGTCAAGTATTCTGTAAGTTTCGCACAATTCGAAAGAAAACTCTGCATGTTATAATAAAAAAAAAAAAATGCGTAGTTTTAATTTTTCAATTTAATACCGATTTTTACTTGTATTCTGATAAATATTTTTATTGTCTTACTTTAGGTTCTAGTAATACTCCTCAAGCTCTTTAAAATGACACCAGAGTCAACCTCCTAGCTAAACGCGTTTCCACGCTACACTTGTTTTTAACCTTACATAAAGATAATTCATAACACTCACGGACCTTCGCATACAGTGGTATGATGACGTCATGGGCAAAATAAATACTATGCGACAAACTCTTACCTATATGATCTATCCGTTGTGGGGTCAACCATTCTTTTTGCATTATTAGACTCGTAGTTATTAGCGATTCAAATCTGATGGTATTTTGTCACACAATAAAGTTCGACAGACTATCACTGTAACGAGCGGAAAGACGTTTTCACGACAATATTAAAAAGTTTAAAATAGTTAAAATAAGAACTTCTGTTTTTTCGTTCACTAATAATAGTGTGTTTTTAAAAACTGTTTACATCAAAATTATTTTATCTGTTTGTGAACGCGATAACTCGAAAACGGAACGAGGTAGATGAATGAAATTTGACCTTTGTTTTCATCCACAAAATTGTAGATCTATATTAAATTTCTGACAAAATCCGTCGATTGGTTGACTGTCTGTTCCTATGTAAGTGTTCCCGATAGCTTAAAAACACAACAAGCTAGATAATTAAAATTTGGTATGTGGTCTAGAGACAGAATTTGTAGATCTGTGTCAAATTTTGGACTCAATCGGTTAATGAAAAGAGAGACAAAATGCCCGATTTTGATTCTCTTTACTAAACTGCGAAGCCATACACGATAGGTCCCATATTGTAGAAGTATAAAAGAAAGTCAATGTAAAACATTCCCATTGTTTTTCTATATATAATTAATAAAAAAATCATACGAGTGTTTTGGAAATTTAATAGTGGCAACCACATAATTACAATCGATACAGCAGTCGAAAAATCATCCTGTGTATGTGTGTGTATGGTGAAAACAGTCCAACAAACAGGATAATGGAGAAAGACGCTTTATTCACAAATATTCAGGAAACGCGATTCACAGGTAAACAGTTGCACTTATACAGATTATCTACACAAACAGTCAAATCGCTCCTAGTAACAGTAACAGTAACAGCACTTCCGTATCTAGCAGCACAAACAGACAGCAATTCACTAATAAGAACAGCAACAGCACTTTCAGTTCCGCTCGGCGTCTAACAGCTTACTAGCTCGCACAGCGCATAAAACTCCAAAGACGTTTGCACTCCGAAGGCGATCCCAGTCGATCAACACGCCATTTCTCTGTGATCCGAGCACGGTCCTTTTATCGTCTCCCCGACGTCACATGGAGTCATCTGGAAAATTCCGGATCTCGCCCCCCTAATAGAGATATCGAGAAAATAATAGCATTTTCGGGAATCTTCGATTTGTCGCCAAAATGGTCGCCAAGGTCAGGGATTTAGGCCTGGCCTCTGCCGGTTATTCCATATTAACCCCTGTAAAACTCTCTTCCCAACCATAGGTCTAAAATTGCCGGGAAGCGAGATTCCATGCTGGTAACAATTGGTTACTTGCTTGAAACATTTATTGACCTTCGATGTCGTCACCTGCGTAGTACAAAGTTTCTTGCCAGTGCCCTGGACAGTCGTAGAATACCTGAAGCAGTGTATCAATTTTGGTGTTGGTTCGGATGGAGAGGTCTGTCTCTTTAAGAATCTTTGGATCAGTTCGGCAGATACCCATTTGCTCGCTGAGACTGGGTGTCCCGTTATTAGCACAGAAATATCGTCAAACATCTGTAGTATTCTCAGGAGTGTTTGAATCATGCAAATTGGACTCCCTACGTATTATTTTACCAGACAACTCGATTTTGTTTAAAAACAGGCCGGAATTGTAATTTTATCGATATAATTAATTTAAATCCTCCTTGAGAAGTATTTTCGTTATTTCAAGTAACATAATACTTTTTGATACATAATACATATAAGGTGTAAAGAACTGTTTTCAGTCTTCAATCATATCTTAAATACTGGACTAAGACGGCTTTACCGCTGTTTATTTTTATGTATTTATTCTCAAGACAATTGCACGTAATGTAAATGTGTGTGATTGTTTATATTCAAGCTTGGAAAACCAGATCTTCAAATTTTCTGGACGACTCAACTACTTTTTTGTAAATAGCCAAAATAATGTATATTTTTGATAATAAAAACGGCTATTGCTTTAGTCTGAAGTTACAAAAGTAAATATTAATTGTATATAAGGCATATATGCAAGTAACATAATACTTTTATATGGATTTTAGGTAATTATTATAAACCTGGTAAAGGATAGGTAACCCAGTGGTAAGGTCTCGTAAGGATAGGTAAAATTAAAATTTTAAACCTGATATCATTGTTTTTTCAGAAGTCGCAAAGTTTGTCAATTTCAAGATTCTTCACTATTATGTCAGTAATTCTATCCTTTCACTTTCATATTCACATATGTTCTTCAAACACATTATAATTCGCGACGAATGTTGTGTGCCTGCCCATATGCGACCTTCTGCATTATTATAGTGTAATATAAGCCATTTTCTGTGTGCTAATAGGACCGCGGTAGTCTACTGGTAAGGTCTCGGGGCCGAAGGGTTCAAGGCCCTAAACCCTATTCCACTGAATAACCGCCGTTTACACGGGCACGCTAAATCAGTCAAGACCAAATGTCCTCCCATTGGTGTGGCGCGGAATTTTGGAGAGGAAGGAGCAGGCTCAAATGTCGTTCTCGTCAACTGACCACGGTTTAAAATTACGAGGTCCGTCCCAAACAGCCTTCGTGTTGCTGCAAAACTGCACGTAAATATAAATAATCCAAACTACCTGATTTTAGCAGTTGAATGTGTTGTTTATTTAATCTAGTATTATTACTTTGACACATACGAAATTATTCATTTTTATGAAGATTCTAAATGCTCTGTTTTATCCCTTTTCAGTGGACGGTGGTTGGTCGGAATGGAGTGGCTATGGTCCTTGCCATTCCCCTGATTGCAGCGGCCCGGACGGCAGTTCAATATCCATGCGCCAGCGCTCTTGCAACTCCCCATTGCCCAGCTATAAGGGATCCATGTGTCAAGGTGCCTTTTTAGAGGCTGGGTTGTGTCATCAACCCATCAACTGCGTCGGTAAGTCGCTTTCGGTAGATCTTTAAAAAATTGAATATGATTAATCTCTAAATACAAGCAATTCACAATCGATTCGTTAAAATGATACAACTGATAAATATATCATACATACCTTTTAAAATGGTCGTAAAAAATAAGTAAATAAATCTTTTGCAATAACTTTAGTATCTTGCATAAATTAATAAGATCAATAAGTAAATCGTCTATAAGAGTGTTTTAAACAATGAATAAATAATGAGATTTCTCTCATTTTTCCTGGATTAGGAAGCCATAGGAAACAAAACAAAACAAAAAATTGAAATAATCATTTCACATTTTAAATTTATTTAATTTGTTTTAAAACATCGTTTTTCCTAGATTAAGCAGCCATAGGAAGAGAATTAAAAAACAATCTTTTCATATTTTAAATTTGTTTAATTTGATTCCTACCAGTGTTTTTTTCCTGGATTGAGTAATCATAGAAAACGATTAAAAACAATCATTTCACATTTTAAATTTGTTTAATTTGCTTCATACCAGCGACTTGCCCATAGGGGCTCAGAGAGGTATAATATAATTTTCATAATTTTTTATTTACATTTTAATTCAATTTCATAAGTCGCAATTCAGTTCGAATTGGCGAATTCAATTTCATAGGCTGCCCCATTTGGATTTACTGTTGCAGAAGGGAATTTGATTTCGTTGTCTGAGACAATTCATTAAAAGCAAATTTTAGCTCCGTGGAATTAACTGAATTTTGGATGTCAGTGAAAGATTTTGCACTCATGAGTTCTGAAGCTAGGAGAAATTTAATTCCATTTGCAACTTTTTATATGTGCAGAGTTGGGATTTTGGCATTTGCTGTCATAAAAACCAAAACATCGTGGATATATAAAAGTGGAGAAGGAAATGCGGATAGCTGTGTTTTGTTTAATTTCGTGTTATGAGAAAATGTGCAGTGATCAACAGGCTCATCCATCCCACTGATTATTATATTTTTTAAAATTTGCTCAATAAATTTTTATATGACCTAAAACGAGTCTCATTTTTACCTACTTTCGCAGAAATTATTGAATATTTTGTGAAAAGTACTTGTTGGAATTTTACATAGGGAGCCTTGGAAAAATTTGGATTCAGCAAGGGCGCCGAGAATAGAAAAAAGTTCGGTTTATATCGGTTCGGTTGTTTTATACTTTACACAAGATATACAGAAAAGAATGGCACACATTTCAGAAGCATCACTACACGCTTTCACCCTTTTCAGTTTCAATGCTTTATTACATCTTAAATTGGACATTCTTTTGTAGTGAGACAGATACCCAAAGAGTCTGAAACAGAATCGAGTGGTGCCAAAGGTCTTTTATAAGAGAATTCTCTTTCAACCTGTAACATTACACTTACCTATCACCTTCTTCCTATGCCATCCGTTTTTCTCCTTACATGTACAGTGAAACTCTAAATAAAGTTTTCATCCACATATGTTGTATTTAGTGCTGTGATTACCTTTCTTGGGATATTTTTAATGTTTTGTTTTTATTAATTTTTTATTAATCGCCATTCCAGAAGTGTGCACAGTACACTGTTATAAAAGTTGAAGATCCTATTTACACAGGCATAGTCGCTGATGGCCCTAGCGAAATCTTGTTACCAATCGACAATCTGAAGTAAAGGGTATTTTCATTCGCAGATAGTTACAACAGACAAAGGAAATTTTGGTTGGATTACGACTTGACACACTTCTTCCCCCTTTTTCTGGACACCTATGTCCTTGACATCAGATTGTCAATGGGTGACGAAATTTCGTTCCGGTGACGAGAGTTTGTTGGAGTGATGTAGCCTCCTATTGTGGCCAGCGACTGCCCCTGTGTAAACAGGCTCTAAAGAAGCAATCGTCTGAGGTAAATGAACGAATAAATTCGATTTTTATAAATTCCTGTGCCGGAAAAAGGATTTCGGCCTACTAAGATTTTTGTGCGTGAAAGACCTTTGGGAAAAAACTAAACCTGCGAACTGAAATATGAATTTACATGCAATTAACAATAGTACAGGCGCATGATGTTTTTTCTTCAGTGAATGGCGGCTGGAGCGAATGGTCTTCTTGGCGTTGCGGCCGGTTCGTGGCTTCGAGAACGCGTGTTTGTGATTCCCCACCTCCTTCTAAGGGCGGAAAGAAATGTCCGGGAAAGGACGTACAGATGCACGTCAGGATGGAAGAAGTTGAAGAATACCGTAAGTTTCTTCCTTTAACCCTTAAAAAGCCCAATTTTTTAAAAATTGATTTCAAAATAATGTTTTTTGACTTTCATTTCTTGAATAAAACATGGGAAAAATACTTTAAGAATCCTATTTTGTTTTAAGTATGATTTATGGCTAAAAACAGTGTGTTACCAACTGACAACACTAGACTTTATTTTAGAAAACAATATGCTTGATAAAATTCTATAATGTCAAACACAGATGAATTTTTATAGATAATGATACGGAGAAGGAATTTCCTTCAACATTGTAGAACAAAATATGGTATTCTCAAGCGTACAAAGCTAAAAAGATGCAGCCTCAAGTGAAAAACATCAATTTATTTTTTTATCAGCGCTCAGGCTGCCATCTATATGTCGTAAATTGGTTTAATTAATTTTTCAATATGTATCCAATTGGGAGCAACAAGCATTAGAGCTCCAGTCTTATTCTCAAGATATATTGTTTCTTACAATAAAACTATAATTTTCCACTAGCTTGCTATTATTTTCTTTCGGCCGACAATATTCCCGTTTTTTGCGAGTTCGTTTGAAACTTTTCTCCCGAAAGCGATTTTTGCTTTGAGTACTTTTTTATATATAATGATTCTCATTGCACTAACTGTCTCTAAATTTTTGAAATTTTTTTTCCTTCGCCTAACAAAACCCCATTGCTTCAGATCTATCCACGTCAAATTGCAGTTCATCCTGACAAGTGTTTCTTAATTTAGAACGTTTTAAAATCGCAACATATATTATGGACGGCCTGTTGTTTCTTTTCCATTTACGAATGACCTTCAAGAACGAATGGAGTTCGTGAACCGAGATTTTAGTATAAATTTGCAATGAATAAATCTACTCTTTCACAGGTGGTAATTTATTCTGATATTCTATTTTCAGCTGGTTTCAATGAATTCCCCAGTCTAATTTTATTTCCCTCTATTCTGTAGGTGAAGCGTGCGGCAATATTCCGTCAGACGATGAGGTGAGCATAGTTTTTATTGCATTTTGGTTTATTTTTAAGCTTTTTCATTTCCCTCATAAATAATTTAGTTCAGGAAGGAACATAACAAAAAGTACGGTGCCCAAATGTTGCATAGAAAGTTATGCATGGAATTCGGAAATTTCAAGAGTGAGAATGCTTTGTTGGTATTATAAAACATTCTCATTCGTCCCTCTTTCTCTCCTTTTTCAATTCAGACAGTGATAGCCTAAGTGCAGTGGTTCCCAACTTTTTTTCCTTTCCTACTCCTCGATTAGTCATTTTATTTATTAATTAATTTTTTTTTGAGTACCGTCTTCTGTCATATCTCTCCAACCGTCCCTAGAGCAAAAAACTTTTTATCAATAAAGTTAATGACTTAGATTAGCTTAAGTCAAACGACTCGAATTAAGTTAATAACATTCGTTGCATATAGTTCCTATTTTATATTTTATTCCATTTTTTTATAATACCAATAGTTCAACGCATAAACATATGAAAACTGCATTTAAATATTTTCACATTTGCTTGAGATGAAAGGCAGCACTCATCGTAATAATCACCTATTCAAGTGGAAGACAGTTTCAATGCGATTCTTGAGCTTAATTCATCAATAAAATTAGATTCAAATGATGACAGACATAACTTCATGTCTGGAGTCTTGCGTCATTCGCGTAAGACGAGAATGCTTTTTCCACAAGTTCCGAGTTCGTGAAAGATATTACATATTTTATTACTTTAACTCCGAGAACTTGAGGACAGCAAAATTACACAATTTTTATCTCAATTTTAATCTCTTGAGTTGTGTGTTTTCCGCGTACCCTTAAGGCCTAGAGGGGTTTTTTGTAGTATTCGTTTAGAAACATGCGTGCATTTCTATAAAAAATGAGTTGCCGTTTTTCTGCGATCTGCTCAAACTCAGACTTCGTGTATTTAGTTACTTTCTTTTACACCTTAACATGCTAACCTTTAAGTTTACTTTACTTTACCATGCTTACCTTGAAGTTTTGCATGGCTGTTTTATGTCATCTTGACCTATTTGTAAAGACCGGGCCCTCTAGTCAGCTAGAAATGGTAAAATTTCGTTCCATGTGAAAATGTTTTTACATACATGTCAGCTGAAAATGATATAACGATTTTCAAGAACAGCCCAATATATCGCAGTATTTACTTTGTTAACATTCTTCGAGGTGTTCTGATGCCACGACGTCCTGGTGGCAGAGACTGCATATCGCATGACCACAGGTCTGAGACCCAATTCTACCGATGATCCTCCCGGTATTGGGTCTGGTTCTCATTATACCTGCGGTCATGGATCAAACGCACATCCATTAATATTGCGTGGGAGTTTGAGAGAGTGGAATGCCGGCTCATGTGCCATCCTTGACTATGGTATAAAATTGCGAGGTTTTCCCAAAACAGAACAAATCAGGCTGCCAATCAATAACTAATCAATAAATCATTCACTTAATAACGCAGCAGAAGTATTACATTAAAGGCATGGGGCACATGGGGCATTCCCTTGTATTGTTTTTAAACAATACAAGGGAATGCCCCATGCTTTTAATAACGGTATTTAGCCATCTTCTGCAATGCAAAATTACATAGAATAACACTTTTTTGAATCATGACCCTTTTAAATTCTAAAATAAGCAGCAATTAATCAAATAGATGTTCAGCGGATGCACACTAACAAAAAGTGTTACAAAAGAAGAAACAGAATGGAAAATTAATTAAATATTTCAATCGATTCATGCTAAAAGATCTCATAAACATTAGAAAGGAACTTTTATATTTTATGAATCTCAACCGAAATGGGTACTGCGAGTTCAAGAATAATCAGTTATGCTTTTACAAGCTATTGCCTACCACAAAAGTCGCCTAAAAATAAACTCATAAAAGCGATAATGAGACAAGTAGGTAACGGACAGAATCTTGCAAAATGTCCTGTAACTTTAAAATATTCCCGCTAGTTTCCATATTTCCCTACTGAACCGGTCAACCATTTGAGCTAATAATTTATTTAACCTCTTAGATGACGCATCCTATTTGGAACACTTATCACTATTTCAATCCGTATAAGATGCTTAAGCGTGTCCAGGCGATTTTTTAAAATTTAAAACAAAAATCGCCTACTTTCACTTAATTACTTTACGTTTCAGAAATCACGTTACTTTGACTTAATTATAGAGTTAACACGTTAGCTGCCATGATTCACGCTTGGAATTCGATCCAACTATTTAATTGGATGACCCCCTTCTCTGCTATCTCTTTACAGTATAGAATGGGTCATCTAATTCGAATTTAGGTATGAATCGTGTTTGATTCATACGGCGATCAACGTGTTAAATATAGAAAATTCTGTAAGTCGATGCACGAATCCGACAGGGTAACGCCTCCTAAATTACAAATATTTTTAATTCCTTCGACAACTATCATTAACGTTCAGTTTATAAAAATTAAAATAAGTTCTTTAGTATCGAGTTTACAATTGCTCAAAATGCTTCTATTCTTTTTACAGGATTTGGAAGGTGGATCTGGCATTGGTCAGGGAAGCGGCGACGATTTTGCTGATGACGGCTGAAAATATTTTCTTAACATCAAGTGGCAGAGAGTTTTAAAAAATCAGATTTTGATTTGTGTACAGTAAAATATTAAAAACTAATAAAGAATCGTAAACAATTTTAATGAAAACGATGTGTACAGAAAAATAAATAATATATAAATGATTCTTTAAATTCAGTTTCACATCTAAAATATTATATACAATTTCAAATATAAGAGTCTGATTAAAAATTAAGAAGCATTCTGATTTCTAATAATCATTCTATTTAAAAAAATATTGTTGCTTAACCGCTGTTGCTACGTTTAGAAAGTGCGCAGTGCACAAAAATTAGCAGATTTTTCTTGCTGGGAGGTAAAAAAAATATATTCTGTGTGTAATAAGATAATTTTCTCCACTGATAAATATTTCAGTTTTTTTCAGTCATAATGTATTTATTAGAAAATGTCTAATGATATTTTTTATTATTGAAGCAAAACAAGTAACTTTACCTAACACAAGTTAACTAAACTTCAGCTGAGAACAAATGCAATCAATTGATTGATTGTATACTTTTGGATCAAAAGCTAGATCTGACCAATCTGCGCCAGACACGATGAACACACACACACGCAAATGAAATCAAAACCGTATTCTTTCAGACCACTTAGTATGAAGGATATGTTATTAATGAAATCAATTTACGTGATGAACGTCACTGCACATATCTTATTTAACACCTAACTGCATACTGTCTTACGCCATGCTGTGATATCATGCCTTTTTCTTCTTGCACTATGTGCAGTGAGATAATGTCTTTCATGTAGTGGTTCGTTTTGCAGTGAAATATAATGAACTGGACGACTTGTTCTTTCTTGGCTGACTGCACATAGATTTTACATCATGAAAGAATCCCTATTATTTACCTTCCTTAATAGTTGAGTTCTTTGTAGGGCTCTGAGAACCCATTACAGTCCAAACAGCCATCCTCAGAAAGCACTAACCCCATTGCTTCCAACCTTCATCTTTGGTAACTAAATTAAGTCAATTACCTTTATGTCTTATGTCTACTTAGAGTTAATTAACCTAGCGATTAATTAACTCTAATAATTATTAGGCTTCGGAAATTATGATCCATTGAGACCGTACCCTCTTTACACAAGATATTGTACTATATCTCAAAAGGTGTTGCTCGATATCCTGAATGTCATATAATATCGTGAATTTGATTTTCTATAATGGCAATATTGTAGAAAATCTTGTATTAATAGGGTATGCTACGTCTCCCCCCCCCCGCCATCACTGGTGTGTTTCCAACCAACTCGTCTCTACCTTCTGCCGCCGAAGGTATGAGAAACTGCCCGTCTTCTCCAGAAGTTGTCTGTCTCCAGATTTCCACAACTCGTTCTCTCCCCACAGTGGCTTCTACGAACTGCCGTTTCATTTTTAACTCCGTACAGGGTTCGTAAAACTTGCCCACTTATCTTTCATGTTTCGAATGATCTCTCATAAGTGTTTCTCTAATTACTATCATCAGATCTGTTGATATGCTATCGCCATCATTCCCTTTGCAACCGCAATCAACTGACAGCCTGCCTAGTGGTGTAGGAGCAATCAACATCTAGAAATGGATTTCAAAATTAAATTCGATATGCGTTTGACTTGTATCACGTCAGCAAGTATATAACATGCTATTCTATAGCTAACTAAATATTTTATAATGAACTGTCACAATTCCTTAAAAGCAAGAAGGCAGAAGAGGATTTATCTGGGTATTGTATAATTTCAATTTAACTGTGACAATACAGCATCGAATTTCCTATAAGTAATACAGGGTGGGCGAAAAGTCCTTGACACATTTAAGAAAATATGCCATCCATGCTGATCGTCAATCCATGTTGACAAGCACGTGGAATGAGATCGAGTATCGCCTAGATGTGACACGAGCTACGAAAGGTGCCCATATCGAAATTTGGTAGACTTTTCGCCCACCCTGTATATTCACAGAAATACTCCATTGAAAGTTCATCCCAAAATTATTTAACTAGCATTTTATCAGTTTTACTATTCCGAGAAACGATTATAATGAGATTACAAAATAGATGTGATTTTACTTCAATGGTGTGGTTTTTCGAATTAACACGAAGTGTTGATGATGAGATATCGAAGTTAATACTCTTTTCATTCAACTTAACCCTGCTCTGTATAGCGATACATATTTGCATCAGTTTGTACTTTTCTCTTTAAAATAAATTTTGAATAATTAATTAATCATAATATTTAAAAATATAACATCAGACGCTTTGACTTAAGTGGAAATTTACGATCATTCAATAGCCCTTTTTTATCTAAAACTGAGTGCTTTTAATTTAATGTGTGACAATTTACAATGATACTTCGATTATCTGTTTGATATTCATTTCCATTAAATAATCCTGCATCTAAGTTTCTCACATCTGTCAACTATTTTTGAGTTATCATTTCAGTTTTAGTGTCGAAACATTAGATTCAACTGAGTTTTCTACACAAAACCTCTTAGCAAATGTTAAGAATTTTTTATTTAACTTGATCTTCTTCTTGTATGTATGTAAAATAAATATAAAATACAAACTTATTAAGTTTTTGTAAAAGTTTATTTCAATTCGTTCTAAGAGTTATCTTACTTCATAAATAATTTCAGCCTTTTAGAATGGCGTCAGTTCACGTGACGTTACAGTCATACAACGAAACGTAACTGCGCGTGTCATTTAACTGCACGTTTATCTTACGCTGTGCTATGACGTCAAGCACTTTTCCACCCTGGAAGATACGCAACGGATTCCAAAATGAAATTGACGCAGTCACGTGAGCATCAATTAACACCATTGCCTAAAATGATAGTGAGAAAATCAAAACAGAAGGACCACGATTGTGCTCGAGAGATTTCACATTACCTTTAAAAGATTGGCAACATTTTTCGAAGTTAAAACAATCTCTGTCTAAAGTATAGAATATATCTTCTCATTCAGTATTGTCGTTTTAAGTTCTTGTATTGTGACTTTTGAATATATCTTCGCAGTATGATTACTAATGTCTTCTCTTGGAGTATATCTTCACAGACAATTGATATATTCAATGAAGATATATTCTTTGGAATATATCTACACAGTATAGCTGTTGATTCCTTCGCTTATGGCTTTTGGAAAATGTCATCATAGTATGCTCGTTTCCTTCTCTTGTGGGTTTGAGAATATATCTTCATAGTAGAGTAGTTATTTCCTTTTATTGCGGCTTTTGGAATATATCTTCTGCTCAGTTGCTAATTCTTTCTATTGAATTTTTTAAAATATATCTTCAATGCTGCCATGTTGTAAAGGTTCATTTGATACTGTTGAAAAGTGCAACCAGTAATGCTTGAATGGTGGAATTAACTGCACTGTTCATTTTCAGGAATCAGACCTACAAATAATGAAGCAGAGAACTTAAAGTAGTGAACTTTTACAAATATGAGGGATGATCAAAAGGTATTGGGATAGGTTCCCTACACTCAAAGCTAAAACATGCAGAGTGAAAATTCTTGGCAGATATTGATTTTGAACCTTCCCGGGCATTTCTTTTACGAATAAAAGATATTTCTTAATGAAAAAATGGATCTACACTTGGTTCTGCTATTTCATGAAAGGACATTGTTAAAGAGCTACAAAATTTAAATTGTTATGCAGAAGTACCTCCAGTTAAGAGCAGCACCATCGTGCGATATGAACTTTTACAAATCAGTCAGTGTTGGGACAGGTTCCAAAGAGCACGTATCTAAACCTTCGAGACTGATTTTAAATAACGACTAAAGTTTAATCCAGATGTTTTTCCTTCTTTTGAGAGTTCTGTGTGATTGATATGTAATTAAGAATGTCTAATGTTAAAACGTAATAAATTTAATTGTTAAAAGAGAGCTCTTTCAATTCCCACTTTCATTCGTACGCAGAAAAAATCATTCTGATGAACCTTAAGTTATGTACAATGCTTAGCCTTTATTGTTATTTTTATCTATCAATATACGTCATATCCTACCAGCATCATTTTTCAACTCTCATCTCAGTCATTTCCGTCATCTGATTACGATTTAAACGTATGAGATCCGAGACCAAATAGTCTTGGTGTAACTTCAAAACGGGACGATAATCTGTTCAATCTATCAGTTATTATATATTCTCAGAAAGAAATGAATTAAAAAGAAACTGCCCAGATTCGTCCGATACTTTCGTACTTCGAGCTAGACTGGATTTGCTTCAGCAGCAATAAAAATATTTAAGATTCGGGCTTAACAGAAGTTATAAGTGTCAGGGCCTCCTAGAGAGAATAAGTAAGTGTTCGGGTGAGACAGGGTCTCAAAAATTAGGCTTATTTGGAACTCGTCTTGTTCAAGACTCTATTTGCTTTAATCGGTGCCTATTAAACTGTGGTCACGTCCCCAAGTGGGGCCGAAAAACTGGGATCTTCCCGAAGGGTTTTCTTCTTTCGGGCCTTTCAACATCTGTAAGCAAAAATAGTTAAGGAAAGTTATTCTTATTTATAAGAATTTATTAAATCTATTAAATAACAATTTTTAATTAAATTCCTTTTTGGCTATTATTAATAAATATCCAATTCTTTTATTTATTTTCCAACTCTCGAGGCTCCTGAAAGATTTTCTGAAGAAAATGGGATCTCGTGTAGAAAAAGGTTTAAGAAATTCTGCTTTAAATGAATTTCATATATGAAAATATCCGGAATTTCTAAAAGCAAAGTAAATCAACTGAAAACTAGATGGCTGAAGAATATGAAACTTGGCTTTGATCATACAAATATATCGTTACAATAAAAATCGTAAAAAATTAAAAGGAACTTACGTGACTTTAAGAGAAACTTCGTAGCAAAGAAGAGTGTTGTTTCTAAATGGACGGTGTCCGATGAAGAATTCTAGTCGAACTCGTATCTGCATCTACAGAAGAAAGGATTGATATTAACGAAAATAGTAAAATAGTATACAAAAAGTGTTTCGAAAAAAAAATACTGGAAAAGAATTTTCCTACTAGGAATTCTGCCCCGTGCTCGCTAATGTTCGCAAACACTCCCAGGGTTGCTATGCAAACCTGTCGCTTCGCTCGCTACAATGAGGACATTGTGCATCCTAGCAAAAGACATTTATAGTTAAGATTAATAGATTTGATTCGGATGCTTTAATTTGAATCAGCACATAATGAATTTGCTGCCTTTAAAGGATGTCTTTTTCTTGTTTTTGTAAGCATTTAAAAGACAAATTGAACATTCAAATGAAACTAACAATAAATGCTAAGACTTAAGACCGCGGTGTGGTTTCGTTGCCAGAAGGGGAAAAAAGTTTCAGGATTTTCACATTTGGAAAATAATCGCCCAAATGGAAATTCACCTTTGATGACAACACCGTTATTATTTAGTCTGGTCAGCATGCTGTAGTTGAACATGTTAAAACAAATTATTTCTCCTTCTTCCTGAAAGCCTCTCAAAACTTTTTCCAGCTGACTCATTTGCACGTTGAATTCGTCTTCTTTCCTCGTTTCGATAATATTTAACATCAAGTCTGAGATTCAAGTGCAATTCGTCGAAAAGAAGGCTCGAACCAAATCGCTGTCGGTTGTTTACATATGGAAAATGAAAACGCGTGATCTATAAATTGCTTTAGATGTTGCCAAATCCTATAGCTAAATAACTCGTTTTTTGAGAGTCGTGCAAGAAAAATATTTATATAGATTCTACTCACTCTCTTAGTGGCATTAATGGATTTTTTAAATTTTTTATTCTACGAAGAAAATTGGATCCAGTTATGATAATAGAAACCAACTGTCCATTTTATTGTAAACTTACATTTATTGTAACTGCTTTTTTACGCGAGTCCATTTCCCGTTTTTTTTCGGCACGCCACTATGTGACGAAAACGTTACTGACCCTAAATTGCTATCTTTCACCATTCCATTTCGTCTTAGAACAACTTATTAATTCCAGAAGTTTATGCAAGCCTGAACTGAAACACCCTTTATGTGGAATAGCTAATTCAAAATTAAAAGTGTGGCATAATTAATTTTGGAATTGTCAAATCGGATTGGAACGACCAAAAAATAGATATTAAAATTTTTGACGATTATTTTTAGGAAAATAGCGGTATGAAATTAAAACAAAATTCGATTGATAAAATATAGCAAACTTTTATCATGCCAGATTTACGGAGAAAAGATTAAAATAAAAAGATTTCAGTGTATGTTTAGAATTTTAATGATATATGAAGAAAGACATTTTGATTATGCAAAATCATAATATTTCACAGAAAATGTTTCATCAGGAATGTAAATGTAAGCTTGGGGAGGGGGGGGAATGTTCATAATGATGAAAGTTAATCAGATACATAAATCATAGTGCAAGACTGTTGTTCTATGTAATAATTAATATTAATTTGATTAATTAAGTTTGATTTTAATATACACGAATTAATCTTGAAATGCATGGAAATTTTACTTAGTAAAAATTCAAATTGTTTTGTTCTTTTAATACCATATACTTTTTCGGGTACTCCTGAGGACTACCATTTAACATCCAGATTACGTTTTTTGGTAATTACATTTCTTTTAAGACGAGGATTTTAATAAAGAAACAGAAGAGTGCTTTCCTCTTTTCAAGCCATGCAAAGAAAAGATATGCGGTTCCTTCAGGCAACCTGCGTGGTTCCTGTTCTTGCTTTCCCTCTTTTCCAAAAAAAATTCATTATGCTTGTCGTGAAAGAATAAGCTTGGATTGTTGAAGCTAATCACATGAAAGTTAGACGGGACTATGGTGTGCCATTCTCAAGGTTAAAAATGACATGGGAGTAATATCAAGGATAATTTGAGATAAAGCAACCAAAGACTGAGCATACATCTAAAACAATCTCATCATCATCGTCATGGGAGTAATACAGTCGACTGCGTGATTAGAACCCCAATAGCTTAGCTCCCTGGGATGAGTGAAATTCTAATTAAGAGTTAACAGATCTTCTATACAGCTTCTGTACTGTTTTCAATGAAAATTATAAGTACTTACGTCTCTGTACTGCAACCTGACGGGGAATTCTTCGATGTAAGCGTAATGCCTGCCCTTCACGAGGCCTTCTGCCTTGTCGCAGCGGTCCGCTTCCTCGGAGATGGCGTTGGGACAGACGGAGCGATTCGGTCCTTTCGGCACCACCAACACGCCCATTTTAGAGCTGACGCGGGACTTCAGGCCCCTAATGGTATCGCCAGGGACTGAGAACGAATAAGAAAAAAAATTCCATTTGGCCATGTATAACTAAACTGACAAGGATTTATAAAGATAAAGTGACCATAAATTCCGAAAATTTTGGGATAGTCCTGAATTTTACAGGTCTGTCCAGGTGTCCCGAATTTTATCTTGATTAAATTAACTACTCTTTCATGACTGAAAAAATATTACGATTTTGAAAATATTACTCAAGAACGAGAGTTGGTATGCAACGCAAGATAGCCTATAAGACAGCCTTTGTAAGATGACGTCATTCACTTATCAAAGAATCGTGTAATATGTGAATAATTAATAAAATTAGGAAAACTTTGTGTATATTCATTTATTGATTAATAATAACTATAATACACCGAGGAAAGAATTAGGGAATACATGCGTCCAGGCAACACATATATTTCTAACCAACACATAGCGCAGTGGCCTGATGGCAAAGTCTCATTTCCAAGATTGGAGGGTCACGGATTCAAGACAATAAATAATCCTCCGTGTGAGCGACCATATGCAGTTGAAATCGATTGATGTCAAAGAAAAGTCTCTAGAATAGAATAACGAAGGAGAGAATTTCAGCTAAGGTGTCATCCTCGTCACTCTAATTTAATCAGTCAACTTCAATGATTTGTTCATTTGTCCAAATTTAGATTTTGTAACTATGGTCAATGTATTTATAAAGAAACCGTATACTTGTCTTACGAAACATTTGGTCACATCGAGTTTTCTTGAACCATCATGTTTATTTTATACCTTGGTTTAAAGAAAAATTTCTTACAGTCTAAACAATTCTTCGAATCTTTGACTTTGCAAACCAAGTCTTTATCTCAATTCAACGCACAGTTGTCTATCCCATTAAATATGTCTTTTTGCAAATTCAACACATTCCAATAACCTTCTCAAGCTTTAAAAATGCTAATCCTGTTTCTTTCTTGTTACATTATTCGCTGAGTATAGATGCATCCCATAGAACTTTCAGTGCAGTTTTATAAGGATGTGCGCAAAATTCAATATGTGATCAATCTAATAGTTTAGATAATATATGGAATGTTGTAGTCTTTGTTACAAATTATGTTTGAATAAAAGATTCGACTTCCAATTTAATATTCTGAATTCTTTCCAACCATTCCCTAACTTGTATATACCTTTCCATAACAGTCCATCCTTTTGCATACTTTTTAAATATCCATACCATACTTTTCCATATCATATCCATACTTTTTAATTCTCCCCATTTTGAGAATTTAGTTTTTCCATTTATTCATATTATTTTACAAAAGATGAAAGTGTTTGTACAGCAGTTTACGAAATATTTAAAGAATTAAAGAAAAAAGAAAATTAAGTTATTGAAACAGATAGCTACGTTATATATTAAATCTGTTGCGGTCGTCTTCGTTTTTTAATGCACTAGCGCCCGGTAAACTAGAAATTGTGTCTCACTTATTCTATATAATTTCGCAGGCTATATTATTTTAAATTTATTTTAATAAATTAATATTATGCTATTATACTGCTGAGTAGCTTTGCATATAAATAGCAATTCGCATCATTGTAAAATTATCTGCACCTATGCAAAGCTTTCAATTTAAAATGTGATTAAAAATAGCACGCGTTGGAGGGTTACTGATGAACTGAATGCTCGATCATCACTTTTGATTTATAGTTAAATTTGAATACTCGAATTTCAATAGGAATTTTTCATCACGAACTCCATTATTTATTTGAATGGTCTCAGCACAATTAGATAATCTGCGTATTTGGGCTACATGTCTTCTTTTCGAAAATATTTACTTTCAGAAACCATGCAATTAGTCGCCATGGTCTTTTTGCAATATAAATGATGTTAAACAAGTTATTGGGGGATGAATGATGTTTTAAAAGATGGTTTAAAAAGGCTAAAGTTCAGATCTGACAACATATAGTAAAACTTTCCGTGAGTGGACACTATAGTAAATACATTCTTTTAGTTGTTGTAAAATGTCAGTAATAATAAGAATTATAAGAATAAAAAGAAATATGAACTTGCCGAAATTGGTTTTGATGTACAACGGCGTTCCAACCGGGACGACGCATATTTCTCCAGCATTGCAATCTGAAACATCCACTGAAAATTCTTGTATTCGATTCTCAATGCCTAAAAATAAATTTTTGCACCAAAATTTGCAAACATAAAATTTTAATAAACAGTTAATTGTGTTTTTTAGACTCAATTTTTTGCTAATCATTGACTGAATAACGGCTCTAATTCAAAAATTATTGATTAATTTTCTTGATGGTGTCTTGAAAATTTACCTAAAAATTGTTTCGCACTTTTTATTTAAGTAATCTTACCCCTAAAAAAAGTAAGCATTAAAACACTCGATTTACTAATGCTCTTAGAGAATACATATAGAAATTATACCAAAATTATCTTTACAGAATAGGACTTAGCAACGGAAAGTTGAATTAATTTAAACAATAAATACATCAATGATAGAAGTTATTTTTATTAAGAGAAAACAAATAACTAAAAAAAGACTATTAATAAAAATATTTTTAAATAGCATTACAAATTACCGTTATCTCAAAATTTATTTAATTTTCTTATCTAGCAAAAATTTTAATTGCTTTCAATTCTGGTGAAATAAAACGATTTTTTTGTTTTAAATTTAGGTTACATTTTACTACGAAATTCAAGTTGCTCAATTTTAACATTTTGCGGCCGATGCCGCCACTATGATGGCATCGACCGCAAAGGGTTAAATATAATAGTGTTAACATTCCCTTCCTCTTAAAATTGTTAAAGTCATTGAAAATATTAGGCTACTTTTATCAACATATCACTGAGCTGTTTTCATAGTTCAATAGAGTCATCGCACAATTGAGATTTTTTAACTTTCGAGTTCTGAATCAATTTATTCGTTAGCAACTTCACTCGGAAAAAAATTGTAGTGTTATTACCAGACATAAATAAACTTTGGCTGTAAATAGTTAGGTTAGTAAGAAAATAAAATAATGTTGATTGTTGATTATTTTTTGTCTAAATTAATTAAAACGCTTCAAGGACAAATTTCTTGGTAATCGTATAATAGCCAGTCAAAGGTTCAGAACAGAATTCTGCAATAAATTATTCGTGCGCAAAATCTTTTGACTAAAGAAAAACAAATTTCTGAATCATGAGAACGCTCATATTTAAATAAAAAGTTATTAGAGTTAGTTGTTTGAAGAATAAAGCTGTTCTTTGTAATCATCGTCGGAACAATTGATCATATAAAATTCTGCTTCAGAAATAAAACTGTTCTTTTTTAACTATCATTGAAATAATAATTAGATAAAATTCTGTTTCAGAAAGAGAACAATTTATGAAAGTTATCTCAGATGAACAAAAAACATGAAGAATTATGTCAAATTAAAAAATGATTGGAATGTTTTAAACACATGAATTCAAAACGATAGTTAATTCAAATACTCACCATCGCAAACTTGGAAATACGATTCCTGATCCGATAAAATAAATTGGAGAAGAAGGAACAGAACGCCGGTTAGTTTTTTTGCCATTGACAGCTTCATTTAGTTAACCAGAGAATCCAAACCTACAACATAAATGCATTTCTCTACGTTTCACAGAAAAACCTGACGCTCACAGGAAGTTGTAGATCCATTTCTACGTTCCTAAAGTTCAGAATCATAAATCAATCCTTTCCAGCCATGGGTGGAGTCACATCATGCTTTTATTTTATTACTCCATTTGCTATATTTTTGAAAAACATAAAATCAGCACCTTTAAAACAGAAATTATAAAATTAATTATTTGCAATAACATATTTACTTTCTCCTGTACGAAGTATACATAAAGTATTGTAATCGTCTAAAAACTCCACCTCAAGTTTTTAAATTTTTTAAAAATGAATTTTGATATTTTAGACCTCCATAAGTCAGCAAAAGCCATTTTTGGAAAAATTTCTGTCTGCCAGTGTCAAATCGTAGGTTGAAAAGGCAATTTTACATATTTTAGAGTATTTCTATGAATACCAAGCAAGAACTTTTGGCTATATATTACTTAGACAAAATAATTTTTTTAGATATTTTATTAATGGAATTATTTTTGGGGAAGAATAAGAGAAAATCGAGTGGAGAACACTGCCAATTTTTTTCCGAAATCTTTCCCTCGGAAAAAAAGACTTTCTGAGAAGTCATTTTGAATCGTGTCTGAAAATTTAGGGAATTTCATGGAATAAGGAATCTAAATGCTATTTGTAAAGCAAGTGATCTTTAAAGATCGATTTTTTTTTTTTTTTGTAAAATGAAATAATGTTCTTTTGTATAATACTGTCTGTAAAACAAAAAAAATTTTGCTGTAACATCTGTTTCTAATTTTATATGGTAAAACCCAGAATTCACACTTTAACACCACACCGCCGTCTCTTGAGCTCATGTGGCTCCTATCCGGGTTGGTATAGATGTAGGTGGACTTTATTGAGTTGCAAAAAAAAATTACAGTAACAGAAGAATGACAATGAATAATTAACAAAACACATTAGAATTAGCACATTAGTTAACACATAGAATTGACAACAAAATAAAGGAATATATACAATATCTTGAACAACGTGGAGTGAATGAAGGAAAAATAATGAATGTCGATGGTGACGAACAACATGAGGAAGCTTACATCAATGCACAGGTTTTGAGTAACGTATTAGAGATGGAGAGCCATTGCGTTTTAATTGTGAAATACAAGGAATAGGAAGATTACTATTCAAGATTTTTGAGAAGGGAAGGTCTTAGTATATTCAGTGTATTGAATGCAGGATAAACTAGAGTTATTGTACAATGGCAGGTGGGTACTTATTACAATCGCATTATGTTTTCATTGTCTATTATGAATTTAATCATGTTTATTATTCTTTTTCTTGAATTGGGATTCTCCAGAACTCTTTGGTACCACAGACTTCAGAATGCACAGAATTCATGCTCAATATAACCGAATTTTGTTCCATCCAAAATAGAAAACATTTTGTTTCACCAGAGTTCCATTTTATCTTACAGGCCAAATCCAAAAAAATGTATTTTTACCGTTCAAGATACTTACGTTCATCTTCAGCTGTCTGAATTTTCTTAATTCTCTGTGGTCCAAGTTGAATTAAATGAGCAGCATTTAATATAATAGCATTGAAAGTGTTAGTTTTAAAATGTTGACAAGATTGTTTGGTAAACCCATGAATATGTTAGTCCCGTTTTCATTTAACTCTAGAGCACAGATCTAAAAATGTAGTTTAAAATGGATTTACTTTTTTAAAAAACCTATAATTTTTTTTCTGAAAAATTGATTAAAAAAATCGTCTTCCGCTGAAACTGCTGAACAATACACCCAAACAAATTCAGCCACTAATCTTTTACCTTGTATCCCTCCGACAAAATTTAGTGCAGTAGATTTCATAGCCCTTTTCTTTACCATCTTTGATTCTTCAAAAAATCGTGCGAGCTGTATCTCTGCATTTTCAGTTCCTAACTAATAATTCTTCCACAATATATATTGTTTCAAGGAGCCAGTAAATGAATTTTATAATAATCACTGTAAATAGCATTCTTTTTATTTGTTCTGATTCTGAAATAATATAACCGACACATGTTATTCATTCTTCTGGTCTGGGTGATATTGAAAGGGCCAAACTAGTGGTGTAGTCTCAAAATAAACAGTGGAGGAACGCTTTAACCTGAGTGACAAAAATCGCGCTGTTTCAAGGACATTTTTCACAATTTTTTCTTTCGTGAAAAAAAAACAACGCCATAACGTCATTCCGGCTCTACAACCCCCCCCCCCCCGCCTCCTGAGTCAAACTGAAAAGAAGAAAGAAGGCCCTCCTGCTGCTGTGGTGCGAAAATTTGGAGAGGGGATGCCAGCTCAGATGTTTCCTCGTCGTCTGACCGCGGTTAAAAATTACGAGGTTCGTTCCAAAATAGCCCAGTGTTGCTTCAAAACAGGACGTTATTATAACTAAACTAAACTCCGGTATTCTAAATACCCTACAATAGCGTGAAGATATAGTAGCAATATTGTAGAACATCTTGTGCCAGTAGGGTACTGTCTGTTTTCAGATACGGGGACCCTCTGCGCTTTTGCGCATGTGCCAGTTGGTTTTGATTTCACCAATATAGGGGTGAGATGAAAGGTGGAGGAGGAGATGTTTATTTATTTTTAACCAATATATAGAAGGATTAAAACAAAAATAGTGAAAAAGTAAAGTCAAAGATAAAATGAATATCAATATGGAAAAGAGCAGCTGAATGAAAGACGCATCTAACGGAGGACATCTCTTCTTACCCACTGCATATCACTCCTCCGCCAAGTAAAATCGTCCAAAAGTGATCAGAGCGGATTTCTGAAACGAACAGTAGTAATGAACTACAACAATAAGCAAGTGCCTCACAGTGGTTCAGTTTCGCTTTCTAGCGAGACAGAAATCATGGCGTCGAAACAGAAAACGGCAAAGCTTTGAAATTTTCACAGTTTAACCCTGGAACGGTAACGTTGAGTTAAATTGACTCCTTTTTCCATTCAAAATGCGAATTCTGTGAAGTAACGTTACCGTTCCAGGGTTAAAGGAAATGCACTCCAGTTGTATCCCATGAAATTTCATAACAATGGGTGGATATTTCTTGATTTGTATTAATTTATTGAATTCCTTTCCATTGTTCTTTGTGGAGGAAACTATTGTAATCTACGCAAAAATTAATAATAGTTGTATAAAACATTTGGAAAAATCTGAGAAATTTAACCAAATGAGCGAAATAGTTTATGAATAAGATTTGTGAAATTTGAATAAAGTCTCGTAGGTTATTTTTATTTTAACTTTCCAAATATTTTCAATTTTAAAATATAAGATAATAAATAATTGTGGAATAAATACAAATGCATCTCAAGACGGTTAAAAAGTGAAAGAATTTCTTTAACCTATATATATAAAAGAGGGAAGTATGTGTGTGTGTTTGTTTGTTCGTTTTTTGCTTCTTTATGCATGTCCATATCGTTGGACTTCGACGACCAAATTTGGCACAGTGATGGATTAGCACAAAAGGAAACTAACGCCGTAAAAATTATTTTAAAATTCGAATTTGATTTATAGTTATTTAATTAAATAACGAAAATTAAGCTATTTTTAGACGTTTTTCGCTAATAACTTCTGAAAAACTTATTATATGAAAATTATTTTTCCATGACCTTAAAGAGCAAAACATTATCTTTTTAATGATACCAATTTAATTGTTGTACAATGTTTTCTCTAACTATAACTAACGTTTCAAAATTAATTTAAACGCAAATTGTAACAATGTTTTCTATTGTTATAAAATCAAATTTATTGTTTCATCAAATCTTTTATTCACGTGTTTTTACCGCTGTTAAAGTTAAGAAAATAATGCTTTTTTGGTCAAGGCTTACTTCCGCTGTTCATTTCATAGCATGCACTTAAATTCCGTTTTTATTTCGTAGCTTTTAACATGCACTCAAACATCCAATGACGTTACTTCGCGATGTTTCGTTGAAATTTCACAAACTTTTAAATGATCCTAATTAGTGTGAAGCGGCTTAGCGGCCGGGGAGTAAGTGAAGTAGAGAGTCTGATGATGATGAGAAGTATATGATTATCTGATTTATAAAACATTTTATTTAGAAGTTTCGCAGTAACCAAGTTATACAGTATTTCATTGCAAATTCATTTCTTTATTCATTGCAAAGCTGTATTAGTTATTGAACTATATATTGTTTAAAATAGATGTTCTTTTTCGAATTTTCTAGCATTTTCATTCAAACCATACTGTTATAAGGTGATAAAAAGACTATATTTGAAAGAAAGGATTCAAAATGATTTACGTTTGTTGGAGAAAGTTAGTGATAATATTTGTAGAAAAAAACAGAAACGAATATATGAAAAAATATGGATCACGAGTAACTCCGGGTTTTCAGCTAGTGGATCTTTAAAAATTAAAAGGAGCTTAACAAGACAATCGTAACTCGATTTCGAAAGTTAAAAAGAAAATATAACTAAGAGCGTAAGGGTGAAAAAGAGCGAGCAGTTGCACCATCCATGGGGATGAGCCCACGCTGGCATTTTTCTCTTTTATTCCAGATCGTTTAATTAGGTGTAGTAAGTACATCACGTAGATTTCCTTCATGTCCATTGTTCCCTTCTTAGCTTTATTTCCAAACATGCTTCAAATGAATAGGGTGAGGAATTTTCTCTTATTTATTCTAAACAGTAGTAAACTTTAGAATAATATTGTTGCAAAAGTCTTAGTGTATGGTGTAAACAGTCCAACACGCAGGATAATGGAGAATGAAGGCTTATTTACAAATATGCAGGAAAACACGTAGCGCAGGTACAGGAAACAATAGTTCTTTCACAGATTAACAATGTAAATAGACAACAATTCACAGGTAATAACATTTCAGCACTTTGATATTTAACAACACAAACAGTCAGCAAATAACGACAATAACTGCACTTTCAATAGCGCCCAGCTCATCAGCTTCCTAGCTCGTACTGCGGACGAAGCACTAAAGTTGTTCCCAATGGATCAGCACTACTACTGCTCGGCGTCTAACAGCTTACTAGCTCGCACAGCAGATGGAAATCTAAAGACGTTCGCTCTCCAAAGTGATCCCAGTCGATCAACACACACACCGTCATCCAAGCGCTCTCCTTATATAGTTTCTCCCGGCAGGCCGTGACGTTACATGGAATTATCTAGTACATTCAAACGTATCTTCTCTCCTAATGGAAATATCGAGAAGATTCCAGCACCTTTGAGATCCCATATTTCGTCGCCAAAGTTTTCGCCAAGTCGCCAATTTTTCGCCAAGGTCGGGGAACCAGACGTGGCCGCTGCTAATCATCCCATACTTATGCCTGTAAAACTCTCTTCCCAACCATAAGACTCACATTTCTCAGAAGCGACTTTCCGTGTTTGTAACAATATTTTAGAATGATTCAAGCTTTATTGATATGATTTTTGGAGTCACTCTCCATATCGGTGCAGGCTAAGTAATCACTGACCCTTAGAACTAATTTGTAAATCACTACTTTGTAATCTATTGAGAATTTAGATTTATGATTAATTAGAAAATAAAAGATTATTTTGATGTCTTCAGGATATTACTAAAGTAGGATACGAATGTGAGACTTGAATACAAAGGTCCAGTATAAAAAACTCTCTATGGGTACGACGCGCTCATCATTTTCTAGAATTCATTATTAGAATCCTTTTATTTTTCTTTTCTTTTTTCTCACTTTTGGCATCTAAAATTCTTTTCCTACAACGGCACGAATCTTTTTTCCGTCAATTTAAATTAAATCCGCTCTAATCTCTTCCAGGCAGCTTTTATCATTGCAGTCCTCTGTATTTCTTGTGCCTTTTAAATTTATTACCTATAGTCTTTTCATGTGAAAATGTCCGCCTGTTGTAAGGTCCGCGGTGGTCTGGTGGGTTCTAGGTTCGAAATCCGATTCCACTGTGTAAGCACGTTAAATTCACCGGGCCGCATGCCCTCCCGCTGATATGACGTGGAAGCTTGGAGACGTTGTGCCGGCTCAAGTGTCTTCCTCTCTATCTGACTATGGTTCAAAATTACGAGGTTCGTCCCAAAATATGCCTCGTGTTGCTGCAAAATGGGACGTAAATATAACTAAGTTAAACTAAACCACTCTTAGCAGTAATTAACGTTCAGGTTGCTATTTTTTAATCATGTAACCTCAAAAATTCTATTGAAATTCAGCATAATTTTGAAGAGAAGGTGAAATATTTTTTCATACCAGAGAAGTACTTCATAAGCTTTACTCCGATGCCCGTAGCCTACATTCTCTGAATGAAAAATATTGATAATAGAATGTACAGTAGACTCCCGTCTTAACCGGCTTAAATGGGACTGAGGGTAAGCCGGTTAAGCGAAAATCCAGAGAAGTGAAATAAATTAAAATTCGGATGTATTTGTCTTATAAATAAATGCACAATTAAAATATTGCGTCATTTTATTCAATGTATTAAAGTATTATAAGTTACATAGCATTAAAAAAATGAGTAACCATTTTTTTGTTGAATCCTACATGTTCGGCAACTTGCCGCATAGTTTCGCCATTTTTTATCAGCATCACACCAGTGGGGGAAGCTGATGACTGCTTCCCCACATTGCATAATGCCGCTTCTAAAGTTTTCTTTCCATCCATATGAGATATGAGGAATCGTCGCCATCATCATCGTCTAGAACCCCATCTGTGACTGCGCCAACGATGTCTTCATCCGACAAAGTCTCTTGCTGGAGATCCTTGTCAATGGCCATCCATTGCTCCACGTCTTCTGAACCGACGTCTTGACATCCATCGAGATCTTTAAATGCTGATAAAAAGTTGGCTGTAGATATCTCTGTGGAAAGGCCGCCTGTTCTTCCCCGATTTGATTTGACGACCAAATTTTTTTGCCACGACTTTACTAGCGTGGATTCCGGTAGCTCCGACCATGATTCGGCTATCATACACAAAACATCTTAATGTTGATTTATTTCAATAAATCGATCACACTGGTGTTTTTGCCATCTTCTTCTCTCAAAGTTGTCCGAAGCTTTCTTCTATTCCTTCTCTTGACACTCTCTGTCACGCCCTGGTCCATGGGCTGTATCAAAGCCGTCACGTTTGGTGGCAAGAAACACGGCCTGATTTTAATTCCTCTTCACTTGCATGGGATGGCTCGTTATCGAACACAAGCAGCGCTTTTATTGGCAATTTTATTTCTGAGACTTGAGATGTTTTTTTCACAGATGGAACAAATTCGCAATGAAACCATTCTATGAATAACTCTTGGTTCATCCAAGCAGTCTTCGAGTCTCTGTAGTGAACTAGGAGAGACTTAACGTTGATGTTTTTAAAAGCTCTTGGCTTGGCGGATTAGCATTACCGGCAATTTATGCGTACCAGCAGTGTTGCCTCATAAAGACACAGTCACTATGTCTTTACTTCTTTTATATCCTGGTGTCGCGGGTTCTTTTCTAGAGGCTAAAGTTTTTGTTGGAAGCATTCTATAATATAAGCCAGATTCATCTACGTTGTATATTTGCTCTTTGGATAAAGCTTTCTCCTTTACCAGATCATCAAATTTTTAAAAAAACTTGATTGCTTCCTCAGGGTCCGAAGACAATTTTTCCTCACAAATACTGAGCACATGGATTCCATGCCTTTTTTCCCCATCTGTTCAGCCAGCCTTCACTTGCTTGAAAATCTTCGTTTCCTCCCATTTTCTTATGAAGAACAGCCTTTTCTTTAATAATTGGTCCACTAATTGGTTTTCCATTATCTCGTTCTTAATTAAACCATAGAAGCAGAGCGTCATCCAATTTTTCCTGCTTCGGTTTCTTTAGTGTGGACAGGGATTCGGCGCCCCTTTCGTTTCTAATTTACTACAGAATGACTCCATGTCTTTCCTCTTTTTCTTCCAGTCACTTACAGTGCTTTCGCCTGCACCAAAAGATAAAGCAATAGATTTCAAACTTTCGCCCTTATCAATCCTTTTTAAGGCATCTAATCGCAACTCTATGGACACCACTCACGCTTTCTTTTCCCACAATTCGTCATTTTGAACAAATTTTAAACTCTTAAAACGTCCTGGTACAACCTTGTTCCAATGCTCACAGTTCTACCGAGCAAATTACAATGGAACGATGCAGCAACTCTTTCCTTTAAGGTTTCTAAATAAGCAATCGCTAAAGCAACACTATTGAGGTACACACTACATCATACCGGGTGCTCATATAAGTTTGTAGGTAGATGCTTTGAATGTAGCAGTTGGCGGCTCTTTAATGTAACTATCGAATAATCAGTGGGAACCAATGACATTTTATTCTTCAAAATTAAATAAGTCCCAAAAGAATTGGTCCACTTATGACCGCGAACTATTTGCTATTTATTCCTCTGTAAAGAAATTCAGGCATATGATTGAAGGCAGAACTTTTGTCATTTACACTAACCAAAAACCCTTAATATATATATGCATTCCATCAAAATTCTGAAAAATGCAGTCCTCGCCAATTACGCTATTTGGATTTCATCTCCCAATTTTCGACTGACATTCGATACACTAAAGGCTCTGATAATACTGTTGCTGATGCACTATCTCGAATTCAGATGGATGAAATATCACCTATTGTCATTGATTTTAAAGAACTTGCTTCTTCTCAATCGACTGACGAAGAACTGCAACAACTTTTAAGTTCCAACAATTTCTCTTTAAAAATTGAAAAACAACATTTCCCTCTTGAGGACATCCATTTGTATTGTGACATATCTCAAAAACAGCCCCGAACTTTTGTTCCTAAAAACATGCGACAACTAATTTTCAAAACTCTTCATTTTTTCTGTCACCCAGGTATTTCATCCTCCATCGATTTAATCGCTAAGCGATTCGTATGGCCAGGCATGCGTAAGCATATAAAATCTATGGTTCGCAGCTGTGTTAAATGCCAACGAGCTAAAGTGATGCGGCATACAAAATCTCCCATTGGCACATTTTCTCCGCTTTGCCCACATACACATAAATTTTATAGGTCCTCTCCCTCCTTCTGACGGTAATCAATTCTGTATGACTATCATTGATAGATTTACTAGATGGCCAGAGGTGTTTCCAACGCCTGATATGACGGCGAAAACAACTTCTCGTGCCTTGATGCATGGTTGCATTTCCAGGTTTGGATGTCCAGCCACAATAACAACTGATCGAAGTACAAACTTCCAATCTAATATTTTCAGAGAACTAACCCGCATGTTAGGCTGTAACAGAATTCGCAGTGCTTCATACCATCCGCAAGCAAATGGGATTATTGAACGTCTTCATAGGCATCTTAAAAGTGCTCTCAAGGCCCAGAACCACATAAAATGGACCGAAATGCTTCCAGTAGTACTATTAGGCTTGCGCTCAGCGCTTAAGGAGGATATTAAGGCAACCTGTGCACAACTTGTTTACGGCACTATCTTAAGGTTTCCTTCCGATCTTGTGACGAGCGGTTCTATCAACCAAACCATTCACCCTATTTATGTAACCAGTTTAATACAAACAATGAGGTCTTTAAATCCTATTTCTCCTGCCCCACATGGCACCCCAAAAATTTATATCAACCCCTCATTGAAAACTTGTTCACATATATTCTTAACATCCGACAAGGTTAATCCTCCATTGACACTACCTTATATAGGACCCCACTTGGTTATTAGCAGAAACAATAAAAACATCATTATCGATTTAAATGGGAAGCAAAGTACAGTATCCATTGATCGCGTCAAACCTGCTTATCTACTAGCAGACGATACTGATCATTCCGATCAAACCAAATCTCAACCAATTACTGAGGAGCCTACAACTGCTCCACCAAATCCTATTAAACCATCCACCACTAGATGCGACCATAAGGTCAGATTTCTCAAGCATTGAGTTACTGAATATATTATATAATCTCATATTATTCTCTATACTTTTGCATATATTATTATTTTATGTAATTTTGCATATCCTACCATTATCTATATGTTGCATATATGTCAATTCCGCATTGTATATAATTGTTTTTCATATATCACCTTGGCACTGTATTATAATTTGTATATATGTAATCGTGACTTCGTCACTGAGGGCATACTCTGTAGCGCTCCGCTCTTGGTAACTCACAGAGAGGCGCAAGCGAGTGACGTATCTTAACCACTCCGCCATTCAACCAATCGCGTAAGACGAACTCGCAGACGTATTTCCTGTCTTAGAGAGCACGGCAGAAGCGAACTCGAGTTTCTCCCAGCGGCAAGGCGCGATGTTGATCGTTGAATAATAAAAGATATATTTTTGATATAATTGAGTCGAGTGATCATTCTAAAACCTTCTTATGGATTCCTATTAATATACTTTATTATGGATAAGACAATCGATCCTCGACAATGTCATAAAATACGGGAATCGAAAAATGAAATAATAAACGGAATAGTAGAGCATGAATTTGAAAACATAAAACCGTACTTCTACTAAAGTGTTCGTGTCATGAATATTTTATGAACACTATCAGCTTCAAATATTAAACTTTCGATTGAATCCGAACTTTTTGCTAATTTGTTTTATACAATAGTAAAAATAGCCAATCTCTGAAGTTAAAATTTCGTAAATTCCTGTGGCGTACATTCAATCGAAGCAAGTGAGGCAGTTCTTCTGTAAGCTATTTTTTTCTCAGACACAAACTAATCGTATTTTTCAATTTCTTTTCTCTGGAAAACTTTCAGAAGGCAGAGGCGTAGCTAAAGGGGGGCGGAGGGGCTGTCCTCCCAGGGCGACACTCAGAAAGGGCGGCAAAATCCGACACGCAGGAAAGCAATTTTATTACTAAGATGAGCAGAGGCACTATTTCAGTCATTGTGTACGTAAAAACGAATGGAATTAGTTCGTAGTTTTCGTCTTTAATCAGCAAATTACCGATATGTGAAAGAAAGGCTGGTGATGTACGTGCGATGTCGAAAACTATCTACAGAAATCGAGGGAGTCAAACGACGAATTACGTTACTAATAAATGTGTTTTTCCCCTGGGTTTTTTTTTGTATTTTGAGGCTTACGTGTCATGTGTAAAGGAAGGGCGGCATTTTGTAAGTTCACCCCGGGCGGCAAAAGTTCCAGCTACGCCACTGTCAGAAGCACGGCTGCTTTTCCTTTGTCACTACGGACGAGCGGCAGAATACTATTCGTATTGAACCGTTGTTCCCTTCAGTGATGTGGGCTTTCCAATCGAACGTAGGTTCAATGTAAAAATGAGTGCTTAAAGTAAGCAAGTGATTCGTGCTTCCTCTAGGCAGATGGCATCTTCCTATTGGTTCCGCTGAGTTCATGCTGATTACGTAAAATACTTCCTCGCTTATACCAATCACGTGATTTTTCAGAGTGGCCCGGTATTTTTGCTTCTTTGCCGATGATGGGTGCGGTGTAAAAATGCGTGTTTAAAATGAGCAAGTGATTCATGCTTCGTCTTGACAATCGTCACAGGTTCCGCTGACTTATGTTCATTTCGTCATATTCTTGTTTACACTGATCATGTGACTTTTCAGAGCGGATGTAGAGTATGCGAAAATAAGGAGGAAAATGCGAAATGAAATTGTTCGCTATTGATTATTTATTTACGAACGGTGTTGCTTCTTGTTACTTGTTGTGTGTCGAGAGGTAGCTTTGTGTTTATATGCTATTTTATTTTGGTGCTTCTTCGTATTTTTATTGTTGTGTTCAACTTTTGTCTTGTGATCTTGGGATAATTTATAAAGACGTCTACTTGCTTAGTTGTAGATCTTTAAAAAAAACGTTTTCCACACGCACTTTTTCAGGAAAACAAGACATTGTAAAGCTTGGTAGAACGGATATGGATAATGTTGTGCTCATTATGTGTACTTAAAGTTTGACTGCTTCAGTAGATATTAGACCACCACACAAAAATGGTAAATATTCCTATTATATCTGTTGATTTCTCTCCACTTATCAAAGAGAAGTGAAGGTCTCAAAATTGTAAAACAAATATTTTTAATTAAAAATCCTTCCACCGTTGATACTTTTGTGGATTCAAAAGTCATCGTAGAAATAAAAAGTAGTAAAAAATTTCTTTTTTATCCCGTCTATCTCAATTACTTCATGACGAAATTCAAACTGAAACAAAATAGCTAAGCATTTCAGGAAAGCCTGTAAAGATAAATACAGAGGCAAGTTGCACATTTTTAAACGATTTTTATGGTATTTATACAACTATTTTACATAATTTTTTGTGTTTTAAATGTTCTGTTTGATAAATCTTACCTCCTCTGATTCCAATTCCTCAGTCAGTAGTAACTAACTAGTAAGCTACTGATGGGTAACGAAGCTAAATTTTACATTAAAGCTAAACTAAACTAAATTTTACACTTGGAATTTAAGAGGTAATTGCAAAAATTGTGAAACAAATTTCGTTTGTAAATACATTTGTTTTACTTTCATATGGACGAATTTCCTATTTTGCTTACTTCCAACAATCCTAGCTTAGAGAACAGCAATCGGCCGGTTTAAACTATCTTCAAATACATTTAGCAAAAATTTCAAGTGCGATGGCCAAATCAACTCTGTATCTTTCAAACAAACATAGGGAATTCTATATTCTTTTTATTGCAAAGTATTTTCGTCTATTAATATTTTTAGTGATTAGTTTAAAAAACAATGGTATCCGACTGGGATTTTAATTTTTAAAAAAATCTAATGAATAATTCATTCCTAGCCTAAGTTTATATATCGCTAGAGAAAACTATATCAAAGCAAATCTTTCTGTGAAACGAAGCTCATATTTTAGATAAATGTTCAAAACCATAGAAATAAAAATACAAAATTAGGCATTTTTAAAGCACCCTCAAATCATAAAAAAGGATAAATGCTAACTGACGTCTTCAAACGACGTGCTGGAAATGGGGAAATTCGGCATTTTTTTTAAAAAATCGATTTCGAATGCTTCAAAATGAACAATAATAACATTTAAAAAAAATTCTAGGACGTTTTGCTTTCCTTATTTGCACTCAAAGTTCGCCTCTGAGATTTGTCGGGAAAATTATCCATTCTGGCGCGAAACGGGTCTGACGTCAACTCTGCCCAAGCAGCAGCGAGCTTACGCTTACTTCCCATTCGATCGCTATAGAAGTTTTGCTTTTTCTATATTTTCCTTTTGTCGCATCGGATAAAATAATATCGAAAAGATGCAAGTATTGTATTGTTCCTAAATGTGTTAATACAACTATAAATGCACCCGATACATTATTTATCAATGTGCCAAGCAATGATATTCTTCGCAAAAAGTGGTGTAAAGCGACGAAGAGAGATGATAAAGTTAATCCAAAATTATCTGCAAGCAGCGTTCGTCAAGTCTGTGGAAATCATTTTCATTTGAATTATATATATATTAATATATATTTTAAAAATGTACTCCAAGTAGCACAGTAAAAAATAGCCTTGAATTCCATATCTGTTTTGCTTTGAATTTAAATATGTTAGATTAGCAGCAAAACATAAATAGTTATTCATAAAGTAAATAGTTAAATTTAAATACTTATTTTTCCTATGTATTATACTCCTTTTCTTTGATTACATGGAATTTATATTTTAAGAAACCAGTGTTCCCCCATACAAATATCAGAACCCTATATAAAAAATAACTTTGAATTCAATATCTGTTTTGTTTTGAAAATAAGCATAAGGTCAGGTTAGCGGCAAAAAAGAAATAGATATTTTAAAGCAAATAATGAATTTTAATTAGTTTTCCCCCAATTGCCCCCTCCCCCCACTTTTTGATTAATTTGAATTTATATTTTAACCCTTTGAGGGGCGCTGAGACAGACGCTGTCCAACCTTCTAAAAGAGTTTTTTTAGAAAAAAGCTTGCTCTTGTCATTTTAATGCATACATTATTTCAATATTTATTGGAATGTTTCATATATTTTTTTAAAAATTGCAGTTCCATTGAAAATTAAATAGAATATCTTAAAAATAAGTTTAAAATTATGACTCTTTTTGATAATGAAATTCGTTTTCATTTGTAGTGCAAGGAAATAATTCGTAGAATTAATTTTTGATGCAAAACAATTATTTAGATTCAATGAGTATATTCAAATCAAAATCAGTCTTCAAAAAGTCAGTCCTAGTTCAGTCGCATTTGGTCTTGTTTGAATATTATTATAAGTTTATATAAGTTTCTTTATATAATTTATTTTAACCGGATTTCATATTAATTACTAATAACTGGTATCTTAAAATTAATACTTCTTCAAAGGAAATAATTTATATACTTCACAGCGTAGTAAAATGACTATATATAAAATAAAATTAATTTTTCAAAGGCACACATATTTATTTTTTTTAAAATGTCATACTTGAATTTGTTTCAGGCGGAACTTCTAAAATAAGTATATTCCTGTTTTTTTGCCGTGGACATACGAAATTTCACAGATCATGCAAAATCAGGTTCTTAGCTTTTCATTCTTTCTTGTGAGACAGAAATATCAGCGTCTTCTTCGAATGTCCGAGGATCCCTCTTGAATTTATCGCTGCCGGATGCTTTTGAAAACCTATCCGTTTTTCCTAAGCGAAGTCTATTGTGTAAAGTAGTATATAGCTTCTTTCTGGTTACTGAATGAATTCAAGGGAAGCCATCACGAAATCTGAGTTTTTCTTGAAATACATTGCCGCATTCTGGAATCAATCTTTGGCAATTTATCTGATTTCTCTTGTACGAAACCATTATCCATTATGAAATTTAACGTGAAATAGTAAAAAAAAGTCTAAAAACTTCACTTCTAAAATTTAAGATAATATAAACGCCTAGAATCAAAATATGCACAAAAGTCGCTAAACAGAAAAATGCGAAGAAGGGCAAAAATGAGGTCAAAATCTACTCGACCAATGAGAGTGCTATTTCTGTGCATCTTTCGCCCTCAATATTTAAAGAAATAAATTTTTATGTAAAATTTCACTTGCATATTTGAAATTAGAATGATTTTTTTTATAAATACGGATTGCTTTCACGCATTTTTAAAAAAATGTTGAATTTTCCCATTAGGAGATATCCGCTGACAAAGCATTGCACCTGAAACTTGGAAGCTTGAGATACCAAAGTTAGTTATATTTAAGTCCTGTTTTGTAGCAATACGAAGGCTATTTTAGAATGGACGTCGTAATTTTAAATCGTGATCAGATAAAGAGGAAGACACTTGACCAAAAACCCCCTCTACAAATTTCCGCTCCAGAACAGCGGAAAGGCATTTGCTCCTCCCCCGTCCCCGATGGATTTGGTGTGAACCAAGCCCTCTTACACGGTAGGGCTGACGAATATTTGATAAACAAATATTTAAAAATATCACAAATACCAGTGATGAATACTACTGTCAAAAAGGTGTGATTCAGTCATTGGTAATAAAATGTGTGTAAAGTGTTTCATTTTTTTAAATTCATTTCTTTGTAATATACTTGCAAAGTTTTAGTTCTATCTTTTGTCAACAGATGGCGCCATGGAAGCTCATTTTCGGTGCTTAGAAACAAGATCATTCTTTACAGTCACGCTTCCCCCCCCCTTATCGCAGTTGCATTGGTATTTCCTGTGAGTCACCATTCTTGTGATATACGTTTTCGAACGATTATAGCTCTGGTAGAACGATAGAAAGTTGCTATAATCGTTCGAAAACAAATATTAAAAGAGAAAACTTAGTTAACTGAGCGATCGCAACGGAAAATGATCGGATTTGTGATTCATTGGAAAGGCAATTCCAACAACAGCCAGTGATGAGAGAGTTTAATCGAAGCACACGGCTTCCCCATTTTACTGAGAATGGGGAATTCCAACAGTGAACTGTGTTGATGTTAGCTTCCGTGCTTGATGGGAATTTTTGTGGTTAACTTAATTGATAGGAAAATTTATTTTAAAAGTAATTTTCCCTGCAGGTGCCATCTATTGACAGCATATTGAACTAAAACACAAACTTTTGCAGAAAGTATAATTAAAACAAAATACTTTTTAAATTTTTTTTTTCAAAACTCTTTACATACATTTAATAAGACTTTGAAAATTCAAAGTGTGACTGAAATCACACTTATTTAGAACAAATATTTAAAAATAACAATAGTAAAAATATTTTTTTATTGAAAATATCGTGGATTATGCATTAGGGTGGATCGATTTTTTTTCCCCTCCAGAATTTCAAATTCTACCTATACGGAAAAGATGTTCTATAGTATATAGATAAATGGTAAAATAAAATAAAAAAATTAAATTTTAGTTTAAGAATTGCCGTAAGGGGGATGAAGTTTAGGTATTTCAGCAGTTTTATGGTAAAAAGTCAAAGTGATTTTTGTTAAAGTGAAGCAGACCTTTCAGTATTTTTTAATGTTAATTGCAATAAGAAGACATATATTAAATGGTTACAAGAAAAGAATTCCAGATACATTTAACAGCTTCTTTAGTATTAAATCAAGAAAAAACGTAAAAAACCGTCAAAATTACAGTGGACGGTAATCATATTAGGTGTTGAAAACTGAAATGAGGTTTCGTGATTTCAAGCGATTTCTTATAAACCCGTCCCTTCTAGATGGTCCACAGACTGCAACAGCTGTTTCCGTGATTACTTTGTCTATTCATTCTGTAGCTTGAGTGTGGTAGGAAAACCCTTTGATAGTCAGTAGTATTGCCTCCTGAATGATTGGTGGGTTTACTATTGCTTTTGCAATCATGTCATCACTGAATCTTTCAGTAAGTGGAGGTTCTGTCACATTTTCCCACTTAATCAAGTCCACATAATTCATCGCACAAAGGTCTGTTGGCTTCTTGATTGACATTCATAAGACTTCTTTTAAAACAAAACATTTATTTAAGCACAACCATTTCACTTCGTAAATGCATACAACGTAACTCCGTTCAATCGTACCGTACTCAACACTTCTCGTAATCGTCTCTCTCTCTTGACTCTTTCTAAAAATCAAAATTCAAAGTAGCACACATCTTACTGTTGCCACTTACCTGATATCATACACTGATATACAATAATTATGTTGCAGTCATGCTTTTGTCAGACGTAATATGAAATACGCTTACATTCGACCATCCTTACTTTTCAATTGACCTCAACTGTACCACATTTTGTTTACATTCAATATATCATTACAAAAACAAAACAAATATACATTCATAAAAGATAAAATAAGGTGAAATATAACATTTAAAAAAAGTTCTATCTGTCCGGCATAAAATCTCCATAACGCAGTGGTTTTCGTACAGTTCATTTGGATCTTTGCATCTCAGGTTCATTATGAGAATTCGTACTAGAGTCATCATCATCTTCATTCCAGCTTCTCCAGGCCTTTAACTGACTGACATGAACTATTGTAGCATAAGAACGGTCATTTCTAAGTTCTAGCTGTGAGATTTTATATTTGTCACTAGGGCGTACTTGTGTGACAACCATAGGTCCTTGGTATCGTGGTTGCGGTTTTGTTGATTCACTTGTCGTGTTAGGTTTTCTTCTAACTGCCACGATGTCTCCTTTGCGAAGCAATACTTTACCTGACTTGTTTCTGTCGTAATATGAATTCGTTTTCACTAAAGAATCGTTGATGCTTTTCAAGTTGTCAACATTCTTATTCCTTTTCTGAATTTGCAGAAGACGCGATTGTCGCTCTTCCTTAAAGTTCTTAATATCTCCTTGTAGAAGTCGCAGTTCATTCTTTACCATTTTAAGATCATCCGCTAAATTGCCCATCATCTTTTGCTGGGAAGTGTCTTTAATCTGCAAACTTTCACTCTCTGACTGAGCTGTTTCAAGACATTCAAGGCAGACTGGATTTACTTTTTCATCAATCGGAAAGTTTCTAAATAGTTCATCTTCCCGGTATCCAATGTGGACTCTTTCTCCTATTTTTGTATAAGCAATATGAGGAAGATCAAGCCATGTCCGTCCGATGATAAGATCAACTGACTGCGCATCGTCAGGAACAACGTATATGCTTTATGTTTTCGTCCTTTACACTATCAACTTCAATATCGGCTTTAATCCTTCCAATAGACGTTAATGCAGGCATATTTTGATTTCCAAAACCGTATATTTTATTGACAGCACGTTCAAATTTCAGTTTAAGTTTCTGGGCAACTGAAATCTTTTAACAGACAACACTAACTTCCTGTATCAATTAAAGCTTGCACGTTATCACAATTATTAATTTTCGCTTTCTTCAAAAATGAATTACTCTCGCCTGAATTCTCGCCAA
>BGPR01001488.1:0-99803 GCA_013235015.1 Araneus ventricosus | reverse complement strand
TTTCGCTTTCTTCAAAAATGAATTACTCTCGCCTGAATTCTCGCCAACTAGTCTAACAGATAAGATTTCTTCACTTGTATGATTCGTTTCCTTGGCGACACAGTTTATAATTTTAAGGCCTGTTTCAGTACCTTCTCTGCATGTTAAAACTGATTTGGCAGCAAACAGTTCCTTGCAATGTATCCGAAATTAGAACAGTGGAAGCATTTTGGTTCACCCCTCTCGTTATGTGTAATACCGTACAGCTTTTTCTTTTCGTTGGTTGTAAAAACTGAATCATCTTTAAAGGAGTCCTGCTTGTCGTAATGCCATTCTTTACGTGGTTGTTTACTCCTGAAAGTTGACCTCAAAGTATCATAATCGTCCAGTTTTTCAACTAAATCATCTGGCGAATTCAGCTTAGACCAGTCATCTATAAAATGATCTTTTATTTCTTGAGTTACTTTACGTTTAATTTGATCCGTTATGATAAGATTGCTCAACTTTTCAAAACTATCTGCTTTAATTCTATTGACCCATTCATTAAAAAAACTTCTTAATTCATAGGCAAAGTTTTTCCAGGTACTTCCTAAATTCTTATTATGCATAAAAAACTTTTGGCGGAATTTTTCTGGCGTTAACTTATACCGTTTCAACAATATCTTTTTAACTTCGCCATAATCGTTTGTAATCTCATCTGGTTCTCTGGCGATTAACTGCGCAACGTCATATGGCAGTAAGCCAAGCAAATGAGTTACCCAAGTGTTTTCTAATATTTCAGCTTGTTTGGCCAGACGTTCAAACATAATTAAATATAAACTTATATCGTTTTCATCGGAATTAAATTTTTGCATCAAATGATGAATTTCTAACTTTGGCTTAATTTGCGTACTGTTTAAATTTTGATTGGCGACGGAATTTGAATTTAAAGACCTACCTTCTGTTTCAAGGCGTATTTTTTGCAGCTCAAATTCCATTTCATCCTTTCGCTTTCGTTCAGCAATTTCGTCTTGGCGTCTTCGTTCAGCAATTTCGTCTTGCCTTTTCTGTTCAGCAATTTGGATTTCGTCTTGGCGTCTTTGTTCAGCAATTTCGTCTTGGCGTCTTCGTTCAACAATTTCTTGTTCCTCCTTCATCTTCCGTTCAGCCATTTGGATTTCTTCATTTCTTCGTTCATTTTCTTCATTTCTTCTCTTTCTTTTCTCTCATTGATTATCGTATTCAACCATTCCTTGGCGCTTTTTTCATCGTACTCTTTGCTCGCCAAAATCATCTTTTTCAAATCTTTCAATTTATGGCTGTCATTGACCGTTTCTCCAAGCTCTTCAGCAAATATCTTCAAATCGCACTTCCTTGCTCCAGCGAGAATAGACATTTTCGCAGTTTATTACACTTTTATTTACAAATAACGACAAAAAAAAAACAAATTTCGTAACGTACTTTGAGATTTAAACTCCTTCCGCCTTACTTAATTGTCGATGAGATTTTCATTCACAGGTTTCTAATTAATCCCACTTCTGATTTATGTTGGCTTCTCGATTGACATTCATAAGTCTTCTTTTAAAACAAAACAACATTTATTTAAGCACAACCATTTCACTTCGTAAATGCATACAACGTAACTCCATTCAATCGTACCGTACTCAACACTTCTCGTAATCGTCTCTCTCTCTTGACTCGTTCTAAAAATCAAAATTCAAAGTAGCACACATCTTACTGTTGCCCCTTACCTGATATCATACACTGATATACAATAATTATGTTGCAGTCATGCTTTCGTCAGGCGTAATATGAAATACGCTTACAGGTCAAAAGCTTTTAAATTGAAGATACGGATATTATTCGTTGCAATGCCGCAGACCGTTTGACTTTGCGTGCTTTCAGACTTCTTCGAAGGGTTTATGTGATTTCTATCGTCAGCAGTGGCGGACTGGCGAGGTTGACAGCTTGCCCGATGGCAAGTGGGGCCCCTTAAACATGAGACAGTTTAGTACCCCAGGAAGTGTGGGAGAGGAAAAAAGAACTATTTCTCTATAGTAAGCTTTCCTAAAGCAAATAAATAAAATAGCCCTGTACCCAAGGTTCATATTTCGGCGTTCCACATCCGTCGTAGGGGATTTATTGCCGTCATAATTCGATCAGCCGAACAGCGGGAGGTCGAATACCGATCCAAGACACATACGCAATCTACAACTGCCCGCAGGAACTGTACTGAGATCTCTGTCCACTTCCTTTGACCTTCCGATCATTTAGAGATGTTTCTCCAGAATGTTGAAGCCATCCCACAAACCCTCGGACCATTGGAACAGGGTACCTCTTCTGTGCAAAGTCGAGTCGCAATACTCATTAAGATTTTTTGTTGGATTCAGAAGCCCCCGGACAGACGGAAGGAATTGCATCCCTTTGTGCGGAAAGGGTGCGGTTCTTGTCAAAGATGGCTATAAGAGGTGCTTCTTTCTTTCTTTTTTGTAGTTTCATTTTACTGTCATAAATCTGACAAACAAGGGAACTCGCCTGTAGGAAAAGGTTTTCTTGGCTAAAACTGTGACTAGGGTGGGAGAAATTGTACCCATTGAAGACACCAAATGACATCTATGAAAAGACGACACTCACGCTTTCCTTTATGCGTTTGGGGGGAGTTTGCGTTTAGAAGAGTAAAGTGGCCTCAGTCTTATTGGTCTGACTTTCACGGAAAATAATTGGTGAGAAAAGTGTTATTTCTGTCTTTAGTCTGAAGAGAGTAAGGACATAAGTAGCGTATCTTGTAAAAGAAAAAAAAATTGAGGAGTAAGCTGTAATTATCATTTCCCTATTTTTACATTGCTTTTGTAGTATTAAACACTAGCCGCATTCGGCTACCAACAGACTTGTCCATCTTATTAATTATCTTAATTTGATTATATTAACAAACTTTAAATTCGGCAACTTATTTATTTTTTTGTTAAGTTGAAAGTTTTAATTGATGAAAAAGACCGAGAAAAAAATGGACCTTATGCACCGTTTGGGTTCGAGAGTATAAAAAAACAGCTGTGGAGGAATAAGCAAAACGATCGGCCTATAAGCGACTCAGAAATAAAAGCAGTTCCGAGTCAGCTGTTTAAGACTGACCAATGGCTGCCTCCGCCAGGTCACGTGTCGGAGGACGTGACGTCACATGCATAAGGTCCATTAGTTGTGCAAAGAAAAAAAAAACAGTAGATAGAGAATATATTGGCATTTGACATAAATTTTGATGCTGTGTGTTTCTGTGTCTAATGAAACTAATGATACAAGTCTTTAAATTCAACTGTTAAAAAAGTCTAAAAAACACGAGATTCAATGAAGATTATTTTCTTTAAAGTTGCATAATTATAATCTACAATTATTGCGCATTATTAGGCTTATTATAAAGTGAAAATTTTACCTAATCATAACAAATAAATGAATTACATAATCTCCAGGAAGATTATCTTGCCTTAAGTGGGAAGATGAACTTAAGGTCATTGTTAAAAAGTAAATTTATCAAAATAACATAAAAAATCTATCAAAACCTAAATTTATTTGAAGTAACGAAGAAAGAAAGAAAAAGACTGGACTTAAAGAAAAAAAAAGGCGAAACAATGAAAATGAACTGCATTTTAATACAACAAAAGAAGTTTTTTACATTATAAGAATGTATTTTGTACAAATCTATAGTTTTGCTCTATCTTTATAAAATTTGGTACACATGTTCTTCAAAACAAGATGAAAATAATTGTCAAATTTTTGAAGTCCAAAAGTAAATTAAAATTTCTGTTACTTAAAAATTCAGCAAGATGTTGGCGTTCTTTCGCATTATTTTTAAAAATACTATCTGACAAAATGATTTTTGAATTATTTATAATTCAAAAATATCTTTTTAATGATACTAGTTTAATTACAAATTACTGAAACATTACCAGTACAAATTATTAAACTCTAAATCATCCAAAGAAGTTTTTTTTAAAGGTTCCTGGCTCTTTCAACAGATGCCCTACTAATGGGATAATGCATTTCTCCTTCATTGTCACAAAAACCGTATACGAAATATTTAACTTTTGGAATTTAAAATCAAATAACTTTAATCATAATTTTGCTATTTTAAACGTAGAAAATTAAGAGGTGTTAAAAGGGGTTTATTTTAAAGACGCGGAAAAATTAAATATGTAATAAAAAATTAAATTAAATATATAATTATTAAAGATTATAGATTTAAATTAGTATAACTAAATATAATGTATATATGAATTAATGTTATGATTGTAGATATGTGCTCCATACAGTAAAAAATCTTTTAATCATCATCAAGGAAAATTAAACAACTCTTTGAAGTTATCAAAGATCCAGTACTGTTAAAATATATTGTATATTGTTAACTGCATTGACAAAATATAAATTTTTAATGAATTTCTGACAGTTGAATCAATAGCTTTTAAATTTTCTGCAAATTGCAGATGTTATTTAAATATGCCTTTTCTATTACGTGACTACGTGGTAAGGTTGGTAGGACGCGGTCTTAGTAGCTTTACTGACACGGATTCGAGCCTCAGCCAAAATAGTCCCATTATGTCTTCCTCTGATCGCTGCAAGACTAATGTTTTCGAGGATTAAAATTTAGGATATTCTTTTTTTTATAATGTATATTCAGCTTTTTATCCTATTTTACTTTTTTATTTTTTAATTGATTATCAGATAAACTCTAAATAATTCCTATTCTTAGTTCCCTCGTTCAAAATCAAAAGGTATAAAAAAAATTTCAATGACCTTTAAATTACTCACTCGGAAGAAATATTATTTCTTAATAATTTCTTAATTGCGTTCCTGTTTGTTGACTTATCTTAAACTTGTATACCAAAAATGCTTGACTGTTTGAAAAAAAGTACAGACTCAAAATTTTTTCTTAAATAGCTTTTATCAAATCCATTAATTTCAATTTATCGAGATTCATTTAATGATATGATTTTTGGTATTGTAATCTTGAGTCAAGAATAAAAAATTACAATAATTTTTAATTATAATTGTTATTAATTCTTTTTACTAAGAATTACGTCAAAGAAGGTAGTTTAGCAATTTTTATAATATATTGCGAATGCAATTTTTTTTGAAATGCATCAGATTTTTCAATTTCTTTCTGGTTAGAAAAGAAAGCTATTTTGATAGTAGATTATTCTAAATCATCTGTTTGCTCAAATATGTGATGTTATGCGTAATGTTAAAATACTACGAAGTGGAGAAACTCGCAGGTCATGCAGATTGAAGGGGGGGGGGGATTTTAATTAAAATGGCGGCAGAAGGTCATCAAATTAAGTTAGAGTATCAGGTCTACTTTTAAACTAGAAATTTTATCATGTTCTTCGAAATTATATTGTTTATTAATGCGCAAGTGTAAAGAAAGAGAAGGCTTACAGTAACTGAAGAAAAGTTTAATGTCTGAGAATATGCTAAAAAAACATTTTGAAGAATAAAAAATCTAAACAAAGTGGTGAAGTTTATGATAGTGAATAAAACTGTACTGTTTCTGGTTCTTTATTTGCAATATTACACTTGAGCATACATAAGATCTAGACTTTTTAATTAACTTTTAATTTGGGATAATCATTAAAACGCTTATAAAATTTAAATTCGCTACTGTGAAAGATGGGACCATGAGTAAACACTGATGAAAGTAACGAGAGTTGTTATTTTTTCGGGCTTTACTGCTATAAGAATTTTCTCAAGCAATATCAAAAGCATTGAAATTTAATAGTCACAAAAAATTCTTTACCCCAACTGGAACCAAGAAAAAAACTAAAAAGTTAGAATCATTGATAAAACCAACTATTCTACTATGAAAAAACATCAGAAATCGATTTGTATACACAGCGCAAATGATTGCTTTCATTCAAATTAACCGAGTCTTAGGGGTCTATTCCTGTACCCCTGGTTGGGGGGCGTCACTTTTCCCTTTGTTTACGTGAGAAAAAAAAAACGGCTCCCAACCCAACCGGGGGTACCAGAATAGACCCGTTGTCATCCTCTCCCCGCGAACAAACTTATCTGCTGCAACAAAACATGGCGATCGCACAGATAAGACGCCCACCCTTCCGCCTGCAAGAGCAACATTCTTTCCCTATCTTCTTCTCCCTCGCACCCAAAGAAAGCCCATGTCGTTCACTCTGGTTGCAGTCCGGATGCGTACGGGAAGTCCGAGTCCGAACTTGGAGTCCGAGACCTTAACGAGGTACGACTCGTTCGGACTCGAGTCCTGTGGTTCCTTTTGAGGATCCGCATCACCGGATTCGTTCCGGAGTGAAACTAACTTCGGGTTGAAAAAAAATATATACCTTGGGAATTACAGCCTTCGTTGTTTCAAATCCCATAACCCGTCTAATTCAAGTCAATTCAAAATATACCTTTGGAGCCAAGTCATCACTTACATTTTCGATACGATTTGAAGTTGTGACGTCATTTGCTACACGTTTCAAAACAGAACTAGAATGACAGATAAGGAAATTCTTTAAGAATATTATCATGTGGTGTGATAATAACAAAAACAGGGAAATCTCCCTTCCTAAACAGGTATATAAGATATTCGAACGTTTAACTTTTCACAAGCAGAATTGGAAAAAGTTTGCTTCATATTTTAAGGTATGAACTGTAAATTGTTTGAACTGTATATTTCATGTGTGGTCTTTGTTTATGGGGAATTTAAATGCTTTCATTGTTCTTATTAATATAATAATTTTTTTATAGTATGAAAACAGACATAAATTTTCATTGAGGAATTAGTTATGCATTTTGTGATTATAAGTATTTTTTTAATGATATAATTAATGCCTCTTAAATAAAGGCAATTCGGAAATAGTATGCCAAAATTGTATTAAAATATTGTATGCCCTTCCCGAAATGCGCGAATTTATATGTAAAAAATATAGCTGCGAGCTCTTGGAATTCTGCGTTGTTTTTTCTTGGTTTTTTGAGAAAATATGTTCTTAGTAAACAGTATATCATAGAGAGCAGTTTCCATTTTTTGACTAATAAACCACATCTTGTGCCAAATAAAAAGGAATAATGAAATTAAACTCTTGTCCCTTCAATAAAATCTTTATTGTGTGCTTTGTAATGCATCATGTTCCTGCATTTGAATTAATGAATAGATGAACTACTATGCATTAGCTTGAATTTCTTATTCTTAAACACATTTTTGGGGGCAGCAGAGAATTAAGAACATTGGATTGTGTGTTTTGTATTGGTGATTTTTAGACATTTGTATATAGAAAATTAATGGAGAGCTCATGCTGAAAAATTATTGTTCAATTGTTGGTGTTTTAAAATAACATGTTTTTCCTGAATTGCTTTAAAAATCTCAGTGTTTTAATGACTTCAAAATTAATTGATTTCAGCATCTAAAACTTAATAAAAAGAAACATCAGATCACCCCTTTTTTTCCCCTTCTGAATTTAGTTGACATTCTATATAAACGAGTTACCTTGAGATATTGAAAAACAGATGTTTTCATTTTTAAAGATACCTTATTAAATGATTAAATTAAAAGATACCTATTTAAATATTATTTAAAATTATTATTTTTTACCTTTTTGAGCAGAATAATAAAATGCAATTAAGTACAGTAGAATCCCGGAAATCCAAACTAATTGGGGCTGACCTTTGTGTGGTTTCCGGAGAATTCAGATTGTCCAGGAAATTTTGTAAAATACTCTTGATATGCCAAATGCAGTAGAGTATTGACTCTTGGTACTCTGTGAAGGCATATGGAAAGAACACACAGCTATTAGCACAGTACAGTGGCAAACAAGTTGAGGGTAAAAAGAAGGTATCTTAGTTTGTTTCTACTAATTAAAGTGCTGTATTCATTCTTAAAGACCTATTCAAATGCTAGCTTTGTTTGATTCCTAATTGTTATTTTTCCATAAAAGTTTTTTAGAAAATTAGAAAAAGATATTCAGATTATCCGAAATTTTTGATTCCTGGGGTTCGGATTCCCAGGATTCTACTGTACCTGCATTCACTGCTTAATATTGGTATTTGTAACTTATTCACTTTTTCATTACTTGTAGGTGAGTTCATAATAAAAAGAAAATGGGCAAAAATAAAAATCGTAATAAAAGGAAAAACCAGAATCAAAATTGTACAGATGCAGAAAATATTGATTTGTAAGTTTTAAATATGATTCGAGAATGAAATGGCTGAATGAGTTTTAAAAGAGATTGCAATAAAAAAATCATTTTACATTTGTCAGTTATGAAGAATTTTAATGTTTATCCTAACAAAATCTGCTAGTATGTTTATGCATATTTAAAAATATTTGTATTTTGAATACATATGTTTTATGGGTTTTGTGGAGTTTACAGTACTCGCTTACTTCGTTCCTCTTAGGATCGCCAACTCTTTGCCGCCAAGAATGGCAATGAGAGGTCATTTGTTTTGGATGCGTCTAGATGTTTTTAATGAGTGACAAGCGTGCATCTGCACAAATTGATCTTCTCATCAGTGTTTTGCTTATCAGGCTATATTGCATCACATTTTGATTGGTCTGTTTTGTTCAACTCTTCGATGCAATTGGTTGATAAATTCGAATTTGAATAAAACTTTGTTTGGAATTCTTCGGATGGAATATTGGTTCAGTACCATGTATGTTATTTTGTGTGTTTTGTTTCCTCTATGAATGGAAGCTTCCAATTTACTACTATGCTGAAAGCGAAGCCTCTGATATTTTTTTAAGTTAAAAAAAATTTAGCTCGTTTGTCTTGAAATGCACTTGAGCATGGTGTCGGAAAATTCTAGTTTTGAGGAATTTTTTTAAAAAACCTAATTTCTAAATTAAATGAAAGAGAGCTACCTGTTCCTCTAATGAAGCGAAGCAGCTGATGGTTTTTTAAGTAAGCAAATATTTGCCTGGTACATCACGAATGCTGCAGGCGGCATTCGTCTTAATCTCAGTTTTCAGGTGACTCATGTAAGAACAATAAAAGCGGCTACACTCAAGAAACAGTGTTGTGATGGACATGGAAATTGCTGTAAGGAAAATTGGCCAGGGGGAAACAATTGGTGGCGTGAACTCCCACATTTATGGTTTATGTAATACTGCTACATTTCAACCTAGCTAATAACTATTCTAATTCTTGCATATATAGTCATGTTAAGAAAAAGTGAACATAAGCCACTCTTTTATATCTGAAACTTTCCCTATGTAGAATGTTGTATTTTATTGTAAATGAAATTATTTTTGTTTTCTCTTGAGAATCTTACGTGATTAGTAAAGAATTAACAAATTCTGCATAAAACTTCCAAATAAATATAGTAATGCAAATCTGTTCTTTAACAGGTATTAATAAGCAGTTTATATTGACTTATTACCTTAAAGGCATTTAAAATAAGTAAAATTCAAAAAATTGACAACTAACTTTACTTCTAGCTAAATAGCTTTTGATTATTATCATTCAGCTATTGGAATATTTTGTATTTTCAGCCTTGGTTGTAGAAAGAATACCCCGGTCGTCACTGATCATATAGTCATTTGTATCTTTTATATACTGCCTTGAGATGTTGTAGTAATGAGTACCTGCCCCTCAAAAGATATTGTTCCTTAGGGAAGTTTCCAGTTTCAGATAAATTTTTATTTTGGTTTTACTATTTTGTATCTTTATTGTCAGTTAATATCATCCATTACCATTTTAATGGCATAGCTGCAACTTTGCCCCGGGACAAACTTTCAGTATGCCACCTTTCCATTACAAGTTACATAAACCTCAAAATAAAGAAATAATAGTGGTAAAGGAAGAATTGATTTAATAACATTCATTGTTTGGCCTCTTTTCCAGTGTCTCTCTTGTGAAATCATGTGTAATCCCACCACTAGACTTTTCTTTCACATACCAACGAATTTCCACTGAAAAATAATATGGATTAATTGCAATAGATATATACAGTCGGACGTCACAAATCCGGAATCGTCGGGACTTCGGCAATTCCAGATTTGGGATAATTCCGGATCTTAGATAATTTCAATATTAAGAAGTGAATTTAACATCATAAAACACAGAATTCAATTTAAATTTTTAAAAAAACTTATTTATTGCTTGTTTTCTTTGATTTATAAACATAATTAATATTATTTCTTATTAATTTTAACATTTTTACAAAACATATAATTTAAAGTGAGTTGCTTCATTAGTTTCGGTTTTTGATCAAGTAAGTTCTCTTTTATTTTATGTTTCGCCATTATGTCCGACTCCGAAATAAAGTCCCTTTGCTCAAGTCCTTTTATTGCGGTGTTCAACACTTCCACTAAACTGTCAATTGGTATTTTATCTTCCACTTGTGTATTGTCTTCAATCTCCTTTCTATCGGATACTGAAGTTTGGGAGTTCATCAACACCATACTGCATATTTCAGCATCCATGAGCTGACACTCTGTTGAGGCTTTATCGCCGCAATGCAGTACTTCAAAGGCGTCATCTTCGGCAATTTCTTGTTCTATTGACTTGATGTACTCAAAATAGTTTAAAAATTTCAGCTTTTTCTTTCGAGATCCTAACATTAGGATTACAATACCTTCATTGCACATCGTTGTACATGTACCTTCCCTCCCCAGATGGTTACGAGCGGTTTCTGCTGACTCTGGGTGCTGATTTGGTAGATAAAAGTTAGGATATATATATATTTTTTTTTGATTCTGAATAGAAAAGGTCCGATTTGGATGTCCAGATTTGCGACGTTTGACTGTATATTTTTTATGTATACAATAATTAAACTAGTGTCACTGCTCTTTTTAGTTATGAAATTATTTTCCTGCATGTCTGATTTTGCAACCCCTTTCAAAGTGCCCCCATAGTTACGTCACTATTCATAGCTAGTTTTCATTTTGTCCTTTACCAGAATACTTATGTTTACATTACTTTTAAATGTAATTTTTATTTCTCTTTAAAATGTCAAAAATTAATGAATTTTAAAAATCAAATTCCTTTTAAATTTAAGTTATTGGATATTATCATATTGCAACTCCTCAAAAAGGTGCAGTGTTTAATATAATTTTGAATAATCAAATTAAGAATAATATGTTATTGATAATTTTATTCTAATTATTAATAAGCATATTATTATTATATTAATAAATTTATTGTGGTTTAAATTGTTTTCTAAAATTATTTCACCAGTTTAACTAAATTTGATTGTTGTAAATTCTGAAAACTGAATTTCTTCCTAGAAGAAACTTAAATTGATTGCCTAAGTGAAATTAGTATTACTTTTGATTTATTATAAGTAAATGGATTGTTCTATTGCCTTCATGTGAAATTCTTACTTTTCTAATTTCAATGAAAGGTTAACTTGATTGGTTTAAAGAATCGGCAATTTTTTTATGAACTTTACATTTGTATTTTGAATTACTTAAAATTAATGGAAATCATTAAAAGTTTAAATAACTCTTTAATAATTTATGTTGTATGAAGAAATAAGTTATTATAATTTTTTTCTGGATTTTTTAATGATTTATTTTTGTTATATGAATATGAATTTAAATATTTTATCGATTATTTTTGTTAAAACTTGTTAACTTGAATAAAAAGGATGCTTTTTATATATCTTAAAATAAATGCATTCTAAATTTGCTTCATATATGACGAACAACCACTCTCGACATGCAGTATTGATTTGACATGTTTTTTTAAGGCTCATTTCTTTTCAAACATGCTCAAATGAGATAAGAATAAGAAACAATCTAATTTTGAGAAACGTAACTGATCGCATTTTTCTCCAGTCTTGTAATAATTTGAACAATAAGGCAAAATTTTATAATTTAATTTGAATGTAATATATTTATGCTTTTATGAATTTTCAACCATTTGGTTTGACTTTAAAATAACTAGCTAAGATAAAAATAGCTGACACCATAAGTGCAATAGATAAGGAATGATTAGTCTTATCATTTACTTTCGCTTTAAAATTGCCAGTCATTTGAAAATTCTCTTCTAATAACTTAAATTTTTCCTGCAATATTCATTCTTCAACTAATTTATTGCAGTTTTAGATTTTGTTACAGAATTTCAACTTTTTCCACTTCACAAATGTTAGTATTCAAAAAATTGCACCAAGATTTTTAAACCATTTACTATTTTTACAGTTATAAATTTGGGCATTGAGATCTTAAAAATTTGTGTAATATGCTATAAAACTAATACATATTTTTTGTTATAAGTCACTTTATTACTTCTAAAGTTAAATGCAAATTTAGCTAACTCAGTGTTCAGCAGTTTGTTTTATGTTACAGTTATCAATTTTGGTTACAGAGTAATTATTTTTATATATTTATTTATAACTTTTGTAGTGATTATAATTTAAGGTCTAGGAAATTTACATGCTTTTTCCCCCAACAAGGGTTTTATTCCTGCTTTACCTTTTAGAATTCTTGTACTGAAGAATTTTACTTAATTTTCATATTTTCTAATATACAGAAGTGTTTTGTTTCTTGAATGTGTTTTTATTCAAGCTGTTTTGGTATTTTAACTTCAAGCTGAATTCTAAAAAATAATTTCAACTTTGGACAGTTGCATGGATATTGCATGTTATATATGCTATAAACAAAAAAAGCTATTATTATAATTTATTCAGCTTCTGCACTGTAAAGATTTAATTTGTATACTAGGTTATTTTACAGTTTATTTTTGTATTTTATTTATATACTTACCTGTTTATTTATATTTCCATTTAAAAACATTACTTAAAAAAATAGTAGCATTATTGTGAGCAAATTATAAAGGTAACATTCTGTTAATTCAACAGCAGTCCAAACTCACCAAATATAACAATCATATAGTACTACAAAGTGGGTAAAATAAAAAAAATAAATATATTACCCCCCCCCCCCCCGATTCCAGAGCAGAAAGTTATTGCACTTGATGCATTCACATGTTTTGGTGATTGCCCCTCGTATTTTTATTTTTTGCCAATATTTTTTTGGAAATGACTGTTATCCAGCTATGAAAAGCGGTCGGTTATTATATCACTTGTGTGTATACAATATTTTATTAAATTATATATTTAATAATATATATTTAAATTATTAATATATTTAATGAAATAAATATAATTTAATTAATATTAATTAAAATTATTTTATTTATATGTTATAATATTAATACAAGATGAGTCAGAAAGAAGGAGCAGATTTAAAATATTTATATCTAATGAACGACAATAGATAGAGAGACATACTACACATCACTGGATGGAGGAAAGTTCAAAGGTTTATTTCGTGCATTCGGATAATCCCGATAAAATCAGGCATGCTCCAACACTGTTTGTTTTGCACAAATTCAACAAGATTGGGATGATTTTATCTTCATGCAAGACAGTACTCCACCTCACTTCCACTACAAGGTGCATCAAGTATGTGAATGACACCATTCTTACCCCTTGCAATTTTTATCTGTGGGGTTATATAAAAGACAGCATGTATGTACCACCTATTCCTGCTACTCTTCAAGATTTGCATGATCGAATTGTTACAGCATTGAGTTGAATAACCAGTTACTTCGTTGTAGCAAGAAATGGACTACCAATGTGACATTTGTACAAATCAAGCTTGTATTGAATGCATGAAAAAGAAATGAACTTTCCCTATCCAATGATATATTATAGGTGTCTCTATCTATTGTCGTTCATTAGATATAAATATTTTAAATCTGCTCCTTCTTTTTGAATTGCCCCGTATATATTATTAATATACATAATATTTATAAAATATGTATTTATTTAATTTAATTAACTTTAATTTTCAATATGTGCATACAATATTATATTTGGATTTGTTTATCTGATTTTTTAAATATTTCTTTAGGTTTCCTAGTTCAGAAATTAATCCTGCAACTTCTAATGTTGATATGTCAAATGCAGAAGCAAAATCCTCTTGTCAGATTCAGAAGGATGAAAATTTAGCCACTTCTGCAACAGCTGAAACTGGCACTAAACCAAAAATGAGTTTTCAAAATCTCCATAAAAGTGCATTTGATTTGGATATCAGTAACAGGTATGAAAAACAGATCAGTGGAAGTATTAAAAAATATGAAGAAAAATGGAACCATTTTTATAAAAGGTATCTGTTTTGGAAAAATGAGAGATTGAATACAATTGCCAAATTACAAGATCTCATGAAAAAAGTTCATGATGACGAATTAACATACAATAAAACTAACATTATGTTCAAAGAATTAAATGTTAATTCCAGAATGTTAAAAGATTCAAATAATTCCACAACTGATTTTTTTGCTTCTCTTGGTGCATTTCTAACTGATGCTGCCAGTGGTATTGCATCAGTGGCCCAAGCTTTTAATGTGGATGCATACAATACAGAGTTTAAAAAAATTATGGAAGATGATGCTGAAATTACAAAACCATTATATATAATCAGATCCCAATGTGTTGTACAATACAGGGATGTTGAAGAAGTTCTGCGTTGTTTCCACTCTGAAACTTTTAGTGATACTTTAGAAACTCTATCTAAAACTTTGAAACTTGATGATCTTTGGCTTGACTTAAAAAATGCCCATGGGGAGAATCCTGTGTCAGCAACTGTAAACTGTCTGGATCGGTTTATTTCAAAAAATGCCAATGCTACCACTGTTGGTAAAATTTACAATTCTTTTAGGCAATATGTTGATAGCAATCCTGCAGCTTTAGATGCTTGCAAATCAGCTGGAAAAGTTGTGTATGGAATATATGATACTTGGGGAAGAGATCAGAAGCAGAGAAAAGGTATAGCAGCTGATACTAGTCATATAGCAAATAAAATGATTATGCACGAAGAAATGCAAGAATTGCGTCAACTTCGTTCCAGAGTCGACAACAGTGAAATGACACAAACCAAATTGGAATCGAAAATTGAAGATGCAATCAATTCATTGCAATCTGAATTGAATGAAATCAGTAATTTATTTAATAAGTCTTCTGGGGTTATTTATTGAAAATTATAAGACCCATCAAAGTAGCAATGTTGAGCATACCATAATTAGAAATTAGCATTATTTTTTAAATTTATAATTGCATTTAATTTTCTAACAAATTATCTAAGACTGCCTTGATCAAAAGTGATTTTTTCATTAGGTTACAAAGCTGATTAATATTGAAAAGAAAAACTGTATATAAATACATTTACAATTGTGTTTTCAGTGTTTAATTTTCAACAAATATTTTATATGTAATTGAGAAATTTTTAAAAAATATTTCACAAATATTTTTTGACAATTTTATAAAATGTGGTGATTTTGTATATGTTCATATGTAATTGTTTCTCTATTTTTAGATGCATCCTTTTAGAAATGCAATTATTTCTAATAGATACCTTTGTTATATCTCCTTAGATATACATAGCTTAAATCAAGTACTTGCACACTTACTACTTTTTATATGACATGAAATCCTTTTTTTTATATTAAGCTAGTACAGATGGATATATTCCATTTTTATTTTATGAATGTTGATGAAACATACTGTTGTCTAGTTTATTTTCAATTCTGTAATAGTGTTTTTGATTCCTCACTAACCTCGTTGTTGAAAATGTACATGTATCATAATTAAAACTGGTTGCAACAGAATTATGAGAATAGATTAAAACATATAAAACAATTTTTAAGTATGTATATTCTTTGAGTTGATTTTTGGCAATAGTGAAACTTACTAGAAAACAATTCTATGACTGCTATGTTCCTGAAGATAAGATAGTCTTCTTTTCATACAAAATAAGAGTAAGAAAATAAATTATCTTTTGTAGTTAAAGGATTTTTTCAAATTTATATTTTTATTTCTACTGTACATAATCTGAACAGTGCAAATAACTGTAGTTTTAGAGTGAATTTTGATTCCGTTCTTAGTCCTAGGGAAAAAAATTCAGTTATTGCTCATTACTAATATGATCAAAGACAGCCCAAGTTGACAGAACATGGAAAGCTATGAGGTCCATCATTATGTCTTGTTAAATAGTTCTGACTGTGATCCTAATGTATTTATTTAAATGTAATTGATATACATGAACAAAATGCAGTTAATTTAATGCCAGTAATTTTCATCATCTCAAGTTGGTATATTTTTAACAGCAGTATTTTTATGTAAATCTTGGAACCACCATAGGTTAAGAATTCCACCAATCTGTTTTAGTACTTTTGGTGAAATAAATTGCATTAATATTTTCCACTTTATTAAAGCTGGATTATTTTGTTAATTTTAAGTAAACTAAAAAGGCTAACCCTTTTGAGATTTAACTAATTATTAATAATTTGTAATGGGAATTTTTAGACATAGGAATTCCTCAAGGAATTTTAAAGCTTTGTGCGAGTGTAAAATGTAAGCTTACAATATCACTTTCTGTCTCAATATAATCTTTTTGCAATTCTAGTTAAATATATATTTCTAATAGTCACAGCATTTTGTAGAAACAATATTTTCAATCCAAAACTGGGATTCCCCGCGAATCTATTATTATTTGTTCAGTTTCATGAAAGATATTGGTAATATAGGTGAGGTTCTAAGTAACTTGAGAGCCTGGTTTTTAAATAGTTAATTTTTGCTCAATTAAAAATGTAAAAATTCATTCAATTTGCACACTTTTCTGTTTATAATTGAAATTTAAGAGAATTTGATTAGGCATGATCTCATATATTCTATGTTAAGTATTTTAAGCTCTTTCTTGACATTTTGGTGGCATGGCACATTTCTCTATTTCTGGATGTGGATTCACTTGTGACATATTTGTCTGTGCAGCTTCTCTGCTTTTGTTTTAAGAAGAATAATTTTGATGTACAAGTTGTAAAATTGAAGTTTTATATATATATATGTATGTATTCCTACAAAAACTGAAACATATAATTTCTTTTTGTACAATAATATTTCACATTTTACAGTATCATCACTCTCGTTTTCTTCAACACATATGCACCAAGTTCTTTTGTATCTTCAAAATTTTTTATAAATAAATACTTTTCTGCATTGGCAGAACCATTTCATATTTTATTTTGTTCAAATAAAACTTTTTATAAAAATCTTCTTACCCCTCTCTTTTGTTAGTTTTTACTGGAATATTTTGGACTCATCGTAAAGGAATATTTGAATCTGTAGTTTGAAGAAGGAAATGAACCCCAAAACTGTTTTCTCGGGGAAATGAAAAAAAAAAATCTTCATTGTTTTTTAACCAATTTTTTTTAATGAGATTTCTTGCATCAATGGTTACTTGGCGATTTCTGTTCATTTTTTACAGTTAACAGTGAGCGTCTATGTGATAACATGTTTTATTCATGTTGATTTGTTGGTACTTTTTCCTTTCTTCAAACTGCAGATACAATTGTTGTGGCTTCTATTTTTGGATAAAGCATGTATCATATTATTAGCATGTTATTGTCATTTTATTTTTGTTGGTTACTAATTACTATTCGTGTTACATTTTGTCATAAATTATAAGCATTGTTGGAGTGACAGTAAAAGAAATAAAGGTGTATGCAATATAAATATTATTCAATAATAAATATTTTATTGATTTGTCTGCAAAATGTTTATTATTAGTCATTTTCAGTTTTTTTTCTCATACTTGCAATGCAGAATATATCTGAAAAGAGAAAATGCCATGCAAGTTTTCAGATTGTTATGCATTTCTTTGTGTGCACTGATTATGTGAAAAAAAAATCTTGTATTTCAAGTGCTTTAAAATTAGAAATGAAAAATAAAGATATGACCCTATTTAAGATAAAATTAAACCAACTGGAGTGTTCTCTCCTCAACTTTCTCGTATATTTACACAATACTGCACATTTTTTCAGTAGTTCTTATAAGAATCTACATCCATATTGCAAGGGGTGGGAGGGAGGCTGGATGAAATGATAAATTTTACTATTACTTAGACAATTACTTTATTTATATTATAATGTATATCACATGTGAAATTGTTACAAAATGTAAAACTTTTAAAATTAACAAAATTCTTTTTAATTTTTGTTTAATCTTCATTATTATTTCACTCGTTAAATTATTTAAAAAAATTTATAATTTTATATAAATATTATAAAATAAGTCTTTGTGATATAGAATACTTTTTGAGCATAATGGAAATGGTTTCAATTTTTTAAATATTGTAATGCGATCCTTAAAGTTATGCAACCTTATTCCAGCAAAGATATGTGATTGTATTCTTTTATGTATCTTAATGTTTCTGCAAATAATATTGCATTACTGATTTTTGTGTTAATACTGTTGCTTGTTAAATAATCTTTTCATTGTAATTATCTATCAAAAATTTGTCTTACTTATTTACACTTCTTTGTTAATGATAGTTTTATTTGCCAGGGAAAGAATTATATAACATGTTAATTGTTAATTAAATTATATAATTGCTATTATGAAGACTTCAGTGAATTCAGAATAAAAATTTGTCTTCGCAACTGATATGTTTTGTAAAATTTTTTTGGGAATATACTGTTTAACCAGGCAGAATTTAGATTTGATACCTTTAAATTAAAAAAAAAACAACATATCTTTGATTACTTGCATAGGTTCCATCAATTATTAGCTTTTCATAACTAATGAAGTCTTACTATTTTACAGTAAAGTAATTATGCAATTCATTTAAAATAAAACAAAATAGAAAAGTGGATGTGAATTGATTGTAATACAAATTTTGTACATTGCATTAAATGCCGAGGAATATGAGATTGAGGTTAAATTAAGGCTAATACTGAAAATTAGCAGCCTGGAATAACACATTTTTCAAATAAGAAAAGAAATAAGCTTAGTAAAGCAGAATTACGGTATTGGAAAATACTTTTTCATAGGTTGTTTAAATGTAAGGCAATAGATTTAGTTTAATAATTATAATGCAGAACTTCTACTCACAGATAAGTAAACTGTGAATAAATAACCTAATAATAATTTTGAGTTTAAAAAAATTGGATCTATTTTATGAACAATATTTCAAAGTTTATAAATAAATTCTTGTACTTTCTTGAAAGTCAGAAACAAACTTCTCAGTTTGTTGAACAGAATAAATAAATTTTTTTCAAATTGCAAAAACACTTAAATCAATTTTGCCTTTAGATGACTTCATTTTTGAATTCATTCATTGGATAAATTTTTTAGCAGTGAAGAATGAAACAGACTTTCCCGTTTCTTAGTTATTTGGAATTGATGTAATTTCTAACTGAATTTTCGCAGAATAAATTACAAAAATTTTCAACCTATCTTAAACAAATCGACGGCTCAACACTGTTGACAGTTTGAACAGGAATGAGACTTTCACATTTTTTAAAAATTAACTTTCTCCATCCAATATTCTAACTTGAAGCCTTATTCATCAAATATTTTATTCTTTATAACATAACCTTTCAATGTACTGATTTTTGAGATTATGGTTGTAATAACATTGATATGGCAAGTCAGTGGCGGCAGTTGGGTGGAAAAAGTGAGGGGGCAAAAATATTTATAGACATCTAAAAGGCCCGAGAATATAAGGGGTAGACAATAAGAATTAAAATTTTAGTTTAAAAGTTAGCTAGTTTTTACGAAAACTGTTGCTTTTTTATAATTACTAGTTTTAGCAGCTAAAATGAAATATAAATTTAATTTTTTATTTAAAAAAGTAAGGTGAGGACTCGACTGCTCGCCGACACTGTGGCAAGTATCTCCTGCTTGCAATGGTGAATTAAAAGCATCCTTTAATCTCGTACACGATTCTAGTCTGTAAATAAAGTAACAGAAATGATTAAGAAAACTATGTTGTGTAAATAGAACATCAATCTGTCCAGTCAGAGGAAGATTTCCTCTACTGAAAGAATTTGTTCAAGATCCAGGAATAGATTTTTTTTTTTTTTTTGATTTTGAACAGTGGCATAGTCGTAAATTAAGCAGTATCGGGACGTTCTAACCTGGGTGAAAATAATCGCAATGTTTATAAGGTGATTTTGACCATTTTTTAAATTTATTTTTCGTGAAACCAAGGAAGGGCATTCCGGCTCCACTACATCCCTGATTTTGAAAAATTTTCTGCTATGGACAAGTTTTCTGGTTTGTTTACTTACATTAAAAACCTTGACTTTATCTTCTTGTATGTCAGACTTCCGCTTTGAAGATTCCATTGACTTTTAGCATTGCACTGGAATTACGTAACTTAGTACAGGCACTTAAGTGCAAAGAAACAAAGCGGAAAATTCGTCCATAAAAATTGAGGGAGGGTGGCAAAACTTTGAATTAGAGAACTCCATCCTTATTATGAAGTTCTTCAAAATGCTACAACTCTACTAAGTGCATTAGAGATTTGAAAAGAAATGAGATACACAATAAAAACATTTTTTTTTGGAGCTTAAGTAGTTCATATTTCTTACGAAATAGATTTTTTAAAAAACCAATCATATTGAAATAAGACTAAATTTATTCCTTTAATTACGAAGAGAAACCCTCCTTTTTGCAAAAATTTTCTTCTCTCTCCCTTTTTTTTTGGCTGAATTATGGTCTCAGTGATAAAAAACGACATGGGAATGAATGATGAGTGGACAAAGTAAGCTGTCGTGAAACTGGCTTTCAGCCTAAACAATTGATCCAAAATCACAAAAATTAACTACGCACTAATTAAACATATGGACGAGTTCTCTGTTTTGTTTATTTACCTTACAATGCGGTGACTACGGAATTCCGGTGTAATGATAAGTCAATGGAATCTTCAAAGCGGAAGTCCAAAAGCCCACAGCAAATAAAGTCAAGTTTTTAATGTAAGTAAACGAAACAGAAAACTGAACCATAAATAAATGTTTCACTGTATGAGCCATTATATATAAGAATTTAAGCTGATGTTACATTTCGCGCCAAACTCAGTTGGAAAAAAATTGTTACTGTTCAAAGAAAGATAGATGATTATCTACATTTAATGCATAATGTAATATCAAGTCAAAATCAAATTGCTGCAAACTTACGTGCTATCTGGGAATGAGTTATTTTAGGCACAAAAGTTTTTCAGACATACCATGTACATTTTTTAAAAAATAACATAAAACAAAAAGATACTTAATAAATAATTCCAATAAAGTCATGCGTTATTTGAAAAAATTCCATTCCATCCATTGGAAAAAATTTTACCGGAAATCAACCTAGAACACCGGAATATGAGTGATCTTGAAAGTGAAAAACCTTGCTATGTCGTACTAGAGCAGTTACATAATTTATTGACGGATTGAGTGATCGAATTATGACGAAAAAATTAATTTAATTTTAAAAAGTTAATAAACAGGTATAAAAGAAGCAGAAGTCAGATAATATTTGCAATAATTGGTAAAATATTTATAGCCTGTAGTCTAGTTTAATGTCTAGTAGTTCTCCGCTCTAGATATCTTATTCTCTCAAAGTTATAATTTAAATCTATTTTTTGGTAATATCTTGAGAAAAATACTTTATTTCTCAATGATAATTAATTTAAACACCTACAAAGAATATTTTCCTTTAAAAAATTATTTTTACCTCTGCTACGATCGATTTCAAAGTAACTGTAACTGTTAAGTATTGTTCAAAGCTGGAGTGAAGCTGGTGTGCTTTTATTATGCCTAATTTTTGAAATGCGTTTTCTCATATCGTAGTTTAAAATACTTATTTTAAGTACTTTAATCGTCAGTTAAATGAAACTTTATTTCTAAAAATCTTCCTTTTTTGATTTTTGTTTTCTCATATTGAAAATAAGAAGGGTAATCATGAATGTAGCGCAAGGCATTGGCATTAACAATCGGTACGAATTATTCTGTGATGAGGATGTGGATCCTCTAGAAATTTTAAAGAAAAGTGAAGAAGAGAAACAGAGAAGAAAAACTGAAAAAACGCAATTGAAGGACAAAAGTAAGCCTGCTAAAGCTGCTAAAGTTGTTTCAGCGGCGTCGCCGAAGAAGCCTGTCGAAAGCGTGCACACCAAATCTGCTAAAGATGCAATCGAAGTTCCTAACAAGATGAGAGGAAGGCAGAATGATAGGCCCCCAAGAAGTATTGGTAATTACCAAGACAGGGAAATTGAGAAAAACGCTCGCAATAAGGATGACCAGTTTTTTAATCCCGAGCTAAAAGATAATGAATTTCGACGAGGCCGTGGTGGATATCGTGGAAGGGGTGGAAGAGAACGTGGTCGAGGATTTTTCAATACTACTGAAGGTAGAAATCGTCGAGTTTTTGACCGTCACAGTGGTAGTGACAAAACAGGAGTTAGACCTGTTGATAAGAGAGATGGAGCTGGTCCCAATAATTGGGGTGATTTGAGAAGTGAAGTCACTCAAGCCCATAATGATGAAAACACTTGGGAAGAAGAATTTGAGTCTGGAGGTGACAGGCCCGATGAAGATCACACTGAATCGAGTAAATTTGCTGAAGATGGATTGAAAGGCGAAAATGAAGTCCAGGATAATTCTGAATCAAAAGATGTTGAACAAAATGCAGAAGAACAAATTCAAGAAGCTGTTAAGGAGATGACTTTGGATGAGTACAAGCGGGAAATTGAAGCTAAGAAGCCAGTGCACAAGTTTAACATCCGTAAACCCGGTGAAGGCGAAGATGAGAAACAGTGGAAGAAAGGATATGTTTTGAAAAAGAAGGTGCCATTAGAAGATGAAGAGCAAGATGATGATGACGAAGAGGAAGAAGAATTCGGACGCAAAGGGCAGCAAAAGCTTCTGTTGGATTTCCAGTTTAATTTCACTGATTCAAGACGTGGCATGCGAGGTAGGGGCCGTGGAGGACGGGGTGGTCCCAGAGGCGGTGCTAATCGGGATACTCCCAGAGAAGATAGAATGAGAGAAAATCGTGGTGGACGAGGAGGCCGAGAGTCGACTAAAGGCAAAGGACAGCAAGCTGCTCCACGTGTTGACGACTTCAACGACTTCCCGTCATTAAATAATCCTTAGCATTTTCAGACATTCAGTTTATAGTTATCATTCCTGCTTGTCATGTATTGTTTTACTATAATGGATTTAACATCACAAATGAGGACTGTTGGGCTTTTAATGGGTCCAGCTAAGGTATCAAATGTACCTAAGGGCGAGCAGTTCTTCATGGACAATGCTTAACTTGAAATTTATTCACAGGAATGAAATCTATGAACTTTTCTCTTTATTTTTAACTTCATGAACATTTGATATTTGTTATTCAAGCATAGCTCAGCAGCATCTTTTCAACAGGACTTGTACGAAAACACTGAACAAATGTTAAATCTTAATTTTGAACGTTTGTATGGATCTTTGTTTTAAGTATGAAAATAATGGATGTGTTCTGGAGTAATATTTTTTGTCACTGTCTGATAGCTGCATTGGCCAAGGTGTTTTGTTATATTGTTACTTAATATACTCAACAAAGGTGTTAGTTTTTGTTCTTTAGAAAGTATTGTCACAGTGTGTAAGCAAGCTAAAATTTTCATTATTTTCTTAATTGTTAATTTCATGCTCAATTTATTATGTAAAATCTAATTGAAAATTTAATTTGATTGCTTCCAAAGATGTTAATGGAATAAAATTGTTAATCGATGTTTCCTGATCGATTTTTTTTGATATAAAGTTGATCTTGTAAAACTGTTAATGAGTGGTAGCAACTGATTTGTGCCATATCTATTAACAGCATTGTTGAATATCAGTGCCTGCTGTTCTTTTTCATGTTCATTTGATGATAATTGAAATAAATGGTCATGGAGTTATTGTTTTGTGTATGTTTTTATGTAATACCAAACATGATTTTTCTTGCAGGATTTGATGCTATAAATTACCAAAATAGTCATCTGTAGTGTATGTCTTTTCATATATTGATTTTCCCTCCCTTCTGACTTTATTTTTCAAATTTAGCGGACTTTTTATTAGAAAAAGTTTCAGGATGATGGGACACAGGTAAGTTATGAAGTACTGTTATTTGTTATTGAGCAATATTTCTAGCAATTTATTCATATAATTTGAATATATCCATGGTTTTCTGAATTTGCATGATCAGAAAGTTGTTGAAGTTGGGTCGTACGTATGTTTACAGGGATTTTGTTTTTGAGGAATTTTAGTCTGTGACCAGGCTTAATTTAATGTTTGTACTGCTTCATAGTTATATTTCAAGAGCTTTTAAATTTTTATTGAAGTTGAGGTAGTTTTATTTTAATAAATTTTCGGTAAATTAAAATTTTGAGAACACGAAAAGAAAAAGTGATAAAGAAAATTTGTTTTCAACTGTATTTGTATTATCTATTAACTCTAATGTAACTTCAGTCTGTCAAATGTTAAAGATCGAGGAGCTGTGCAGTATGAAACTATCCAATTTCTTTTAATGTTCAAATTTATATGTTGATGATTTTATTCAAGACTGCTTAAATGTTGAGTTAAGCAATTATTATTGTATTATAAATATTAAGCATTTAGTTACAAAAATCTTAGCCTTTTGCACAATATTTAATCTAAAAAATGACACCAATTTATGAATATTAATATAATAATTAACTCTGAAAACCAAATCCTGTGAATTTGTACATGGCTCACAAAATAAACTCCTGCAAATTGAAATGTCTTGAACCTTTTTTTTTTATTTTTAAGATTGAAGTACAGAAGAAAATCTATTAACATCAATAATTTAAAATTTATTGCATGTGCACATTTTGTAGAATTGGATATTTAACCATTAGCCTTCATGGGGAAAAAGTGATCTATAAAGTAAATTTTATTTGGAAATGTTTCCTCTGGATGTTGTACTTGAGATGGTCTTTTGGGGAAAATTTTAAATATTTGACTATACAGTATTATAGAGTGATGGAGCTTCTTTCGTTTTCATTTACACAATTCTGAATACTTGAAATTTTCTTGCAGAGTAGTACCTATATTGATGAAAAGCTTTTACAGCCTTTAAGTACAACTTTATGAGCTTCAGTTTTGACTTTTTAATTGATGAATATGAAAAAGTATTTTATAGTTGCATGTAAAATGGTAGTTTTATTTTGGAAAAAAAAAATATTTTAAGTCCTGCAACACATTTTAAAATGATTTATGCAAATCCATTGCAGGAGTGCATGATGTTCAGAATTAAAAAAGATTATGATTTTGATGATAGAAATTGTTGATATTATCCCAAAAAAAATGCAGAATTAATATATTTTGTATTAATTTAGAAAAATAATATTCAATAGTTAAGAAATAAGCTTATGTCGGTTCCATTGCAAGGTAAATGTAATAAAATTGAAACTTTAAAATATCGAAGCAGTGGCGGTGATTGGGAGTTATAAGTGTGTGTGTGAGGGGGAGGGGCAAAGAATTTAATGATGGGTAAAAGTATTGGAGAGTATAAGGTGAAGATGGTAAAATTTATTTACAAAATGGTAAGTTTTGGATGTTCTCCTAGTGACAGAGGATTTAAAGTTGATAAAAGAAATGTCCCTCTGAAACATTCGCTGAAGTAAAGTAGAATTTTTTTAAAAATCTGTATAAACAAGTATGAAAAAGAATCTAGGTGGTTTTTCTTTTTTTTGTGTGTGTATATGTGAACATTTGAACATAAAGAGATAGGCAATGAAGTCAAGGTAAAGTAAATTTAATATCACATTTTCAGTTTAGTAAAAGATTCACTGGCTATTGCATTGCATTTTGTGTGATAAAATAAGACAGTAAATATGTTCCTTTTTATAAAGATTTCAATTCTCATTTCAAATTTTCTTTTAATTATTTCATTTATGGTATAAACTCTTGTCATTGGATTAATACAATATATTTTTTGTGACTAATGATTTTTTTTATCTGATAAGCATAAAATGTTTAGAATTTGAAATGAAAATAGTTGATGAATAAGAAGTTTTCATGACTTAATTTTATACCTTAGAATACACTAAAGTTTCTTTTCTAAGATTTATATACTATACGATTTTTAATTGGAAGAAAACTCTAATTTTTATTTAAAATGTTTTTTCTATGAACGTCAAGCTCTAAGAGGGAAAATAAAATCTTTTATTAAATTTATAAGTAAGCTGAGTGCCCAGCACTTGTATCTAAAATATAACACGATTTGCAGTTGAATCTCATTTAAATTAGACTGATATAAAAGTGTAATTTTTGTAAATAGTATATATTCGATTAGTTAAAAAATTACCTTTTTAGAACGGAAGAAAGCTGATTGTAAGTAAATTTTTCTGCAAGATATTTAGTATCTTGTCTTTAATTTAAATTATGGACTAATTTATTTTCCACCACTGTAGAACTTCTGAAAGAAGTGAATAACTTTTGACAACTGATGAAGATTAAATGTCTATTTTAGCTGAGCTTGAAAGAATTTAATGATTTTTGCATTCTTAATCCTCCAAACTGGCTGACAGCTTTTTCCAATTTTCATCTTCAGTTCTAATGCATATAGTTCATATTTATTTGTATATTTTTCTTAAAATTACTTGAATATAATATTCTTAAGATCTTGTATTCAATTGCTTATCAAAAAGTACGGTTTATCTATTTTTAAAGCTTTTTCGTAGAAAAGTAATTTAAAACAATTGGTTGCTTGGATGGTTTAGATAGCTCTATTTAACTGCAGTTAGAAACATCCTTTAATGTATTCATGTGGAGATGACATGTTTTCTTAATTACAAGAGGTGATAAAAAAAATCTAGACAATTGGGGATACATATATTTGGGAATATTACTGATATCGGAGGCTGGCGAAATCGGATACCAACTACATTTACATACTAGATAGCCAAAAATTTTTATATTCATTATTCCTTATTAATGTAACATTTGATGTTGGCAATTCCTTTTTCAAAAACAATGTTACTAAAAAATATTTCAGTCATTAATTGATTCAAAAATTTTCCATCGATGGCAAATGATTAGCAGTTATTTCTCATGGAAAAACATGTAAAAAATGATCCATTTATAATTTTTTACTGATAAACAGTTAAAAAGCTAGTCATTTTAGTGTGTGAAATATATCAGCTTTTTTTTTTACCCTGTTTCAGCTCATTAGAAATGTTGGGGAAACAGGGTGGCAACATTTAAGTATTAAAATCAAAGAGTTGAGTTGTTATAAGCATCAGAATTTAAGGCTATCATGTAAGAAGCATCTATTTTTTCTGTTATTGATTCATTATAAACATAATACTGAAATTTACTTTGTCTTCTCATCTAAATTTACAGTTTTTAGAATCGTGCCATTTAAATATTTCTAGTATCAATATATGTAGAATTCAAGGTTTTGAGTTCTAATTGATTATACATGAGTTGGATATTTTCATTCATTTTATTTTCTTTATTCACTAAAACTTCTTTTTTGGTAGAATGCTCTAGTTTTATCAATTGCAAAGTTAATTCAACTGAAAAAGCATTATGATGGACATACAGTACCAATAATTATGAACAGTGTTGAAAATTGCAGCATTGTAACCTATTTGGAGGAAAGGCAAATGAAAAAAAAAAACAAAAAAAACAAGCACTTAAATTGAAGTTTGATTCATTAACTACTAACCTAAATCAAATAAGCCTATAGGTAGAAATTCTTGGGGCAATAGTTTATAAAACAATTTGCTTACAAATTTACTTCAGTTATGATTAAAAATAAGATTGAGAAAGCCAGTTTATAATGTAGGTTAGATTATCTGTGTTATTAAACTTTCAGGAGGTGGTAGAATGTTTTTGGTTCTACTTTTTAAGAGCATTCACTATTGGGAAAATAATATTCAAGAATAACATTAAAAATACTACATGTTTCGGTAATTAATATTTACTTAATTTTAACTCCATTTAATCGAGACCTCCATCATGTCAATGATTCGAAAAATGAATTTAACATACATATTGTGTAGGAAAGATTTAAGTTCTGCATATAAACACAAATGATAATAATTTCATTTTGATATCTAATGATTGAGAAAGTTGCTTAACTATCAATTTTATAACTAAAGAGAAAAAAACAGTTTAAAATAAGAGTTAAAGGGCAAAATTATTTATGAAAATGAAAGAGTTGCTATGTGGTTGAACTTGGGGCTCTTTTTTAGATTATTTTGGATATAAGTGATGTAGAATATTGTTTGGTGGGAAAACCGAGTGATAGGTGTTCATGCTAAGATGCAAATCAGTTTGTAATATTTACTGAATTTAATTTTGGGAAATGGTACAAAACTTGATTTTTTAAAATTATAATTTTCTTTCAGATTTCTAAAGATTATATCCATAGTATGTAGATAATGGAAATCACGAATGTGCAGCAAAATATTTTGTTTTAGGTCTTTGGAAAATAATTTATTGACATCAGATATTATTCGTGATTCCTAAGAAATTGATGTTTTTCCTTTAGTTTCAGATATTACAAAAATGATAAAGAATTAAAATCCGCAAATGTAAGTATTTTGACTACTTTCTGATAGATTTTTAATCATTATGATACAACTTTTTTCGGTTTGAAAACCCACGTGGGACTCATAAAGTTGACGCGCCATTTGCCGTGCTTGTTTTTGCGGCCATGAACAAGTAGACCAAAGTGACGCAATCACGTGCACCTACTTCAAGAAATCAAAACAAGTTTTCCTTGAAGTAAGAAGTAAGTTCCCTCGGCTACCTGACGTCATGTTTATGACAAAAATTTCACATTTACAACAGTCATCGTCGAATGCTTAGAGTATTTCCCCATTAGTTCTTGAACTCTGAATTTTGTTTTGCTTTTCTTAAAAAAATGGCAGATAACACCACGTGGAAATTTGTTGTGTGGGAACGGTTGAATAAAACTGGGAAGTGGTGTCCATATTCAGCTGACGTATCCCAACTTTTAGAACATAGTTATAAAAAGGATTTGGATGAAATTTCATTAAGCGATGCTGATGAAAATCTAAAAATTTATTATGTGAATTTCAAGGATATGGTTCAAATATCAACTGTTACAGGTTTTGTTATTTCTTTCATTTTAACTGTTGTAAACGTTAAATCTCTTTAGTATATCAGTTCTGATGCTTCTAAATATTTCCTTAACAGATATCTGTAAATATGGATATTCAGTTCGTAATCTAGCTATATTTGTACAAGCCCTAGTTTTCTAATTTGGTAACGTAACATAGCCTTCCGCTAAATGTTTGCATGCGGAATACATCTATAAAAAGATCACGCGACTGCTACGGAAGGTTATCAGTGAAGCGATTTCTGGGCATTTTCTTACAGCGAATTTTTACATGTACTTGCTCTTAACTCATTTATTTGATAAAGATATTTGTTGCTAAAAATTCTCATATCTTCCAGAGTAAACAATATCAGCGAGTTATAGCAAAAGAATATGTTGACACCGTTAGTTTTTCTTTGAAAATTTGGATGTCTTTCATTTTAAGTTGAAATACTATTCTTGTGTCGTTATGATTAATTTAGAAAGAAATGCTATTTTTATAGATAGTTAATTCAGATGTAGATAGGTATTTTTAATGTAAGCATGGAATTTTTAAAATAGACGAGGTTTAAAGCAAAAGCTAATAAATAGAATTTTTCACACGGATTTTTAGGTCTAGTGTTTGAAATTTAGGAGGAAAAGAGATATATTTGTCGATGTATAATTGAAAAGCATTTATTAAAAACCATTAAGTATTAATATGTTTGAACAAACAGTTTTTTAATATACACTTAATTACTAAATCAAGTTGTACAAATTTCTTGTTTTTTACATTCTGTTGGTAAAAAATTATTTCTTGAATAAATGTTTGGCAATGAATTCATAGAATGAATTAATAAAACGAAAAATGCTTTCATTTTTTTTTTACTCTGAATAATTTATGAAATAAAATTAACTTCAAATTAAAATAAAGCATTTTTTAAAAGGTAATAAAATTACTATTGATTCATTTGATTCTAAAGTTTTAAGATATATCCCTATTTCTTTCTTTTTTTCTGACAGGCATATTTAGCATATTTCTCAATATATTACAGGGTTAAGTATTTCATAATTGCAAGCAAAGACAATTTTTAAATTTCAAAAGCAGATCTTCTATTAAAGCTGTGTGCATACAAATAAGGATTATACTAAGATCATATATTTACACTGTGATTCATTGATAACACACAGGTGGATGGGATTGGACTGTTTGTTAATTTTTGCATTTTTTTAAATCTATACCAATATTAAAATATGAAAGAAAAAAATGAAAGCACTTTATTCTATCCAAATTTTGAGACATCACGTTATTATTGTTTGCTTTCATAAAACATAGGTATATAAAATGGCTGTTTGTCCTTTCTATCCGAGAATACTAGTGACAAAAAGCCAGTCGATATGTGGTATGTACATGTTAGATAGTGGTTGCAAGAAGCCTTGGAGTTCAAATATATTCAATTGTCACTTGTTAAACGATGGAGTATTCCACACATTATCTACTTATAATATAACTGTTTACATTAATCAGCTTTTATCTTTATGACCACATCCTATAAAATTCTCCGGTAATTATGAGAGAGAGGAGCCAGTAATGTTTTGTCTGTCTTTTTGTCAATATTAAACTGGGAAAACATCCAGAGGCAATAAAGTGATCTTTAAAATGAGAAATGATTATCGTTTTAATTATCTGTAGTAAATATTATGTTTACAACTGTATTCTGATTCTATTTTTTATAAAAATAAGAACACTAAGAAGTTGAACTTAAGAAATAAAAACATGAAATGATTTGTAAACTGTATCAGCATAACCAGAAAATCTAAGGTGGCTAGACATCTTGGATTCGTTGGGACAGTCTCAAATTTAAGCTATTTGTCTTTACTAAAAAACCATCCTGGATTTGTCTTAAATGTCTCAGATTGCTCTGGGTTGTAAGTAAATAAATAGCTCTTATTTAAAAAAAAAGGTTATTTTTTAAAAAAAGTTTGCTTCTGAAGAATTCTGTTTCCTAACTTATAAGGAATCTTTCTTAATATGACCTTAATAGCAGATGATGGAGCCTGAAGGGAAAATATTAAAAATAATAGCAAAATATTTTTATACTTTTCTTGCTTTATTTTTTTGTTTGAAATTTTTTATATTAAACTATTCTATTGTTTCTGAGTTTTGAAATTTATTTTTTATATTTGTCCAAGATCCACTTTCCCTAGCCAGCATCCTGGTTTGTGCGCTTGGGTCCTAAAGTGTCCTGGATTGAAGTTCAGAAAATCTGCTCACTTAAATAAAATTCCAGAAATATATAGTTTGTAGGCTGGGAACAGTCATAATTAGTTTCTTGGTATATATCATAGAATGTGGTTATATTTGAAATTCGATCTTGGTCTTCCTTTAATCAGGGGCACCATATTTAAGTTAGTTTAATCTTTTTGATAGTTTGGGGCAGAACTGATACTGATGGTTTCAAATGATGGAAAGAATTTCTCTGTAGTGAAAGCAATTTTACCTAATAGCAAGGATTGGAGTAATTTATGAGGTGAAAAAACCTCTCCTTTTGAGTTATCATTATCTATAGGCCACATAGTTATATTTAAATAAAATAAATGCAGTTAATTATCTTATTGAGACTAATTTAATTTTTTGCATGATATTGGTATTTTTAAGCTTATTTGAGTTCTCTCTATTGGTTTTTGTTTTTCTTGGTTTGTGTGTGGGTCCTGCGGACATACTAAAGTGGTTCCTCAAAATCAAGTGTTCGGTGCAGCATGGCCAAAAATGGCTTTTGCGCCATGAAAACCAACCCAACCCTCATTATCATATTGGTAGATCTTCTGTAAAATAAATGCAAGCCATTGTCATATTGGTAGAAGTACAATATGTTAAAACAAACAGTTTTTCAATGTATGTTTCATTAAAATAAATTTTAAATTGTCAGTATATTTATTTATTGTGGTCTAGATTAACAGCTTTTCTTGAGGTCAAACAAGGTTTTTTTCAAAACTGTGTTTGCAGCACTGGATGATCTTCTATTGTCATATAATTAGGATGCATTTAATTTATCACTAAAATGTTTTATGGTCTTAAAAATGCAAACTGTAAAAGCAAAAATGTATACCTCTTAAAAAGCATTTGTCAGTTTTGGTACTCAAAGAGCTTTGCTCTGAATAGCTATGCATAGGTGTTCACCTTATCATTAAAAGGTGCAGATCTTAAGGATCTCTGTGTCTACGTTTAAATATTTTTGAAAAAAGAAGTAGATAAGAATATACTTTGAAGGGGGGGAGGGAAAGAGAGGAAATAAGGAACAGTTTTTAAATTAAACAATGAAGTAATTTAATATAACTGAAATTGGGATTATTATTAAAAGAAGAAACCCATATCTCTCTTTAATAATAGTAATAAAAAAATCCATATACTAAAAAACCAGGTTGTGTTTTGCTCAGTTTCCTAACCTTTCTTTATCACACTAAATTGTAACTAGCCATTATTCTTTTTTGTGGCCCCATGGTTTATGACTAAGTTTGGTCTGCATGGACAGGTTTCTTTCAATACAAAAAGAAGGAAAGTGTGAGCCAGTTCCCTGCCAACTAGTTGTTTTCATCATCTAATTTTAAAATTAAAGTGGTTTTTAAATTTTACCTTCATTTTTAAAATTAATCACTTAATAAATTTGTAGTAAGATATTGCATAAATTATATTTTATGATATACACACAATTTTCTTGTAAAATTAGTTGCTGTAAATCAGCATGTGGAGGATTTTATAATTTTATTTTATCCTATAAATTAATATACTTCACTGTAGGTTGTTTTGTTGTATTATTTAAAAAGCAAATATTAGCACTTATATTTTAACTCTTGTTTGAATTGAAAATACTCTGGTTTTTAGGAGAAAATAAAATGAACCTTTTTTTGTTAGAGAAACAGTATAAAAAAGAAAAACTTTTGTGTTTCAAATTCTAAAAGGTCTAGATGTGCTATACATATTAAGTTAGTTCTCAGAAAATCTTAATAACATAAGAATCATGTTTAACAAAGCAAGTTCCCTCAAATCCTTCCCTTTTTGCACAGTCTAGCCAAAAATAGCTTTTAGGCCATAAAACCAAACCAGACCTGAAAAACATCAAAGATTTGGAATTGTTTCTTCAGTTGGCATCTGCAGATTTAATAAATTGCACTTTTATCATAATATACTTATCATTATTATACTCATTAGTGTATTGCACTTATCTTTAATATTTAAGGATATTTTATTCTAGGTAAACAAAATGAAACTCTTTTGAAATATGTTTGTTTTGCAGAATTTATTTTCTGGATTCAAATATGTTTTTAAAGAAGTATTCCACCTTCCTTTTTTAGGAACAAAATCTACTGTTCGAAGACGAATGTGTGATAAAGAAGATGTGTTGTGCAGTGGCTTTACATGGCAGTGGCATGATGATCATGACGTGTGGCATTCGTATGATGTTGAAGTAAATAATTTTATTGAGAAGGCATACGCTGAGGTAAGATACATATTCTAAGAGATAGTATTAAACTATATATTTTTAAAAATCATTTTTTCCCCTAATTGTTGTTATGATAAACAGTTTAAACAATAACAGATGTTTTAAGGTAACATTTGAAAAAAAAGTCATAAAATTTTTATGTTGAGAATATCAACCTTTTTTGTTTTGGGAGCGTACTCGGAATCATTATACTTTTGAGTTTCTTCCAACTTTATATTGAAATTTATATTTTATTATAGCTTGAAATTTTGCATCAATTTTTATTTTTGAATTTTTGCTTGCCTAACCTTTGTTGTTGAAAAATCTACTCTTAATTCTGATAATTCTGTTAACAAAAGAATTATCTCAATTTCTTTTGAGTTATTTCTTTAATATATTTGATTAAATGTTAATGATTAATTTAACCCATATTTTACCACATTAAGAAAAAAATTCTATCACAGACTAATGATACATCAAGCAAAAGTATAAAGTTAAAAAACTTAAGAAAACTTTATCGGTTGTCTTTTTACAAGCTGTCCTATATATAGGACGATGGTAAAATCTACTACTACATACTTTTCAGTCAAGCATCTTGGTTTACATGAAATGGTAGTAAACATTCAAAGCAAAATCCTAAAATTACATTTTTGGCAAATAGTTAAGGGTTGTCTTGTACAGTTTTTAAGCTGTCATTGGCGTTTTCCATTTATTAATTATTATTCCTTTGAAATTCGAATTAATCTGGATTTTTTTTGAATGCCCGAACTCATACTTGCAACATTTTGAGGTACACACAATCCCAAGTAAGCTATTGTAATATGTCGATGAAATTTGAGGAATTCTACAGCGTTTACTGGAGCAAAAATTTTTTAATGTTTCTAAACCAGTGATGTTTCAAATGCATATTTGAATAATGGTTAATACCACTTTTTTCCTTGCCTGGATGAAAAATGTGTTTTTATGAGATTTTCCAACAAATCTACACCATTTTTGTATAAATTATACGAAACAACATACGGTATATCTACTTTCCACCCTTCATTCTTCTTTCTTTTTATAAAGCCTCTTTTGTCTTCAAAATTGGTGATCAATGATACAACTCAATTGTCAATCCATCGAACAGCTGCAATTTTATTAAAAGGCATTTTGTCATTCTATTCTCCTTGACTGTACCCGTAGCAAAGGAACGTTTGCTTTTGGGGGACCAAAAAGATCACACAAACTAAAAAGTTTGAGTTTCAAGAACAGACATCCAATTTTCAACGAGTGTTTGGGCTAATGATTTCTTCTCTTTCTTTCTTTTCATAGTCATGCCACAACTGTTTTTAGAATTGGTTTACTGCCTGATATGGCCTAATACGAGAAAGATATACATTGAAAGATGAGAGTATTCTTAGATTGTATCCAAATATTGTGGGTTTTCCTTTCATGTACATTTTGCATCCATGTCTTTCAAAATAGCAGACTATTCTTGCATCATTACTTAAATGTTCAGAAAACACACCAAACCGTTGTGAAACTTTATTCAACAATTTGTAAATTTGGCGTACTTTCTAATAGCGATCTGAATCAATAGCAGTATTGTGACTGAAGCATAAATACCTCTTGATATCTAAGTATCGCTTTCTTGACATTGTTTGATTAACAAGCGTTGTTCCTATATCAGAAGCATTTCCCCAGTACTTTTTTCTTTGGCTGAAATGTGATATCCACTATAGAAAATTATATTTGAAACTTGTTTCAGTTCATCGAATTTAGACAAAAAAACATGAATATTTTTCTGTCAAGCATGCTTGTTATCTTCTACCATAGCTAGACAATCATATTTTCAGGCGTCATCTCGAGAAGTTCCACGGTGATTTTCCTAAAATCATATCCGTAAAATAATTCAGGAGATGATGGAAATTTTGGTGCACAATTAGTCCATGAAGGGGTTAAAATATATTCAGTAGCATCCTTTTCCTTTATAATTTCAATTGTTCCATCTGTTTCTTCTTGAATCTTTTCGTCAAAAGCAACATGACCGTGTTCACTGCTGGTGCAGGAAACATCAATTTCTTCATCATCAATGGCAATTTCTGGATCAGGTGGTAATATTATCATTTAAAAATCATTATCATTATACTCATCGGCCATTGAAATTAATTCTTTAATTCCGAGGAGACTTTTGTCTTTTAGCTCCTTTAAAACGGAATTTTTGGGAGGAAATGTCATGGATTGAATTCTCCTAACCTGGGTGGTTATTTTCCACGCCACCCAACCCCCTGCTTTAACTTTCCCTTAAGGCACACGGAAATGGGCTGTGGTTAGCAAGCAAATTTGACCCCCCTATCGCGCTTATCTCCTATGCGAATTCAGAACCTCCCCTCCCCTCAAAAGAAGCGAACAGCCTCAGATCGGCCTTCCTCGCTGTTAAGGCCAAATTTTTAGACGGCCCGGGTCCACCTCGTTCGCTATGAGAAGGTTAAATACTCAAAAGCTTCTTCAGTTAAAAATTTCCGACTCACTTCCAGTACTGTTCTGGAAGGAACGGATGTGAAATCAGATCACATCTTGAACAGCAGTATTCTTTTCCCTACAAAACATAGCGTCAGCACGTGACTAAAACTCTCAAACAAAGAAAAAGCTGAAATATATAACTCAAGACACACCTCCAGGTTCACGTTCCAAGTAAACGAGATGTTATTGAGTTTTGCAATTAGTAAAAGATAGATATTATAATACCTTTCTCGAAATTTCAAACGCCTTTGTATGGGTGTGCGTAGTAGGGGATTTTACTATCGTCCTATATATAGGACGGCACTTAAAACCTTTGTAAAACCAGTTTGAATATAGCTTTTTGTTTGCAAAGTTTACTCAGAAATAATATCTAAGACTTGTCATGAATAAATAGGAAGAAAAATTGGTATTTTTTTTCTCATAATTATTTAAAAGAAAAATATAATTCATGTCAAATAAAGTAGCAAAAATTAGCCAAATTCAGAATTCTTAAAAAAAATAAAATGATCAAAATTGGACTTAAAAAGATAATAAATAACACTTACCAATCTTAAAATATATTTTAGAAGCGGAACATAAATAAAAAATGCAATATAGGCTATGAAAATTCGACAAATCTGAGCTGTCCTATATATAGGACGATGGTAAAATACGGGTTAATATGATGCAGTTTAAGAGTTTTTAAAAGAGATAATGAAGTACAGTATACTCTATTATCCGTGCACGGATTATCCGGTTTGCGGATTATCCGTGCTCATTCCGGACTCACAAAAAAAATTTAAGAGAAACATTTTCACGCTTGTCATGCATGTAAAATCGATGCTGATGTTCGATTGAGAGATTTATTCTGTGAAACTAATGAGCCGTGAAGGCGGAGGCTAAAGAATAGATTATTTTTTTCTTCCTCCACGTGCTATCTCTACCGGTTCAACCCCTAATTTTCCGAGAAATGAATCATCCACTTCCTGCTAGCTCATTCTTGGACAAACATGCTTCTCCCTGACACGTCATTCTTGAACCTCTTCGTGTTCTCTCACTTTTGCATGTGTTCCTTTAGTTTTTGCGTCTTGTTTATCATCAGTTAGTAGCGTGAGAATTTTTTACTGGTAAAAATGAGTGGTGTGAAACGAAAACAAAACGTTTTAAATGTTAAACAAAAATTAGAAATCCTTCAAAAACTTGATAATGGAGAATCAGCTAGTTCTGATGCAGAAGATGTACTAAATGAAGGAAATACAACTTATCATTCTGATGCTCTACAATGTGTGGAAACTTTGTTAGATTATATGGGACAAAGAGGATTTGATTATGGTGACATTGCTGTGGTTCATAAAATATGTATCGATGTACGACAAGAGATGAACAAACAGCAGAAGTAAAGACTCGTTACAGATTTTTTAAAGCAGTAAATGTTAAAAGGAAAATTCCTAGTTTGATCTTACACAGTATGCAAATGTAAGTAATTTTTATATTTTTGTACTGATGTTGATTTTTTATTTACTAAAAAGGAGTTTTTGGATTATCCGTATTTTTCTATTGTCCGTGCGATCCCTCCCGGTGATTGACCCGGATAATCGAGAATGCACTGTAGATAATTAATCAGATAATCTGAAATTTATAAAATTTCTGGATGTGAACAGAAAACTGAATTTGAAGAAGATGAAGAAACTGATTATTCATGTCAGGGGGTAAATTAAAAAATAATTTTTCTTGGCAGTAATGATGGTATAGGCAGGGGGAAAAAAGCTCTATGTAATTTTACGTGAGAACAAGATGTTACTGCACAGTATCTTATTTGTCCAGAATTAAAATGATTTTTGATTCTGGATTCTTTTTATCTGGATTGCCTGGACAGATTAGAATGAAACTTGATTTCTGTAATAAACAATTTCCCAGTCTTTTAAAGATGAAAATATCAGTATTCTTAACTTGGCAACATTAAAAATTGAAATGAATGCTAAATATCAAACCAATGCTAAATTTCCCAGATAAATTAGATTAGAGAGATTTGTGAAAAAATCATTAACAAAGTGTTGCTATATGTAGTTGCAATAAATATTATGTAAAGTACATTTGCTATTATGGAATGAAAAGGCGGATTTTATCGCAAAATTAGTTACAGAACATAGCCCATACATTAACTGGATTGCATCGGAAGATATTCTTCCCTATGTGAAGGAAAACTCTAAAAAAAGAACTTCAGAAAATTACAGAGATAGTAAATATTACGAAGAACTTGGAGAAATGCCAGACATTGGATCCCTTTCCAAATAGACGAAGAACAGAAGAGAAGACATAATTTGTGCCAGAATTTTTAGTAAAACATTAATAACTCCTGCCCTTTTGAATAAATTTAATCTTTCAGACAATCCAATGTGTAATTCATGCAACGTTATGAACAATCTGGCTCACACTTTACTTCAACATTGCTCTAAGTATTCAACCATTTGTGGTCATCTCTGGAGCAAACTTGGACTTGTTTCTTCAGCAACCTATATATTTAAGGAACCCACAAGCAAAGTGTATGAGAATAAACAAAAACCTTATATTTTCCTCCAAAATCTGAAGTTTTTTGACATTTAATTTGAACCCTTTGTGAATACGGGGATGATAGCCTTTGCAGCTAAAAATCCCCCAAACCCCTCAAATCAATCAGTACATTTGCTAATCCATCCTCTAAATGCTTTGGGGGGGGGGCAAAAACAGCTGACTTGTGTTTTTCAAATAAATAAAAAAATATTATGTATATTTTAGAAGAATAAATGTAATTTCTACACTTATTGCATCATATTATCTTTTTGGGCAGTTTTTAGCTTTCAGCTGTAATTTTCGTATAAATTGATTTTTGATTTCTTTATTTTTATGTGATGAAAATGGTTTCTTTTCTAGTATTGTAGTGTGCAAATAAGTAGAATATATAAAAAAGAATGAATATCTAAAAATAGGGGAAAAGAAAAAGATATAAATTCAACCCTTTTTGCTTTCTCTTATACGAAGTATACAAAGAGAAAATATTCTAATCGTCAAAAAATTCAAACTCGAGATTTTGACGAATCTCCACATTTTAGACCTCCCTGAATACAATTTCGGAATTATGTTTGTCTGTCTGTGAACACATTAACTCAAAAACTATTAGAGCTACGGGAATAAAATTTGGTATGTGATCTTGACACATAATTTGTAAGTTTCTGTCGAATTTTGGACAAAATTAGTCTACGGGAAGTCTGTCTGTTCATCTATATGTGTTCATGTGAACACTATAACTCAAAAACCTGAGTAGCTAGATGGATAAAATTTGGTATACAGTTTTATCATCAGGAATGTAGGTCAGTATCAAATTTTGGCCCAAATCCATCAAAGGGTGGACTGTCTGTCGGGTCTGTATAATCGCATACTTCTGAATATTATAACTCATAAACCTTACAGCTTTCATAAATAAAAATTGGTATGAGGCCTGCTAACATTAATTGTATATCCGTGCCCAATTTTCGTTTCAATCGGTCTAAAAAAGGTGTTCAAATCGCCTATTTGCGTTTTCCCATCATACAATGACGCGAGGCCATAATTGCGCGATTCACTTGTGCTAATCCTTTCCGCTTCTACCCAAGCCTTTCGCTTCCAATTCCCAAGCTTTTTTTCTCCACTGGATTAGGGATGCTTGTTCGTTTTACTGCCCTTTTGCTTATTTTTTTCTCCACATGTGTTAGGAGTATACAAGAAAGTTTAGGGGAGATCACTCCCGCTGGTTTTATTAACAGGCAATTAAATTTCTGCTTCAAATACCATAACTCCACATTTTAAATTGTTCAAATAAGTAACAGTTAAAGATTTCATTTGAGCTGCCATTTGTTGTTAAAACATAAATTTGAAAATTCATATCTAATAATCTTGTGCATATGCATTTCCTTTTTATCCGAGAGTGTGTAACTGAAGGGTGAGATAATCTTCAACATAAAATGAGTTGTTATTTATGTTAAATGAACATGAAAAGATAAGATATAACAAGATAGAAGATGTAGAAAAAGTTCTAAAATATTTTTATAATTGTTAAAAGAAATTTTTATAGCTTATTTTCAGTCTTGCAATAGTTTAGAATTCTGCAAGCTGACTTCTGATTGAGACTATTGACTAGTCTTAACATATTTTCCTTAGTTTTTTGATGCTTTTTGATAATATATCCATGAAGATGATCAGCACTGTTGATTTACAAAAAGAAAGAAAAAAAAAAAAAAAAAAGACCAAAAATTGAGATAATCTTCCATGGTTCGAAAAAAATAAATACTTTTCTGTTAGATTAGTGAACATGCAACATCCATGAAAGTGCATCATGCAGCTGTTTCCTTGTGATGTGGGTTCGAAATCGTATGTTTTGTAGTGTAAAGTTGTTTTACTTGATGCATTTAATGTGAGATTTACCTACCGTCGAATAACAGAAAAGTGCCAAAAATTCATATATGAAAATGATGGAGAAGGTGTAGTAAATTTTCTGGACACTAGTAGAAATGCAGCTTCCAATTGCGCAAAAAATTGTTGTACCATGTTTCATGTGATGTCTAGTTGCAGACTTCATTCTAACAAATCATGTTGTTGTCGGTGTATATTGATTCGTAGGTACTTTTAAAGAAAAGTTAATTCATGTAAAAATATTCTTTTGATGTGCTTCTGTTATAATAATGTTCATCTCTTAGACTGGCATCTCCAAAGTGCATAGCAATTATATAAATTTCCATATTGCAGTCGTAACTCGTGCAAGTAAATCTCTTAGAATTCATTTTAACATTTTTGTAAAAATTTATCATTTTATAATTCATTCATGAAAGATTCTTTTTCCTCAGCAATGAATAATTATTTTCATGACTTCAGTATTGTTTAATTTCTCGGTTTGTGCATTTTTTCAGGGCCAGAAGAGTGTTACTCTTAAAAAAGTATTCCGTGGATATAATTATGAAATTGATTTCAAGAAAATGATGCAAATCAACAAGCAAACAAAGCGTAAAAGGTCTATTAGAAGAACCCAAAGTGTTTCTCCCTATCCAGTGGCTACAGATGATTTCAATGTGCCTCCAAATGCCTTAAATACTGTGAAAGGTGTGGGTTATTCTGAACTTTCTAGAGATATACCAGGTACTGATGCATTATTACAGCAAATGAATCAATATGTCAGAAATGTTAAGAGGAGCTATGTTGCAGATAATGTTGATGATGTTTCTGCTGTAAATGAGCCAATTAGAAATGAAGATGTAAATAACCGTGGTGATATATTAACCTGTGATACCAATGAAAATGCATGTGGAAATTTATCGTGAGTACCTTTGTATGTTATACATATTGTATTCTGCCTATCATTGAATTATACATACAAATATACCTATGCGTATGTGTATTCATATAATCATGTGTACTGTAAATTTGCTTTTATTTGTGAAACATTTAAATTATCTTATTTGCAGAGTTTATTTTTTGTAATTTTTGGTTTATCTTTTTGTCCATTTACACTTTTACACTTCCTCATGAAATTTTTGTTGGTTTTATACTTTTATCTCAGTTTTAATAAAACTGTTTTTTTATTACTCTGTTTGTAGTTTTTTTCCTAATTTTCATTACACATTACTTGCTCGTGTTTCGATTCTTATATCCCACATCAGTGTAATACTGCCATGGTAATATAAAGAGCATTATTTGAAGTTATCTCAGTTGATTCTGTTATACAGAATCAAAACTTTTATATAGCATATGTTTCTTTGTTAGTTCACAGTTTTGAACCATGTGATGATGCTGAATTTTATCATTCTTCATTTCTTGTTTTTCTCAGCAGGTTATAATTAATTTAGGTTCATTACAGAGGATATTAGTAGAATACTCAATTTTTTTCTGTGAAATACATTTTTCAAATTTATATAACTGTAGCATGATATTAACTTCTTTATGGTAAAATCGGCAGGGCCGGTGGAAAGGTATCGGATGTCCTTAGGCAAAGATAAATTTGTGCGCTACATATTCAGTAGACACTTATATATTCACATGCATAGTCTAATTTATACACATTTCACACAAATATGAACTGATTTTTTAAAATTGACAAAATGGTACTTATATTGCATAAAAAAGTAAAAAGTGTTTTCATTAATTTTTGTTCTAAACATTAATGATTCATTAAATTGTTAAATAAAACATGTGCTATTTAAGTGAAATACATGTTGCAATTTATTGTGAGATTTTTGATATGCTCACTTCAGTAGAACCCTGTTTAGAAGTGAAGAATTACTTGAAAAGTGACAATAAATTAGTGAATTAAGAATTTTTGTCTCTTTCATAGCCAGTGAATGACAATTTCTTTTGATGCACAAATTCCTTGCTTGCCTGTATAGTTGCCTAATAGTAAAACCATCTCTGAATTATTGTAGTTAATTCAATTTCTACAGCACAGGCTATGTTTAGACTAATAAGTTGTGATAAAATGCAGCTTGTTACGATAGATAATCGGTCAGTACTATACACTTTCATGTAAATTTTTTTTTATCTAAAATGAACACAGCTGTGTATAAATAGATGCAACTAGTCTTTCCCTAATTCTACTAGTTTCTATTCTATTTTCTTATATTCATTAAAAAGAATTTCTTCAAGTTCAAAATTTGCTTAATAGTAATAAAATATTTTCCATCATTATCATATATTGCCACATGTAAGGTATAGTTTTTGCCCAATTTAGTCTAATAATGTGGTGGGTTTTTTTTGGTTATGCCAGTTTCATAAAAAAAAAAAAAAAATGTAGGTCTGGTTTTTGCTGTAGATACTTGTTAAACTTTTGATAGAATGTATATTGCAAGTATTTTTCATTACATAATCATTAGAAAGTGAAATGAGTAGAAAACTTAGCATAAGTTAATAGAAAAAAAAGAAAAATCTTTTTTGTATTTTGTGTGATGGCAGGGTTATTTTTCAAATATTTGTATTTCAAATGAAGTCAGTAAGCTGGATTCTTGAGACTTAAAAAGTTTGCCAGCAGAAAGATAAACAACAAAATGGAAATTACAGTAAAAGCTTAATTAACCAGCATGCTCGGGAAACGCCGATTTCCGAATACCTGAAAAGTTCGGATAGTTGAGTGTGATGGGAAAAATGGGGGAGATTGTAACCTTTTTTTTTTTTTAAGCGTCTTGCCCTTTTAACCTTTTTTTTTTTTGGTTGTCGATTTCTTTTTTAGGTTTCGTTTTTTCGGTGAAAGGTGAGGAACTTTTTTTTCTTTGGTTCTCACTTTTGCTTTTGAACCCCTCCCCCCCAAAACAAGTCTGTATACGTCACTGTACTGTATATTGCTTTTTTTTCCTTCTGCGTCCCTCCGTGCGGAGCACAGATGTTTCATTCCAGAAATAAACTGCCCGCGTGAATGGAACAGTGCAGGCGTGCTAAATTCTGGCATTCTGATGTAACATTTTTAGAAAAACTCATTTTCTAATTTTTCTGGTCAGTTGAGCTTTCTGGATACTTGAATGCCGGATAATCGAGAATTTACTGTATTGTTGAAAGATTTGGCTATTTAATTTCAGTACATAAAGAATTGCTTATTAAATTATATCATGGACATAAAAATAGCAAAACTTTATAAAATTCCAATTCATCATTCAAAACAAATAAAGCTGTACAATATTTTACAAATCATTTTTTGTTGATTTATTATGTAACCAACAAATTAAATAATGTAGTTATCAAGAAGTCTTCCAGCCAATCAATGATGTGTTGGCATTTTTCTGTGTTTGCATTCTAACATTTTTAATGTGTTGCATCTATTAACTGGTAAATTTTGTACCATTTTGTAATAATTTAAATATGGAATTGGTGCATTTTCTATTTTCAAAGGACTTGCATTCTGAGATGTGTTGAAATCATAGCTAATGGAGTTCCTGAAGTCTACTCTTATAAAGATGATCTTATTACTTATTTAAAGTATTAATTGCAGATAAATTCTTGATATAAAAATTTGGAATTTAGCTTTTATTTACTGTTTTCTTCAAAACAAAAAAGGGTAAAATTTTAAGAAAGTGTTTAATAATATTGATATAAATACAAGACAATGTGAGCTATACGTGAACAAAAGACGTTTTTTGATAGTATTATTAAATTATTTACTTCTCAGAACTGATGCAGTGTGTCTTGTTTTAAATTGAGATCATTTAACATATTGCACTTATAAAATAAAAACAGTCCGACCTCTAAAAATGAGCAAATCTGTTTATTTCTTTGTAGCAAATCTGTTTATTTGTTCACGTCAAAGCTTAAAATTCTGCTTTATTTTATAATGGTACAGACATTTGTTTTTACCAGTTATATAAATATTGTTTGATGCTAAAACATTTTTGAATTTTTTCACTTTTCTGGTTTATTAGTACCAGTTCATATGCATCTCTGGATATTTTTATGAAGAAAAATTTTATCAAAAATAATTTATTATGTATTTCAATTGCTATTATTGAGTCATGCTATTTTTATGATGATTAATAAATTAGCCATTTGTGATCACAAATTTCTTTTTTAGACGTACTGCAGCAGTAAATAGCTCTACAGGTAATTCTGATCCTTTTGCTTTTTTTCATAATTAAGTGTCCCTTTTGTTATTAATAAGTTTAATATAAAAACATTTTTTAAAATCTTTTTACACATTTTTATTCAACTTGACTTTTTCATGTTTGTAAAGATGGAATTTTGTAACTGATTTTTCATTCCCTAATGTCCTAGTTTTGAAATTTTCTACTCTTGCTTGTTTTCAATGACAATACAATTTTAAAATTTTAAGAATTTAACAATCAGTTATTTGAATCATTTAATTAAATTTTGATTCCATATCATTAGTGTCGCCTGATAGTAAATTTGAGAGAAATTGATTATAAGATTCCATAATATTTATAAAAAAAATTATAAATTAAAGAGTAAAAATATAGAAGCTTATTTAAAAAAAATTCTTCTTGTTAGTACATTAATAAGTGTTTTTTAAAAAATATTTTTATTGAATTTATTAGTTGCACTCGTCAATGGTAGACCATGGCCTCATCATCGACCTCCTCATATTTCTCAGTCTCTTCTAAAACCTGTTCCGGGTATTGAACCAATATCTGTCTGTAGCAAAAGGACTAAAAGTAAAAAGAAAGGTAGGTTAGAGCAAAATTATGATGCATTTATTTATATGGAAATTATTGTGTAATGATTGAAATATCATTGTTAAAATGCCCAGTGTTTTATACTTTTCTGAATTTATTAACTTGATCAGCTAATTAATTTGGTAACTGTTCTTTCTTTTGATTTCCTTTTATAAACTGTCACAACAGAAGATAATTTTGTATAGACAGTGTTGGCTATTTTCAAATATGCTGTAAAGTTTTTGGGCATAAATTTTGATTGATTTTATAGCCAGGAAATTTTTTTATTGACTTAACCAGCAAGCACATTTTTTTGATCCCATCATTTCTTTTTTGTTTAAAAATTTCTTGGAATTTCACAAAGCCTTCAGCTTGTAATTCTCATAGCTTCATGAGTGGTTTTAGATGGAAAGGAATTAGAGTAGCAAATACGGGCGAAAATGAGGTGGTTAATTTTTTGCTGGGGGTGGGGGGTCAGATTTACCCTGTGTGTGTGCTAGAATTTTAAATTCATTTAACTTTATGGCTATGATAGAAAATGTAAACTATGTGTAAAATGTTGATTTTTTTAAAAAAATTTAATATTTTTATGAAAGAAAAAGTTACTTTTTAAAAATGTTTTATATGAATGGAATGGTAAAAAAAGAAATGAATACAGAAAAACATACGGAGAAATGGTGGCATTAATTTTTATTTCATCTTGTTGGAAATTGTATTTGTGTTTGAAATGCAACTTAGTTACATGAAAAATATTTGAGTAATTGTCTAATACTTTTGGGTCGAAATGTTCCCATGTGTGTGTAAAAAATGAATGCTTTTGCTGAAGGCTTAAAAAAAAATTATGTTCTTGTTTTAATTAAATGTTAAATAATGGGGTGATATTTATTTATTTTGCTAGTGTAATTTTGTGTTCTTTTGCAGCTTTTAAATAATACTATCTGTTCAAATAGTTTCTAAAGTTATTGCAAAAATTTTTTATGGATGTTTCTGAATATCTGGTTTTAATTATATAATGTTATTTCTAATTATTGCTTGTATATAATGTTATTTCTGTTTTAAATTACTAATTTACTTTTTAATTCTTTGTAAATATTTTTTAACATGTTGAAGTTGCATGTTATGAAAATGCAACCTTGACCTAAACTAAGGGCTTAAAACAATCAAATAGAAAAAGTAGAATAAATTTTAAAAAATAAATTTAACTTAAACTTTAAACAGAAACAACAAAATAACTAAATTTAAACAAAATTTAGACAACAAAATGTATACAATGTTTAAGTAGCGTGCAGCTGCAGACAGAAAACAAAGAACAATGGAAATCAATATCATTCAAAGAAAGCAAAAAAAAAAAAAAAAAACCCACCAAGATAAACTCAGCGGAAATGGAATTAAACAAACAAGGAATTCACTCTAGTCCATTTTATCGAGGGCTAAGGATTTTATGCGAAATTGGATTCAATTTAATTGGGAAATTTTTCTTCAAGAAGCTTGCATTACGCCAAATATAGCTTCTCTTAGCCCGAAATTTCCCAGCAAAAGACAAAGGAGATCTGTACATCTAAAAAGCATTATTTTAAAAGAAAAAGGAAAACCAAACACAAACATAAAGATGCTAATAAGATTGATTTAAAAATATTAGCCATCCATTTCGAATAAAGTCCTTAGCCCTTGATAAAATGGACTAGAATGGATTCCTTGCTTGTTTAATTCGTTTCTCTCTGAGTTTATCTTAGTTTTTTGGCTTTCTTTGAATGATATTGATTTCCATTCACCTAAACTAATGGGTAGTAGGAAGAGTCCTTGCCAGGAAATGACTTTTACAGAATTTATACATCTTCTGTCATTCATCACTGCTTATGACTTATCACATTATGTTTTATAAATAAAGAAAAGTTTTGTAGTTTCCCAAAAAATATGAATGAAAATGTGTTATGTTTTCATAAAATAAACCAGCTCTGTGCAAAGATTTCAGTTCATCTACTTAAGTGTAGAATTATAAAAATAATGGAAGTGTATGCTTGTTTTTTTTGCATTTAATCTTGTATTCGTCTAATTTTTTTAAACTGCTATACTAAATTAAGCTGTTCACTGCTGAATAAAATGTATTTTAATTAAAGCATGAAAATAGAATTATTACACGAATGGCTTAGCAGCCGAGGATATTTCTAAAGCTCTTTTATCTGGTTAATTTGTCATATATCACAAATTGAATCATGGGATTGTAAATTTTATTTTATCTATTTTGTGAAAATTCCTATCTGAACTTCCTGATACATAAAACAGTAAATTAATTAATATTTAATTCTGTTTGTTTTAAATTATCTGATATTGAAATTCATTAAATATTAGTATTTGGATTTCATTTTTCATGTTTTGAATTCCATAGGGGAAATTTCAAGTAAAATATATAATAATTTGAAAAATAATTTTTAAGATATAAAAAAATTTGGAAGCTCCGAAGTACTAATCTCTTTAAAATGAAGTGCAGATACATTTTCATGCATTTTAATTTTGTGAATTTCTAGGGTGTTTTTTTAAATTCATATTATTGTGGAAGTATAGCATTCATGAGATATATTAAATTGTTATGTTAAGTATGTAAATGTTTTATGTAATACTGTTTCATTTGAAAATTTACTGTATAACTTTATTTTCAGCCTAGTATTTATATGAGAAATGGAGTTCTTTTCTAATCAAAAGTTAATAATTTTTTTCTTTGCAGTGAAACTTGTAAATTCTGGAGAATTGGTTGCTGGAATTGAAGATGTTTTGAGTGAATACACCATTGAAGTTAACTCAAATATATCAAATGTTAAAGATGAAGTAATTTCATATTCACATTTTTGCTTTCATTCTTTTCAGCTGTATCTTTGTCTTTAATATATTGTTAAAAAAACCTGTCATATATTTGCAAAATATATACATATAAAGTAATGATGTTAAATTTAATTTTGAATATCTAAGTGAGATAAGCAATTTTAAAATATAGTGAAAATTTCTGTTTAATTTCTTTAATATTAACTGGTCCTTTTCTTTTTCATTTTGTTGTCGGGTTTTCAAATGCGATGATGAATCCTTCAGTTTACTTGACTAATAACGTATGCACTTTTTTTAATCATTAAGAATTTAAAAAAAACAACCTAATTTGTTATTTTGTGGAATTGCAAGGCCTATCTAAACATATCTGAGTGTTCATAAAAAAAAAAGAAACAGGTGAGGTAAAGAAAGGAAGTATGAAATGGAGAAATCTTGATTAAATGTATGATGAACTCCAGGGTCAGCTGTTTGAGTCCCTGTTTCTTTTGGGCAGTTTTTCAAATGTTTAACTGTATCTTTATAATTCTGAGTTAAAGCCGTGTGAAACTTTTTAAAGGTCACCAAATCTGTAGTAATAAACAATTTTTAAAGATTTCTTTAGTTTTTTAATATAGGTTTTTTAGATTAAATTCTTTATGGTGGGGGATTGATTTCTTTGTTATTTTTCTAACAATTTATATTTTTTCCCCCTCTTGCTTATGTGGCATTTGGATTGCTAATTTATTATATTTGTATCCCCTGCAGGAAAAAACTACTTTTAGCCATCATACCTGTCTCCTGTTAAATCATGTATTGATTAGTTTTAATTTGCTTGAATTTTTTTCAATTTTTGTTTGTGTTTTAGTTTTTTAATTAAAGTTATTAAAGTTAATTTTTTAATTTTATTCACAAGAGTTTCGACAAAATTTAAGGATGTGTTAGGCATTCTAAAACACATCAATTTTAAATGGAAACATATACATAAAAACACCATGCTAGAGAAAAATTTGGACATACGTGAATGACCAATACAAGCCATTGTTATTCTAATTACATGCTCGAAAGTAGCACGTAGTTGTACAGCAGTGTTGAGATGACATTTAATGCATTTTGTAGATGGGGAAATTAATGAGAATGTAAGCAATGGAGCGTTCGTTTTGTGAAAGATTTTTAAATTGCCCTTTTCTGTATTATAACCTATTTTCTCAGAGTGTGTCTTACTGTATTATCTGCATGAAGTTCTTGCATTTCTTCAACAATGTAAATGGTACCAGCATGATGAAGCACCTCAAATTTCAGTCATCTTGTTCAAAAATATCTGAACTATATTTTTCTAGTGCAGTAAATTTGATACATTTTGATTCATTACCTGCTACTACAATCCCCCAATGATTTCTTTCAGTAGGGATTGCTCAAAAGTGTGTACAGGCCCCCATTAACATCTGTTGAGGATGCCTTGTCAACAGATCAGTTATATCTGTGAAATGTGTGAACGCGTTTGCCATCGAAAGATTCTTTTTGTGAGATTTGCATTGTTGCACCTGGCAACAATTTTTAGCATCTTCTGTAATATCATATACATATTGTTTAATATCCATATTTAGTAAAGTGTACCTGCATTAACTTATTTTTGGTACTTGCCATATCGCTAATATGGCACCCACATTAGTTTAATATCCTCTCTATCTTTCAGCCTTTTCTTTATTTGCCATATAAATTCTCTGTTGTCACTTAGGGATTGTACTGTCATTAATGCTGATCTTGAATCAGACACAATTTTAACGTCACATAGTTAAAATCGTGTATGGCAAATAAAGAAAAGGCTGAAAGATAGAGAGGACATTAAACTAATGTGGGTGAGGGCCCACAAAGGGGAAATGGGGAATGAGCGAGCAGATTTGCTTGCTAAGGAAGCATCCAATAGAGATCTGATAGACGTACAGTTCACCTATTCAAAAGTACAAATAAGAAATATTAGCAATAAAAAATTAACAGTGCGGATGGATGCAATCTAAAAATGGAAAGTGGATAAGGTTAATTTACCCAGAAATTAATATGACTCAACTCAGTGCCGACTTCTATCACAATCAGATTATAACAGAACATGGGATATTTGGTGCTTTCCAAAATCGAATGTTTGGTAAAGATTGTAAATGCCAATGTGGAGAAGACGAAGCAATTAAACATGTCCTAATGGATTGTACAGTTTGGGCTCAACAACGAGACAAACTACCCAAAAGTTGGTTGACAAAGGAAATTCATGAACTTGTGCATTTACCAGGTTTTAAGACTTATGCCGTTAATATAGTTAAATCTTTATTCGATTCTGGCTCAGTGAATTGGACGGACTGATTGATGTGTGGCGTTTTTATTCATTTTTCTTAAATGGTCTGTAAAGGTTTCATTGTGTAATTGCGCTTGCATCAGAGGAGTTTGGTGGCGCGTCGGTTGAGCGAATTCCGCTCCCGCCAAGTGCTGACTTGTGCTATCGTGCTGGGCGGGCCGCTTCATGCTGCCTCATCAGGAGTTCCGGATGGCTTCGGCTGAGACGGGAACTCTAACTGCATATCGCTAATATGCGTGCATAATGTTGTTGCTTGTATATTTTTACATAAAACTGATTAGTTTTGGTATTTCTAACCTGCTCTTAGTTTGTTGCAACTCTTTCATATTACACTTTATTCATAATCTAAATTTACTCTGAGTTAACTGAAATGTTTGCTTTGCAGCCATTTATATAGTAATATTTCTGAAATTCTTTTAGGATTGTATCATATGTTGTGAACCTTTATCTGGTGGGTCCTCCTATGATGATGATTGTGCCATTGTGCAACTTAAACTGTGTCCACACATATTTCATAAATCATGCCTTTTAGCTATGTATAATAGTGGACCAAAAGTAAGTAATAAGTTTTTTGATTGCCAAATTGATTGAGTCATTTTTATTACCAGATTTAAAGGCTCCTTTTATTAAAAACAGTCTTGCACCATGAGACTTATTTTTGATATTTATTAATTAAGTGTACTAATTATGATGATATAATGAATGCTCAATTTTTACAATGATTTAATAGACATTTTGTGATTTTTCCATTATGTAATGCTTCAAAAATTTGAATATTTATTAAATATAGTTGTACAGATGAATTAGTAAAAGTGTGTGATTGCTCTTTAACAGTGGTTCCCAATCTTTGTCTCCTTCTTTACCCATTGATTAGTCTTTTTATTTTTCCATACCCCCTACTGTCATATCTCATCCCCATCCCCTAACACCACTCCTTCATGCAGAGAAGTTTTTATTAATTAAGGGCTGAATATTAAACTTAATAGTAAAATGACTCAAATTAATACTACTTGTAGGATTTATTTTTGATTTTGCATTTTATTACATTTTTTTTTATCAGAGTATTTGTTCCACATCCTAACAAATGAAAACAGCACTGAAATAATTTCGTATTAACTTTATGATGAACTCTAACAGTTACTCATTGTACTGATCAACTATTCTAATGGAAGACAATTTCAATGCAATCCTTAAGCTTGTTTCATGGAGCTGAGTTTCATAAAATTAGGTTCAATTGAAGACAGATACCTTATGATACAAGATATTCCTTATTTATATATGTTATGTATAAGACGAGTATATTGTTTCCCCAAGTTCTGCAGTCATGAAAGGTATTAAATATTTTATTGTTTTAGCACCGAATTCTTGGAATTCTTCTTTCACTACTACTTAGTAGTCTTTCGGACTTGAGTAATTTTCATATAAACGTGGGAAAAAACATTCTAAGCTTTTTTTTTTTTCATTTTAATTCCTTGTGTTTTCCACCATTACTAGGATTTCGTTTGTGTACCTCTAACTGCTCTGTTGCGTACCACCATGGGTACATATACCATAGGTTGGGTTCCTCTGCTCTATATGAATATTTTTTTTCAGCTTTAAAATTTTTATTAAAATGATCATGATGTATTTATTTATTTGAAAGTATTTTTACCTTTGTTTTAATGCTTTAAATATGTTATCATTAATAAATGATATAATAAACTGCCAATATTTTGGGAAATTAGACTTTTTACAAACTATTAAAATGAATATATTGACTAAAATTAAGCACAGATATATAAAGAAGTTTTTACATTTTTCTAAAAGCCTTTCTTGATGCATGTTTAATTATATATATTTTCATTCTTTATTCTTCACTGTGGTTAAAAAAATCACGGGAGGCCATTTTTTTGAAACAGTCGCTGATGTTAAAGGCATAGGACTACTGTACTCGTGTGACTCTTGTTTCTTGAAGTTTCTCGGTTTCTCTTTGTTACTCTCAATTCTCTTTTGTTTCTCTGAAATACTAATGTATGGAAAATTGGCGAAATAAAATGAAACTAAGGTTACAATGAAAATTTTTTTTTATTTCTTATTAAAATATATTACAATGTCAATTCTTTTGTTTTGAGTTCTTCAGTCATGCGTGGATATGTTACAATTCTGTGTAGGATCAGGCGATGATATGAAAAGTAACATACATAATTTAACACTCTACACTTTAATTTGGAAGAGGCAAACCCAAACCTGAACTCATTGTGAAACAAACCTGTTGATGTTGAAGCACCTCCGTTTAATTTTAAATTCGTTGCCTCTGCAGCCATTTTCTTTTGTTTCTTATTCTCATAGTATCGTTTACATCTCTCTTTTGCAAGTAAGGCCGAACGTTCCTTATTTTGCTGTTTCTTTTGTTCCTTTTCCTGCTCTTTCTTTTGTTGCTTCTCCTGCTTCAGCAATTCTTTTCTTAATTTCTCTATATCTCGTTTGGCACCTTGTTGGTGTTTCCTTTTTTGTAAATTTACATTTGGAGCCATTATTGTATTAATTTTGTCGAAACAAAATTTTCAACTGAATCGCGAAATTGCGGCAAGCGAGAGCATCAGACAATTGTGTGTGCACACTACGGTGAGTCGTTTTAATTTGTTTCACCTTTTTTAAGAGGCACAGCGATAAAAAGCTGCTAAATGCTATCAAATTAATACGTGTGAAATATTATTACATTCTGATATGCCTAACTACCTCTGGATTGACGTTAAAGCTTTGAGTTTTTTCGAGATAAATTCCAATCAGGGTTTCAACCAATAAATGTTGCTTTCTTCATGCATGGAAGATAATGCGACATGATTGGAAGTTTGAGGAGTTGTCAAGTGGAGGAAGCAAATCCCATATACATGAGGTGTTGTGTTGCACTCATTCGCGCAATTTTTATCGTGAATCGTACTCGTTTAGAGTGGAAATGTGCGTTGTTTGGTGATTCAAGTGATGTCAAATAAAGAATTTTACCAACCTATGAATATGTTATGTTGTCCTATGTGTTAAATGGCATAAAATAAAACATGATAAAGAAATTAATAAAGGACCCACATATATGGAAATAAAGGACATTATCTTGGAAAAATTAAAGAAATATGGTAAAGAGCATTCATTCCTACTGTGCAACATAAAGGATCAAATGTGATGTTGAAGACGTATCATTTGAAATGCAAAAATCTTTTGAAATCTTGCCCTAAAATACTGAAGAAAAGATTAGAAGAGCCAGTAAGATATTGTTTGACATTTCATCCTGCAAATGTAGGAACATCGCTGATTACTTTTGTTCCAAATACAAAAAAGGACATGTCAGAAAGAAAAGCTTACTAATTGATCAACGAACCACTAGAAGAATGGTGATCGGAACCATAGATATGGTTACAACGAATACTTTGAAATGGAAAACGATAAGTAAAAAATTACAGCTTCAGCCTTAAAAAGGAAGCACAAGGAAGCTTAATGTGTCGACTTCATCTGTATCTAGTCATCAGGACAGTGACGATGTATTCCTGCCACAGTCACGAGCCTCAACGTCGGTGTCTCCTGTTGATTAGCCTACTGCTTCAAACAGTAAGGCAGGTTACAATTTACTTTCAAGAATGTGTGATAGATTCAGAATTATCAGATAGGGATGGGGCAGCTATTACTTCAGCAGTTATTCACACTTCTACTTTGGAAATTATTGATGAAAATAAGTTTGCAGGAAACACAAGATAGCACGAAAATTGGCCGTGGAAGAAGACTAAGTTGTACAGAGGCCTGTTTTATACTTCGAAAGAAGGAAAGGTAAAACTTGAATTATATCAGTGAAGGATGGAAAAAAGTATCGATGCAACATTCTTGAAGAGCATATTTCATTGATAAATGAACCAGAGATGAAACTTGAGGTTATGTTGCACCATCTTTTGGCATATCCAAATAGAACAATCAATCACTGATTTCTTCCTGGAATCAAAGATGTCTATGAGTACTTTGGTGGCATTTGGGTGTAATGGTACTAACTTGAACGTTCGTAAATATGGAGATTTCATATGGCTGCTTGAAAAAAAGTTTAGTAAACCATTACAGTGGATTTATCTGTTATTGCACATGAACGAATTTGAAAGAATTGGCAAAGATCTAGAAAAGTGTAAAAAAGGGCCTGTTGCTTGGTTTCATTGGAATTCAACGCGGTTACCCGAGTTTTCTGTTACGGATCAAACATTTGTTCAGTGTAGTATCAGCGGTTTCAACAGGCATATTTCCTAAGGGTTTAATAAACAAACCTCCAAGCAAAATGTCTCGTGCCCCATGACTAACCCGTGCAAATCCAAATTTATGTTTCGGTGGAATCTCTTGAAAGAAGAAAGATCCGAGAGAGAAAGATTTGTAAAAAACCAAATAAAATCTTGAAAAGTCATGCCAAAATTCAATTGTAAGAAGAATATTCAGGTCGTTTAAAATATTATTGTAATGATATAAATGTCATTTTTGTAAACCTTTTCTTATAGTAAATAAATATTACTCATATAATTTCAATTTCTTTGACAGACACACATTTTGAAACTATTTTTAGCCTAGCAACTCATCATAAAGAAGTTTTTTCCAAAATATGTATTTTTCAAAGTCAATCCGGTGGCAGAATATATCACATTCAAACAAAATTTCATATGTGAGCTAAAAACACCATTTGGCACCTTTTTCTTACTGTGCCCAGCAGAAATCGGGAAGCTTTTTTTTCTCCATAGACTGGTGATCCACCCTAGTGCGCATCACATGCGTGTGTTGTCGCCAATTCATGCGTATTTTTGCCCAACTTTGCAACTCAGTAGTCACTGAACTACAATTCCGATTTTCAAATTTTTTTTTGTAACTTCTGTTGTTACCCTTTATCTCTAAAATACGACATTAGTTATGTTTTTAGCGTATGTAGTTACCGAGATATAGAAGATCTCCCATACAATACAACGTTTTTTGTGGCGTTTTGGTGTGTGAATCAAATTCCTTCCTGAGACCCCAATGGGAGGAACATAGTCTGTTAAAAAATGTACATTCTACATTATTATTTTTTTTTTTACTTTTCTTTTTTCATATTCATAGAAGTTTTCATTTTTTGTAGGATAAGTGCCTTCAGTGTCCTGTTTGTAAGAAAATTCATGGTGTGAAATATGGAATCCAGCCACCTGGTGATATGATTTACCATGTCATGCCCTGTTCATTACCAGGATATCCAGAATGCGATACAATACGAATTATCTATGACATTCCTTCAGGCACCCAAGTAAGTTGATCTGCTCTGTTTGTAATATTTTTTAGGATAATCTTCATTAATTATTTTAAATATTCTATGATACAATAATCTTTAAAATTTTGTAAATGCTGTTTGGTTAATAGCATTAAGGTATTCATATTAATTAAAGATATTCATAGCAATCCAAATAATAATTTTTCTGCATAGCCACTGAAATTAAGATTATTAAACAAAACATGTAAGCAAAAGGAAACCCAAATTTTGAATTTTCCTTCAGTTTGTGCTAGTTTAATAATTAGTTAATACATACTTATGAGACTATTGCCCTCTTTCTGGCTTGCTGTATCTGAACATTACAAAGCTTTCAGGAGACTTGAAAGCTGCAGATCAGTATAAGGGAATAGAGTCAATTGCCAAAAGTTTGTCTTCTCTCTTCAGCATTTGTTGAATTTGTAAGAATCACTTGTCAATTTTTTTTTTATCTGTCAGTAGCAATTTTTTTATATTAACGATGGCAAATGAATAATGAAAATGATTATTTATTAGAATGCCCTTAACCTGTGATTTAAATAACATTAAAATTAGACAATTTGAGTTTAATCGGCTTAAGTGGGAAATATTCAATTTATAAGGCACTTTAATACAAATTTAATATGATCATACTAATGCAGCATTGCATTGTTTAGCAATATATTAGCCTAAATAACAAAAAAATTCAAAATTCTGCGTTATTAGAAATTTTAGCCCTTATTATAAACTAGCAGCCTTCGGCGACCAGCTTGTTTGCTGGGAATATGATTTCAATTAAATCTTGCATCATTTTATATTCATGGTTCTCTTAACGTAAGTTTAAACTTCAGATTGTGGTAGATAATTTAACTGGTGTTCTATTAGTGACCTTGGACCTCTTCTGTTCATTGTCTACATAAATGTGCTTAATGGAGTCAAATAACTGATCATGTCATGCAACCTCTAATTCCATGTTGTCGGCACTATCTTCACTTTCTTATTCCTCTTGTAAAATATGCATTTGATTTCAACATTAAAATTGACATGGCCAGCGCCGTGTTAGCTGGATTAAAACATGCTGAGAAAAGAATGAAAACATAGCAAACATAACCATTCCAGCTTAATGGATATATTTCTTAATGTAAGCAAAGCAGTATCTCAGAGAGCATGGTTTACAGATTTCACAAACATCTTGATGAAGTAAAATATGAAAGCAAAATATATTAGGATTCTATCTCAGATTACAACAATGAAAGATAAGTAGGCATTTAAATATTTATGTAGACAATGAAAACAGTTTGAGTTCCGATGCAACAATGAAAACTATTGTTGTAAATTATGCAAAAAAATATTTTTAAACATTTATTAAAATTAGAGAAAAATTGTATGTCAACTTTAATTCATATCATTGAAAAGGTAATTTTTTTGCACTTTCAGATAGTGTAAAAATGATTTTTGTGCTGTAATATTCTCGAAAGTTATTAAGGAGAAACGCAAAATTTTCGTTAAAATTTTTAATTAAAATTTCAAAAAAAGGGCTCCGAGATGCACATTCCCACCCTCCTAAATATGTTTGTGCCAAATTTCATAGCTCTAAGTACTGCGGTCGGCCCTGTAAAGGACCAACACACAGACACACACATTCTCCTGTATTATTAATAGAGATACTGTTGATCTAGCTTTTTAATGGCTAAAGAATTGGAAAGCTTTTATTGAGATTGTTGAACATGGAAAGCATTTTAAAATTTGAAAGAGAATTTTCTAATTGTTACATTCTATTTCAAGTAATTTATAAGGAGCAAATTAAAGATTTCAGAACATCTTTATTTTAGATTTCATTAAAACAGTTACTACCTTTGTTATGAATATTCCAGGAAAATAAATTAGAAAAAAAAAATTCTTCTTGTTGAGCAAATTAATGTACCAATTAGAAGGATAAAAGGGGAGTCATCCTATTAGCAACTAATCATGAAATGAAATAGAAATAGTACTGTGTAAACAGTCTTGCTTGAATTAATGGATATTTGCATAAAAATTTGTTGTAACATTAAAAAAAAAATGGATGAACTGTTTCATTGAGATTATAAAATTAATATCCATTTTTAAAATGAAATGTGGATTTGATTTGCAAGATTTTAATTTACACATCATATATGGGGAATCAATCTAGCATGCAAATTAAATGCTAAGTGTTATCTACCAATTAAATGAGATGTTTAGATACTATACTAGCAGTACGCACACAGCGTTGCCCATGGCATCAGGACTTCAACAAAATAATAATAATAAGAAAGAAAAGAAAAAAACACCGCCCACAATGGCATGAAAAAGTTCTGAAAACAAAACAAAAGATACACATTATTGATGTTCCCGCTTATTTTTTTTTGCGATAATAACATTTCAACTGTAGAAAATTCAGAGTACATTAATCCGAAACAATATTAAAAAATTGCAACGTGAAAATGATTATTATACAGCAAAGCAAAATATAAAATTGAATCCGAAAATAATAATCAAAGTCATTCAATTGAAGGTTATGATGTCATCTGTGCTCTGCCCTGCCAGCCAATGAAATTCTCCAGCAATGTTCTGGAAAAGTGTTGCTGAAATACGTGCATGGCATTGCCTGTGGAATCAGGACTTCAACAAAATAAAAATAAAACAACAACAACAAAAAAAAAAACGCCCACAATTACATGAAAAAGTTTTGAAAACAAAACAAAAGATACACATTATTGATTTTCCCTCTTATTTTTCTTCACGATAATGACTAGAAAATACTGTAATTCAACTGTAGAAAATACAGAGTACGTTAATCCGAAACAATATTAAAAAACTGCAATGTGAAAATGATTATTATAAAGCAAATAAAATATGCCAGACATAAACACATTAAGACACTGCCGAAAATAATAATCGAAGTCATTCAGTTGAAGGTTATGACATCACCTGCACTCTGCACTGTCAGCCAATGAAATTCTCCAGCAACGTTCTGGAAAAGTGACGCGAGAGGGAGTTCGGTAGAGAAAAATATCTTTCTACTGACCAGGAAAAAATTAATTAAAAAAACGGGAAAAGACATTTTAACCGTTCTTGTTTTAAATACGACAGAACCATTCCAGTTATAAGCTAAAAAAAATTGAAAATAATAGTGTTATTAGAACGTCGGATGCAGCAAATTTAAAAACAAAAATAAAATTTTGTTTGCAAAACTATTTTTTAAAAATTTCTCAAAATTCAGTAAATTTTGTTAAAAATTCAAAACTAACTTCATTAGAAAGGAAATCGTGTGCTCTTTTCGATGGTGTGTCTATTTTTTTCGTACAATTATTCAAAACCATTCTATTAAGAAATTAGTGTGAAAAATCAACCAAAACAACACAGAACATTAAATAAAAAATTTTCTAGATTAAATTTTAAAATTGCGGCTGTGAGGTGCATTGAATCACACCATTAAGACTACCTGTGTGCCAAATTTCAAGGTTGTAAGTGTGATAGATTCGTCTGGACATCGCACGCATGCACGCACATGCACACAAACATTGCTTTTTATAAGTATAGATTATCTGCATGTAGCACATATAGTTGGCATATTAGGTTCGTTATAGGATGGATAATCTTCAAACCATTTTTATTGCTGGCTTGAGAATTAGCAATATACTGGACTAAACAAACTGGTATCCTATGTTCACTAATTATTATTATAAGAAATCACTATTTTAATAATGGTAGAAAGTGACACTGTTTTCCACCCGTAAAAATGTGTGCATCTTTTTTTTTTTTTTTTGATGACTTGCTGCAGTTGAAATTCATGTTGTAGACAAAAATATGGGAAATGTTTTTATCTCTGCTGCCAGGGGTTGATCCAGGTTTTTTTTTTTTGAGGAGCCCATTTTTGTGAAAAAGGGGGAAAAATTGTGGGAAAAAATTTATTTTTGTGAAAAAAAAAAATTATTTTTGCAGAAAAAAAAAATTGTGATTTTTTTTTTATCATGTATTCAGTTTTAGCAGTCATATTTCTATATTTTACATGAATTTGAGTTTTGTGAAGGGGCTGTTTTTATGAATTGGAATTTTGTGTAGGGGTCGTTTTTATGAAGTGGAATTTTGTGAAGGAGCCTCAAAATGGGCACAATTTTTGCCTGGATTGACCCATGGCTGCTTAAAACTGCTTGATATTTGGAGCTAAATCATTGATTCAAATATGGATGTTTATTTTAAAAAAAAAATTCTTATAATTTTAAATAATCTTTTCATTTTACTTTGTTTTTAAGTTTTTTTTATGAATTTTTATAGTGTGTGTCATTTTATGAATATTATTTTCTAAAAATTCTATTAATAGGGTCCAGAACATCCTATGCCTGGAAAGAAGTACACCTCTAGGGGATTCCCCCGTCATTGCTATCTTCCCGACAATGAAATGGGCAGAAAGGTTAGATTTGTCTTGGAGTAATTTTCTAAAGTAATGGTTGATAAGCTTGTTATGTACTATTGTTATTGCTTACTCATTTATGATAATTTGTTGCTTCTGAATATGTTATTATTATCTTTGCATTTCTTTTTTTTTACACGTTTTCCTTCTTTTATTTAAAATACATAATGGAAACCTGCCAACTCTCCGCTTTCGGCGGGAGTCTCCACCTTTTTAACAATTTCTCCCACCTCCCAATTCTCACCGATTTTCTCCTCCTTTTTTGTATTTTCGAAAAATTGGAACAAATAAATAATAAAAATAAAAGCAGTAAAAGAGCGGCGAAAGAAAAATCCAGCGCTTGGCCTTGACCACATTCTCCTCAAACTTCGAATGCATGACGTCATTTTGCTACAGATTCTTCATTGCTGTTTGCCGCGGTATCATGTCCAGGCTTGTTGACTAGTGACTCTCACTGTGGGTTTTTGGCGCATGCACTTCTTTGTCTGTTTAGTGCTTTAGGGAGGAAGTAGGGAGAATTTGTTTATCTCTTCTGCCGATCTTGTCGTGCTAGGGTTGTCGCCAAAATATTTTTTGAATTTTTTTGTACCAGATCTGATGTTATCGAAAGAATGTAAAAAGAAATACCAGACTGTATTTACCAAAGCCTAAAAAAAAAAAAAAAGTGTCTTTTAAAAAACTGATCAGATTATTTTAAAACCCTAGCTTAAGCAATTTTAAAAAATCATAGCATTTTCATTTATTTTGTAAAAAAATAAATTTTGAGAAAAATATAGCCAAAATAAAAAGTTTTCTTATTAGGCTCCCTCTACCTTATTTGTACACGAGTTAAATAAAGTAAATGTTGGCCCTGCTGAGCATTTGTGATCATGCATGTATAATTGGAAATGTCCCTCTTTTTCAGATATGGAGGTTGGCAGGTCTGATAATGTGTGATAAAATATTTTTCCCACCAAGTTGTTCAGTTTTTTAATTAAATTTGCTTCAAGTTATTTGTTGATCTAACTATCTGAAAGTTCTTTCCTGTTTTGGGTGGCATTGGAAACCCCTTTTAGAATACTGAATCAGCATTTGGAACTCAATATTGTATGCCCCCAAGGCTGGAATATTTCCTTTTTCTCTTCACTTCTGCTGCTAACTAGTTGTTACTTTAAGAATATAAAATATTGTATAAAATTCTTTTTTTTGTCTTTTGGTTGATAGTAATTCTATTATTATTTATTTTTGTGGAAATCTCTTAATTATTTTTCATAGCAGGATTTTTATATCTGGCTGTAAAAAAATGATTTCCTTTGGATAATTTTTTTTTTTTCATCAAATATTTTTTTTTACATCAAAATATTTTTTAAGTAAAAAATCATGGATGTTTATTAAAACATCCATGTATGTAAATTGTGGTACAAATATATTTTTAAATATCTCTTAAAATGGAGCTTTTTTGATCAGGTAGTTTATATCCATAAAAATAACCATTAAATTGTTTAAATATTTATTTACTGTAATTATTTCCCATGCATTTTTTATCCAGGAAGATTGAATTTCTCAGGTCTTAACTAATCTAGATTTTTCCTTTGAAAAATGGAAATTTATTTCATTTTTAATCAATAGATATTTTTAAAAAATCCTTTAAGATTTTCAGTTGAATAGAACTGTTACAAGCTTTTCTTATCTCTTCAGTTTTTTTTATTTATTTACTAGTACATCCAAATTTTTTTTGAAAAGAAAACCAATGAAACTCCGTTGCATTTTGCTCCTGTATGTATTCACTGTACTACCTTGATTAGTTATACTTTTTTATATTTTAACCTGTTAAAAATCAGTAATACTCTGGAATATTCAGTGTCTTTGTGTAAATTGTACATTGTAGGTTATTTGGTGTAAAATTATAATTGGCAAAAATTCCAGTCATTGTTATGTCATCTGCAACTTAATTATTATAATTACGGTTGCACAGGCAGAATAGGCCAATCTTATGCACACATCTTGTACTTCTAACATTTTTAAATGAAACTTTTGCTTAATGAAAAGTAATGTAGTATGTGTTCTTTGTTGCTTTCTGTAAGTTTTAATTTAAATTTCTTTTTATAGGTTTTACGATTACTGGTTAAAGCGTGGAAGAGGCGCTTAATATTCACAATTGGGCGGTCCTCCACAACTGGTGAAGAAAACACTGTCACATGGAATGAGATCCACCATAAAACGGAATTCGGATGCAATCGACGTGAACATGGCTTTCCAGATCCAAATTACTTTAATAATGTTCTGGCAGAGCTAGAAGCACATGGTGTAGTAGATGATGATGTGTATCTGTGGTATCCTGCTTAAAGGAATTTTGTTAATTTATTAATGTATTATATATAATATGATTTCTTTGTTGTATATTCTGCAGAGTATTATTGTTTTTTTTACAGTTTTTGTATATATTTTTGGAATTCTGTTTTTAAACAAGTGGATTAATAAATACCGCTGAAAGTTCAGTGCTTTTGTTTCTTTTCAAATCTACTATAGAAATCATTAAACAATTCAAGAAATAATTATATTGTGGAAAATTTCTATTCTGATTTTAATTATAACAGACAAATATATAGGGATCAGATTCTGGTTTTAGACTACCATTACTGTTATTATTTAATCTTCCATTAGTCGCCTTATCTAACAGATATGCATGCCAGATTGGCTAATCCATTTTCTGTTTTATTCTATTTGTAATGCACTACAACCTGAATTTTTCTTACAGATTTGTGACTGTCTAAGATGGGCTTTTGGCTTGTCTTAACACCAACAATATCTCAGATCTAATTGTCAGAGATTTATTAGCAAAAGTTGTAGTAAAAAATCGCATGCAAATAGTCAGAGTGCTTAAAAAATAAAAATAAAAAGCATAAAAAACAGAACTGGTGAACCAATTGGATACTATCTTCCAACTGATAACAGAATTCTTCTCACGGAGGTTCCATGCGGATGAATTAAATAAAGAAAGTAAGCGACTGATACATCATAATTCAACAAAAAGATCTCCGATAAGTGAAAAAATAAATTAATTCCAGTATTACTTCTATTTGATATTCAGGGAGTTCACGCGTAAAATAAAAAAGAAACTGCTTAACTCGACTCAAGAAAGAAACCTGTCTATAATTTAGCAAAAAGATTCATTGTTTCCCAACACACAGACAAAAAAAAGCAAACAACAAAATAAAATGCTAAAAGATTATATTAGGAAAATAAATTAATTCTGGTATAACCCCTATTCGATATTAAATCGTCACAGAATCAAAACAGTATCCTGTGTGTATGCTAATTTGTAGACAGACTGTCTGGTCTGAATCTCTTTAGGCATGCAGACATTCCTGAGCGTTACCAAAATTTCTGGCCTATTCTAATATAGATACTCATTTACATTCTCATTGGGAGGAATATGACTATAAAGGGAAAGTTTTGAAAATCAGATGAACATGTTGTAGAAAGAATGGATACATTGAGGCTGTTTAAGGATGAAAATGATTGTGACTAATATAGGGTTAACTTGTATTTTTTCTTTGTTTGTGTACATCAGGTAGGCTTTTGTGTATCAGATTCCTTTTGAAAATGATTGCTTTATGAGGGTGCCAGACATGCATGCTCAACCAATACTTTGATTGGGACCATGATCTAATGAAAGCACCAAAATGGGTATGGAATGGTGGGAGAGAGAAGCCTGGTTGTTGTACTTCCCTGAAGTGCACTCAATGAAGTGTATGTTTCAGTAAGAGAGTGTTTTATCTTGTATCCGTAGTGGTATATTAAGGTTATAAGATTTAGTCAAGTATAGATGTTCGTTACTAATTTCATCTTGGAATGCATTATAAATTTTAACAATTTCACTATGGACCTACAAGCTTCCTTTTACAGAACTTTCTACACAAAGTGACTAGGTTGTGCATAAAATAGTTAATCATTTCCTGTCTTTTATGTTTTTTATATAAAATTATTTATTATAAGCTTAAAAGCATGGTAATGAAATATGGAAATATTTAGTTTGCTTAAAAATTTATTATTGTAAATTACTATAAGCATTCCCTGTGTTTCATAGGAATTATGAGGTAAATATTTTTGAAGTTTTTAATTTTCCACCCATCAGGTGAAATACAGAAAAAAAATTGACCAATACTTTTGTTTTACCAGCAACTATATTATTCTAGCAATATATAGTAAAAGAAATTTCTTTGCATGCCATCATGTGACAGTATGCTAGATTTTATGATGTATTATAGAAGATGTTGACATTGGATTATTGTGTTATTAATATTTTTATTGATTAATACTAATATTAGTGTGGCTGACATGACTTTAATTCCATTTAAGATTTTTTAGAAAAATGGCTGAATGTTTGCTATTCAAAGAAGTCATTTATATTATTTCTCACAAACTGATTCCAAGCAAATAACAAATTACTGTTTACCTTTTATGGAATCTCAGTATCATTTGTATAGCTAAGCTGATTAGTATTTCAATGCACACTAAATTTTTTAAACTAAATTCATCCCTTTGTCAATTCAATTTTAATTTTTTGCGAACCAAATTCACCATATTTTTACTTTTTCTTAAAACCTTTTCTTACAACTTTAGCTGTGGAAATAAAACCAAATGTAAATTTATATAAAATACAAAATTTTAATTCAATACTGAATTCTGGTAATGTATTTTTTTAAATATATAAAAAGATATGAAATTCTTCATTATATATATTGGAAACAGTATATGAATAATGCTAGCAAATCTTTTTTATTGTTTCACCACTATTTTATAATGAAATCTGTTTACATTTTTAAGTTGAATTTAGTTATTCCAGGGATTGATTGGAATACATTGTAGGACTCTTAACTTGAAAATTACACATTGTGTCTACTTTAGCCAATGATGGCGGGGTTCGTATGCATGCTTACAAGTCCTTAAAAGTCCTTACTTTTACATTTAGTCCTTAAAAGTCCTTACAAATCCTTATTTTTATGCCCCATTTTTAAAAAGTCCTTGAAAGTCCTTACTTTTTACTCTATTATTAAAAAATTTAAAATTTCACCGATTATCGTTTTTCTAATTCCTCCTCGGCGGCTCTAATCTCGGTCGACGTGGCTCTCGCGGAATGGGGTGGGGGAGGGGGGACGACACTGCTCGCGTTCTACGAATCCATATCCATCGCATACACTTTGGGAAATAAGGGAGGAGTTACAGATGGTCTTTATTGGTCCATGGTTCCATAGGAATGATTGTCAAAAGTGCTGTTACCATTTTTAGAACAGTATCAAAGTGATAAACCTTTACTTCCATTTTTTGCCAGTGATGTTTTTAAAACTTGTTAATGATTGCATTCAACATTTCAAAATTTTGAAACCAGAGAATGAAAGAATTGAGAAACATGAGACTTTATGCAAATTCAACTTCAGTGACCCAAACTTGTATAATGATAAAAGTTAAATGTATTTAGGATTTGCTGCAGAGCAACTAATAAAAGAAAAGATAAAAAAAATAAGGAATTAGCAGACAAGGATGTTTTCACACTCAGACAGGATAGTCGGTAAAACATCATAACAATGCTAAAACATTTCATGCAGAAATGTCCTGTGAATTACGCACTACTAAGACCTGCGATTTGCATTGATCCACCAATAATGGCTGGATATCCCGAAAAAGCAAAGGAAAAAATGAAAAAGGTATTGATTGTATTGTCGCAAAATAAGCGTATTTTGGGAAAAGATTGCGACGAAATTTTGTTACTCTATGCAGATTTTCTGTTAAATATTGTAAAGCCAACTTCATTTGAATTTACTTCTTTCAATCCAAAGAGTGATTCCCTTGATAATTTTTTACAAACTTATTTTAGCAATAATCATTATGAAAGAGTTTGGAAGATTATCAAAATGGTATTAATACTGTCACATGGACAAGGAGGTTTTTCGGTGAACAAGGCCCTGGAAATAGAAAATTTAAAAGATGCTTCATATATTTTCCAGTGTGTAAATCATGAATTTATTAAGCTGTCTGGCTATTTATGACTTAAAAATTACGAAAGAAATGAGGAAGGCTGCCACCTCAGCTAGAGCAAAATACATGCAGTATTTAGAAAGTGAAAGATCCAAAGAAAAGACTGAAACGAAAAGCTCTAGAGGAGAAAATAGATTTTTTAAAACAAAAGAAAATGTTTCTCCAAACGGACATGCACTAAACAAATGAGAAAGCAAATGATTTAGCTAATGAGGCTGAAAAGTCAAAGGACATAAATTTATTTATTCAATCGCATGAACTAAGAATAACAATTTCTGAAAAGGAAATTAAAATAAATACCTTGGATGAAAAATTGAATGAAAAATTGAATGAAAAAAGTTTGGAATTAAAAGATATTTAATTTGATTACCAGTTTCATGGGTTTTTTTCCATCAATTTATTAACTCATATTTTTAGGAGTTTTGTTGTGTTAAATTTGTAATGTACCTTCTATGTTTTATATTATAATTTATCACCTAATAGGTTGAATTTGCAAAAATGAGACATTTTATTTAAAAATGCGTGCGACTATTCGTTACGTTTATTCAATTTAGAGGTCCTTATTTTTTGGTTTTTTTAGTCCTTAAAAGTCCTTGATTTTCTTTTAAGGAAATGTGTACGAACCCTGGATGGGTATAGTGACTATCATTGTATTAAGACAGCTGTTAAACAGGGATGTAGTGAAGTTGGAAGGTTGTTCCGGCACAGCTTTTTTTTAATGAAAAATAAATAAAAAATTGTAAAAAACTTCCTTAAAATAATGCAATTTTAGTCACCCAGGTTGGTGGGTTCTAGCACTGCTTAATTTACGACCACACCACTGCTGTTAAAGATTTAATAAAAAGTGTGCATTATATGTTATATTCATGACTTGACCATGCTGTTTAATAAAACAAATATTGCACTATTTGGAAATTCTTCAGATTTTTTCAGTAAGAGATTCTTCAGATTTTTTCTCCCTGATCTTTGAGTAATTTTAAGTACAATTTCTCTTATTATCAAAACATTAGTTTAAAATTTCAGAGTTTCAAACTAGCAGTGATAATGAAGTCCGATGTAAAGTTCAAAATTACAATGCTCCCTTTCAAGCTACACAACGGTTATCTTTCGTCTTGCCTCTTAACCCTTTATAAGGCCATTTTTTTCTAGTAGTGGTATAATAAAATAACTTTAGAATTGAAATTCATTTAGCTTATTAGATGACATTATTTTTTGTTAATTAATTTTATTAATTAATTACCAAGTCAAGACACTTCGTTATGGTTTGAGATAAGAAATTGGAACATCCAGGTCTTTCTTTCATCGAAAAATTTGGCGAGATCTTGCGTCAGTCTAAAAAAAAATGCATTTAAAAGTTGATGAATTTGGTGCGAAATATATTCCCATGGCCTTGGAAAGGGTTAATAGCTTAAGGACCAACTTATTTTGAATTGCTTTGCAAACCTATGTAACTTTCTAACGAGTTAACTCGGGGTAAGTCCTTAAGCAGTTAATTTTGAACCATTGCCTGATAACTAAGATGAACTTCATTTGGGATCAACAGTCCAAATTTCGGCATCAGCAGGCAGTTGTTTGACCTAATTAATTCTACTTACACCCAGCCCATTATATTTTTTGCACAACATTGGCAAATCTGGTCTTTGTTAGTAAATAATATAATTTTAATCTTGCTGAAAAGTATTGTATTATTTTTAGGTAATAATCTAGAGTAATTTACATACACAGTTTTGGATCTTCAGTGGAAGTGAACGAACCTGATATTAACACCAGGTCGCCACAATTCCGTTTAGTGATTTGGAATCAAAGCCGTATTACATTTCAGTTTTTATGAATTATTAAAAGGTTTGAAAGTACGATTGAATCAGTGAGAAGAAGAGTGCAAATCCAAATTCCGTCTTTTTTTCGTGAATTGGTTCAATAAATGTGGATTTAAAAATGAGTGTAAGAGCAGTACCAAACCTACCTTCTTTCATTAGTTACTTCCAGGCATGTTTTAAATTCGAATGGGTATGAAAGAACACTACTTGTCCAAACTTAAAACTTGACTTTTGATTAATACTGTTCTCATTGATTCAATTAATTTAAAGGACGTTTTTAATAGAGCTTAAATAATTTTTTAATTGAAAATATTAAAACTTTCTTTTTATGTGTGATAATTTAAATCTTGATTGACGCCCCCCTACCCGATTTCACTTTTCATAAGTGGAGGTTTAAGCTAAGGAGAGTGAAAAAAGGCTTTCATAAATTCTGTTCTATTTCTGATGCAGCATTTGCCAAATCTGGTCCTGTCATTAAATAATGTAATTACAATCTTGCTGAAAAATATTGCATTTTTAAATAATAATTAAGAGGAATTTACGTACTCTTTGAGTATATTGTTACAAACATCGTCCGATGGGTATACGTGAACATAATCCAGCAAGCAGGATGAAAAGCATAAACCTTTATTCCACAAAGATTTCAGCAAAACATTAAGCACAGGTAATAAAACTAAACAGCACTTGTATAAATTAACAACACAGATCACTAATAAATATCAGTTGTAGCACTTTCAATCAGTGGTGGTTTTTCACCCGGGCATTAGAGGCACTTGCCTCTTGTGTCTATAATCTAGGAGGCCTCAAAACCTTTTTGATGTACAGCATAGTGCTAAACTGATGACGAATTTGTGACACTGGTTAGGGAAGGGGACAATTTTGCACCTGTGGTCTCTTATCAACAAAATCCACCACTGCTTTCATTAGCTCTCAATGTCTATTAGCTCACCAGCTTGCACCATGGTGAAAGCTCCAAACTTGTCTGACTGCTCGTTTAACGTAGCTTGGTATTTATACTTTCTCCGACAGGATGTGACGTCACATAGAAGTCTCTTGAACGTTCACCATATTTCCGTTCCTAATAGAGATAAGATCATAATTCCGGCTTTTTCTGGAAGCTTCTTTTGTTGTCAAAATGGTCGCTAAGGTCGGGGTTCTTTGGCTTGACTTTCAGTAAAACTTCTGTAAAACTCTCCTTTCTGTCATAAGATTAACATGTCAGGGAAACAACTTTACAGCTTCGTAACAAGATTAATATGACTCGTATTTCGACCAGTGATTTCTGAAGTATTTGTGTAAAATTCAAAGATCTTCTGTTGGAGAATGAGAGCACAGGACATTCAATTTTTTATACATAGATTAAATAAGTTAGTAATGAAATATTTTGCTTTAAAAGTGAAAGGAAACGAAACTGTGTATTAGTTGAATCAACTACCATAAATTCGGAATTTAATTTATTATTTTTTTTTTTTGCTGAAATTTTTTGTTACATTTTTTTGTCACTATTTTTTTTTTTACGTTTTCAAATTAAGGCCTATACCTTGTTTTCTATTCAATCTTGCTCATTTTGAAATTTGATATTGCCTCTCTCAGATTTTGTTAGCTATTTACGCTCTATTAATATATATATATATATATATATATATATATAACTTAATGAATCCAAGCATATGATTAGTATTTCGGGTATATGCTGTGTGGAAATAGAGGGTGAACGACGGACAAAAGCTGAATTTTGCACATTGGCATAGAAACACCAGCTTACGAAAGTTTCCTCCAATATATTGAACAAGACTCAAAAATATATGAATATCTTTCATGGAACAGATTTATATTTTTTATTAGAATTAATAACTTTGTTATCCAAATGAGTTGGAGGTATTCGAGATTCGTTTACATTTAAGTAAACGAATAATTATTAGAGGCATTTAAAGTTAGTGCTGGAAGGAAAAAAATATTTTCATATTATTCATAAGCTAATAAAGAAATAACTTGCAATTTTTACACGGTTCCCTTAAAGTAATTTACGTTTCTCACTAATTGATGAAAAAATGCTCGACACAAGAAACCCTTTGACAGATTTCACTTTTGATTCCACTATTCGTTGATCAGTATCCAAGGCGACCATCTAATGAAAATATGTTTTGTCCGAATGAGCAGTAAGCTTCGGGTTCTGAAATTTGATGTAAATAAGCAAGTATTGAAGAATAGGAATTACTCTTTCGTGTTTCTGTCATGCGTAAAATTTCCGGCCCTCATTTAAAAATTTTTTACGAACTTGCTTGTCGTCATGTAACGAAAGTAAATGTGTTGCGAAGGAAATGACTCATTATGAATAGAAGATAATGGGCCATTGTTATGCTTATCGAATATTTGAATGAGGCGATGGAAATTTAAATAATTTTGAACTAAATTTATCAGCGCCCCTTAAACGACCACGGTGAAGTATTTTCCTTGCAATAAATTGCAAAGTTAAGGTTTTAAGGCTTTTTGAAAAAACATCTAAATTTTTTGTAACGTGATTTGTAAATTTTCCGTAGCATTTATGTTAATTTAGAATTTGTTTCCATCAAAGATTCTCCGTAAAAACGGAGAAAATATGATAACTGCTTAGGCATCCACACATTAGTTTGGTGTGGCAGTTTTAGATACTGATGTACTAGTTCAGAACTCGTTCATAATACAGCAAAGTGCACTGATTTAAAGAATCCAAATTCAATTTATCGAATATTTTTATTAAAAGATTTTTCATTTTAGTAAATCCAGGTAAACACGGCTCTTGTATAACACAATTTCAGACTAACACGATTAAAATTATCAGGAAGAACTTTTGACTAACACGGTTTCCTAGAACATAGTTTCAATCTAGCACGGTTTGATAATAAGAGAAAGTTTCGAATAACATGGAGAGCATAACAGGTTTTAACAATTGACACTTAAAGATGGAAAAGGAAATCAATAAAGCAAATTTGATAGAAATGAGATCTTGAATACTCAAAAAGTATTTAGGAAACGATAGCACATGCGAGAAAGAGTTAAATACTTTAATCTAAAGCAGTGGTGCGCAAATCGTGGGTCGCGAGAAAATTTTTGTGGGTCGCTGAATTCAAAGAAATTTATTTGACAATATATATATAAGGCTTTTCTATAAAAAACGTGCTCGCGAAAAATTTTTAACACAAAGTGAGGGGGTCGGAAATGAAAACAGTTTGCGCAACATTGCTCTAAGCGTACAAAGAGGAGCACAAGATTTGTCGAACAGTAGGAACTATAATGAACATAGGCGAACAGTAGGAGTTCGTAAAGGAACATTCTTCCATTGGAGAATGTACAAAGTTTAAGAGAGAACTTTAAATACACCAAATAAATAAATTTCTAAAGATCTTTTAGCTAAAAGCAAATAGTCTAAAATAACATTTTTTTTTAAAACCAAAAGTACAAAATAGATAAAGGAGTCAAGATAATAATGAAGAAAGTTCAGAGGATAAAGATATCGCATAAAACAGAAAGCATCCTAGGTCAAAGGTGCTTCAGTATTTATGACGAAGGAAACATAACTGAATTCATATTAATATGTCATACTTTTGGTGAAGATTGCCTTAATAATAATATTTCTCTTGATTATTAAATTGCGATGGCCTATTTCGTTCTTTAATTTTTGGAATCTAACCTCCTTTTTTACTTTCTCGTATATGAAGTATACAAAAGAGAAAGTATTGTAATCATCAAAAATTTCGACCTAGAGATTTTGATGAATCTCCACGTTTTAGACCTTTCTGAGGCAAGAAAAAACTCTTTTTTAGTGCCTGTCTGTTTGTATTTCAACTTGATAACTCAAAAACGCAATTTTTTATGGCATCTTTACATCAAAATTTTCGATCTGTATCAAAGGGAAGAGATCTAAATTACACACTCGATTCTCTTCACTGTACGGCGAAGTTAAACTCTGAAAACGCCATATTGAAAATATACGATAAAGTCGAAGATACATTTCCGATGGCTGTATGAGTTCTTTGTTTAGTATAAAACGAATTTGAATTGCTTGGTATTTCTCAGAGATTAACAGCCAGAGAACTCTCCCGTATAAACGGGCTTTGTCTGTATTGTAGCTGCATACAGTAAAGCACGTTTATGCTTTTCTCATTTATACGTCATTTACAATTACGTCGACACATTACATATGTTGATTCATTCTTATGCATTGTAATTGGTTTCGATTATACGTCTTTTCATTTATACGTCGTTTTACGTCAGTCTCTTGAAAGACCTATAAATGGTGCTTTACTGTATTCTATTTTCCGACTTATTCAGGACATTGGTGAACATTTTTAGAGAAAAATCAATATTATTTTTACTGAAATAGATTTTCAAGCGGAAATAAATAAAGAAGTTCTGATCTATTATATTATTCTCATTAGAATAAATTTCCATTCCTTTGTTAGTGAATTGACAGTATCTCATTTGTGATTCTGGAAGCAATTTTTATTTCGACAATAGCAGGGTGTTTCATTTTTTTAAAAATTCTAAGAATTTTTTTTATCACAACTTTTGAAAGGAATTTTAAGGTTAAGGTGAAATGAAATTTCTACAAATATCTAATAATTTGTGAAGAGATTTTTAGTAGGATTACTTGAAAAAACTATTATCAAACTTATACTTTTCAAAGATGAAAATTCATTATGTTAAATAGTTTAAATTTTAATTATTTTTTTAAAAAAGATTCGTTGCAGTGTAAAAAACATGTACGTAATACATTTTATTGCTGTCCTTCTCTATTCCTAACTGAATGATTACAAAAAGAAACTCGTAGACGAATCTACTTTTCGAAACAATAGCAAGCACTTGATCAAAAAAGATCAAAGGTAAATCAAGGATCATTGTGAGAAAACACCTGATTGTTATCGTTATCAAATTTACAACAAATCTTTCGATGGTAACAAAAAGTAAGAGAGTACTTCCTGATTTCTGTGTGTGCAGAAACAAAATAAAATAAACATGTCAAAATGCTGAAAGGAACTAAAACTTTTAGCTTTTGGTTTAAAAAATTGGAAATGTTCCTGATCGATTTCTCACATATACGGATCAGGACTATGACGGATAACCGAATAGACGGACAACATAAATCTCTTAATACATATGTACAGTTACGCGACTTCCATACTGGGAAATGAAATAAAATCCTTTAAAAGTTAATAATATGTACATATTGTATTTAACCCTCCCATACCGAGCAAGGCGGTCCCGGGCGGTCTAAAAATTCCCACTTAACAGCGACGAAGGCCGGTCTGAGGCTTCTTTTGAGGGGAGGTGAGGTTCTCAGATCGCTTAGGAGATAAGCGCGGTAGGGGGTCCAATTATCCTAGACAACCACAGCCCATTTCCGTGCGCTTCAAGGGAAGGTTATAGAAGGGGTGGTGGTGGGGAAAATGACCACTCAGGTTGGGAGAGTCCAATTCATGCCGCTTCCTTCCCAAAAGTCGAGGTTTTAAAGGAGTTAGAAGAAAAAAATCGCCTCGGGATTAAAGAGTTAATTTAAAAAACGATCAATATAAACTTCAATATAAGAGTAGTAAGGTTCAGAAATGTATTGTAATACTATAAACCTACGCTACTTTCATACAGTCATACATCATACGGTACAGTCACTTCCAGTTTTATACAGTAGGGTGCAAAAGTAATCCATGGATTATTTTAAAGATGTCTGTTCGTTTGTTGATATTTTTTTAGACGATGGCGGATGATAGAAACTAACAGTTAATTGAAGTTTCATTGTACTTCCATATGAAGATTGAATATCTAAAACGACAAAAAACATAAATGTTTTTCTTTCTAATATATTCCGGAATGGGTTCAGGCCTTATAGGAAATTAATATTAAATTCAGACCTTAAAGTCTTTTTCCTCTACAGAAAACCTATTCTAGTTTAGAATCTGTATGGATGAATGGCCTCTGATGAAGTCATCCACCGGACTCTTACTTCTTATCGTTGTCTGTTATTATTTTTGTATTTTTAACTCTTCCACAATTAAAAATTCCCTTTATTAGTATTTATATTTATTCCATATGAAGCTGTCTTTTATAACGTTTGATCGGAAATGATTGTGCTTATGTGTCATGCAAACAAACTTTCTCTATTTGGCTTCAATAAAAGTCTTTTAAAAGCGTCCAAATTACTATTTCCGCTGACAATTTGTCATTGTTGCTCCTTTATTTGTAATTTTGACGTTTTCGGTGTTAATGTAGGACACTACCATCCAAAGAAAACAATTTTTATGCCATCTTGAAAAAATTTTCCGAGTTGCGAGTTTGATTGCCCTGTTATTTTTCTTTGATTTCACCAATTTTTAAATAGTTTGTTTTTAATTGTAACCACGATAACTTGGACACAAATAAACGCATTTGACATTTCACTGGATGTGAGTGGAAAAGCGCTTGTCAATAAAAGCAGTAGTTAAAAATGTATAAAATATTTCAAATTTAAATAAAAGGCAACGGGGCTAAAATACTTCCGGTAAATATGGCGCTTTACTTATTCACTTAGATACTTTTTTGAAGAAAATTGTGTATATATATATACTTTCTACTGTTGACATATTTGGCTAAAAAATTGGATGCAGAACAACAATTTTGGTATAAAAAGTTAAAATTCGTCAGTGTAGCGCAACGTTTCCCAATCTTTTTTAATTCCCGTACCACTTCATTAGTCTTTTAATTTTTGAGTACTCTCCCCCCCCCCCCCAACCATCATTTGTTGTAAGAAGCTTTTATTAATAACTAGCCAGTACGCGCACGGAGTTGCCCGTGGAATCAGGACTTCAATAAAATAAAAAAAAGCCCTCATACAATTACATAAATGAAAGTTTTAAAAACGAAATCAAAACCCTCCGCGCTTTTGCGCATGCGCCGGACGGAGTTATTTTCATCCAAATAGGGGGAAAGTGAAGAATGGAAGGGGAGATGCTTACATATTAATTAGCGCGATCTAAGAAAGAACTCCGGAAATGCGCTCATATGACTCATTGCCCGACACCCCTTTCCGGTGCAAAATTGTCCAAAAGTGTTAGTCTCGGAATCCGTTGCTGAACAGTATGTTTTGTTAGGTATTACGTTAAAGGAAAGGTAACACAGACAATTCATGCTCACATAATACACATCAAGTGCGCAGTATCAGTTTAATTTTGGATTCCAGTGCGCATCTTGTAGGAGAGAAAAGAACAATACAGTGTAAGACTGCGTGTTTGTTATATGACATGCGGAATTACGTTTGTCATGTGACCATGGTGCCAGGTGACTCCATTTCTTCAAGAAGCCTTCAGTGCTGTATTATCAAAATGCCTTTCAAATTAGTTTAAAGGTACATGCGCGTTTAGTAATGTTAATTGAGTAGAACTACTAATGACTTAGACATTAAATGGACGCACTTATACAGTAGAGTACCTACTATCTCCAGAGAACTCAGTTAGCTGTTTTTGCAAAGTTACACAGAAAAAACTCCTAGCGCTGCATTTTTCTAAAAGTTCTCGTATTATGCAACGGAGTTGGTCCAATTTTGTGTAACTATCTATGCATATCTAGGTGGAGCTTGAAATAGTGAACGCAAAATTCATAAAGTGATGGTTAATTTCAGATTGTCTTTTAATTTATAATCTAAAATTAATTATAAATTCTTGTTGAAAAAATAATTACTGTCTTTAAACTGGCTTACAAAATAGCATTTAACCAGGAAAGTTAACACTTTCTTTTAAAAAGAAAGTGTTCAAGCAATGAGCTTTATAATATACATTATTTATTAATTCTTTGAATGGATTTAAAAACATAGTTGTTACTTTGATTTTCGAACTTGTTTCGACCATTTTTTTTCCTTATAAAAGCTACTTTTCCAGAATGTTACACTAAAATCGAAGTTTTGAATTCAAATTTACAACTTCTTAAGAGTTTGATTTGCGAACTAACGACATTACGTTTGCTCAGTTTGTATCAAAGCAGTCACATTTTGAAACATGTTTCGTTTCCTAAATTTTCTTTGATGTGTTTGTGTGAAAGTAACTAAGATATAAAATGTTATGCATTTTCATGACGTTATAATCAAGATAGGGTGAAACCATATGGATTTTTGCCATCGGCTCAATTAAAATAATCTTATAATCATGAAGAATGATAAATTCGACCTGTTTATATAATAAATATGGCACACCAGTTGTTGGAAATATTTCTTTCTATAAATAGAGACAGTGATGAGGTGGGTGGACGAAACGCACGGCCTCTGGGGGCCACAATCTTCGACTCCTAACAAATTTGCAACTTGCCTCTAATTCTTTCTATAAATATACTCACTAAATTAATTTTGTAGCCTAGTGCCAAGTTTGGAGAGCCCCGAAGAAAAAGGTTTAGGGTTGTTTTAATTAAAGTTCGCCTATTCAGAAAGGCCTAGCGCAGGTTTTATGGCTCCAATCGAAACAAAGCTTCACTAATAGGGAAACTCGGGGCAAAACAGAACTACTGGTAAAACATAACCCCTCATTTTAAAGCCCAGGTTGTTGCGCAAATTAGTGGAAACTCCTGGAATTTCATAGCACACCCTACTGCACATAACTGAGCTGGAAAAGTCCATGAGAGTTGGCTACTACGCATAGTTTAGAAGATTTCCTCGTTTTTGAACATAATACTGTAGTTTCACCAAATTTTCTTCCTAAGTCAATTCAAATAAGTTATTATTATGGTTAGATAAGCACTACTTTTTCTTTAGTATTACTCTTTGGACTGTTCATTCATGTACTTTTATTGTAGTTCCTTAGTTTCTAGCCTAGCCTTATAGTAGTAATATATTAACCTCTGCACTTGGGGCATAACGGACCGGGGCAAAACGGAACCGGATGCCGTTTTGCCCCAGTGTAATTTCCCTATTGCCGGAGTAGAAAGTGTTGACTAAGATGCATTGTGAGTTTTGTCTTTAACTTTACTTTCCCTTTGTTTAATTTCTAATTACCGATATAATGTCTGAAGTAATTTTATTGAGATTTCTTAAACTTAATATAACTTATAATATGTTGAATAGTCAAAACAAAACAATCATTTTTTATATTTAAGAATTTTCAAAGAGTACATAAAACCGGGTTCCGTTTTGCCCTGCAGCTGGGGCAAAACGGACCATTTGACAAAGTTTACTAAATTGTGAATAACAATTTATGTACTGATCAAAGATTAGTTTTTAAATTCATTATGTGTGACCAAATAAATATATTTTCTAACGTTGCATTTTCAAACTCCTCTGAGTATTATTTACCATTTTATAGCCCTCCAAACCTTCAGTATTCCGTTTTGCCCCGGGTTCCCCTATGTAGTACAAATAACACGTTCTGGAAAAAACTGAAAAATAAATAAACTTTACGTCAAAAGTGGGGCCATTACCTAAGGCGATTTTTGCAGTTTTTTTTTAAATACTGAACCAAAATTCAATACTTAATTTGAGTTTTTTTTTAGTTTAACTAAAACCGCTGCTGAAATTCAGTTCTTTTTTCGTTCAAAATACCGTTTCTATGAAAGTCATTTTTCAGTCTTTACAGAGCACATCACTTGTACTACATCCTAGAGAAATTTTGAAAAAAAAAACTACGTGTATAAAAACGGTATTTGAACGAAAAATGACTTTACTTTCAGAATTGAATTCTGGCAACGTTTTTATTTAAACTTAAAAAAAATACCGCAAATGAACTATTAAATTTTCCTTCGGGAATAATAAAAAAAAAATCTACAAAAGTCGTCTTAGATAGTAGCCAGCTATCAAAATCAAAAATTTTAAATATTTGATAAAAAATTAAATGTTTTTTCTCTTTTTTTTCTTTTCTCTCTTTTTCTTTTTTAGGTTTTTCGAGAGTGAATCACTTGCATTACATATTAGTGAATTTTTGTATCGTTTGGAGCCATAGAACCGGCTCTATGGCCTTTTGAATAGGCGAACTTTAATTATAACAACCCTGTACTTGTAAGTTGATCGGGGAAATCCGGTTATTATTGGTACTTTACGGTAAGTTCGAAGCCCGGAAAGTATCAACGCTCTCTTCGTCTCTTCAGATAAGTTTCTATTTTTATAGTAAGAAAGACTCACCATTGATTTTTTTTCTATCCACTTTCTAAAATTATACTGTCCGGATAGAGAAGAATTCTTTAGTTTATTTAACCTTGCAACTTTTGTTGTTGTCGGCTATACATAACAACATCTAACCTCCATTTTTAATCCATCAGACTTAATCAAGTAGTCCTGCATAGGTTTTAAATGAAGTATAAAGTTAATATCCTCTCCAACAATCACATCAGAGTCGCGAGATTCGGACAAGGAATGCCAATGAATTTTGAAGACTAACCAATATAACCAACCGCATGCATGAAAAGATTTATTAAAAATTATGAAATTTAAATTTAATTTTTTAATTATGCATAATTATTAATAAACTTTAGGTGAGACTGCATACTGTCGAAAAGATTTCAAATCTTAAAATTGAAATTCAACCAATTTAGTAAGTTTTAAGTCTTTGAAAATCAAGCCAACCCTTTTTTTCCATGCCTAAAGTATGAAAGCAAAGGTATATAGGTAAAAAAACCGAAAGAAGTTTCTTAAAACCTGTATTGTGAATAGAAAAAAGAGACAACTGTTTCAACCAACTCCTGATAATGGAACAATGGTTTCAAATGCATGGAGAAGTGATATGACCGAATGTCACGATAAGATCATAATATATGACGGAAACGAAACTGGTGAAGATGTATGTTTAAGTTTGATTTTTTTTCTAACTATCACCAATAATTAACATTTAGGAGCGTCTGTATTGCTTCATCGACTTCTCTGAATGAGCAGCCACTATTTAAAGATTTCATTGCCTTCAAGAAGTCGTCAATTTACTTTTTCAAACTTTAACTATGGGTTGCTTTTAACACACATGTGCTTTGTCCAAATTTTTAACCCAATTTTATTTTTTTTTAGAATTTTTGTCTTTGAATGGAATTTTATGCTGTTGCTCATGCTGCATTTTATAATATTTCTTTTGACTTTGCCAATTACTAGTTTTGGGTTAACTCTATGCTTGGTGCAGCATGGCATAATCTAGCTCTTGAGCTGTTAATCAATCAATCAATCAATCAACCTTTGTTCTGAAGAGACTGCTATATAATTAGAGAAATAACACTTTTCTAGTGCGATTCTGATATGAAAGCAAAATTCGATGAAGTTGGGATACGAGAAATTTACAAAAATTGCTCGTAACCCCAAATTTACAATCCAGATTTGGAAACACAATAAGACATTTCGCACGTGAAAGTATTTCAATACTGTACAATATATCTGCTATACATTGAAAGTATTTCAATGTATAGCATAGGGAGCTGTTATTTAAATTTATTAAAACAAACTGATTTCCTATAATACTCTGAATTACTAACAAATGCATTTTGGAAGTAATCACTGTGAATAAGAGTGTTCCTAAAGAGAAAAAATGTTGGTTGAGATGATATGCTAGAAAACTATGTTTTATCGTTATACTCGCTCTTTCTTACAGTGGTGTAGCGTCAGGGAGGGGAGGGGGACTATAGATATCCGGGCGCCAGTTTTAGGCAATCTCCATAGGGACCGAAAGTAAGTGTGTTCATGTTACTTTTGAAGGCAAGAGATGATGAGGGTGCGAAAAAATAATACCACGCCCCGGGTGCCATTTGCACATATTTAGTTATTGAGGACGAATGGATGACGAAAAAATCAAATAATTCTCCGGGCGCCACGTACCCTCGCTACGCCGCTGCTTTTTTATTGAAGAAAAAAAATCTTCTTTTAACACAAACGTATCTTTCAATGAATCTTTTTCTTTTTCTGTGCCCCACTTAAACTCAGAGCTTGTTTCAACGACCCGTTTTAAGCTTTGGGTATAATATGCTTGATATACAGAATCATTGACTAATTGAAACTCTAGAATTTTAAACGACCTCTGTTAAAAGTATATATGTTACCGTTAAAGCCGTATAATTCAGTTATTTCATAGAATAACTTGGTATTCAATCCGTTATTTCATGAAATACCTAGTTATTCTATGAAATAACGGATTGAAAACAACTAGGTAATTCATGAAATACCTAGTAATTCTATGAAATAACGGATTGCACGCTTCAACGGTAACATATATACAAAATAGAATTACATATCTGGTACAGAAAAACATGTAAAATAATTGCTTCATCTAAAATATTCCTCTTCCAGTATTACATCAGTTTTTCTCGCAAAAGAATAAGTATAATATACAATACTGCAACAACACTGACATAGTCATGACGTCACAAAGTAGGAAAAGTTGCAAAAATACTATATGAATTTCATAACATAAAAATCGTCACGAAAGATGATAAAATCTTCCAAATATCTGTTTCAATGAATAGAAAGTTCTCGAAATACTAAAACGCAAGTATGACTTTCTCGTTCAATCCACAGAACTCAGCTGTTTAAAACAAACTATGAGTGGCAATGTCAACACCTGATGATTCTCTAGAAATAGCGGATATCCTGAAATATAAATACATAAATTTCAACGTTCATTCATAAATCTGAACAAATGTATTTTTTTACAGGCGAAACCAATGAAACAGACTGATATATGAAGTGAAATATAACATTGATCAGTTTTGTTCAATGAATCTGATCGAAATAAATTCAGAAATGGAACTGATTTAGTGAAAATAGTTATTTATCATATCAAAAAATTATTTAAAATTTGTTTGTCTTCATCTAGATGCGAAATATGTTTATTACTTGTCATTTATTACATAATGACGTCTTCGGCAGTCAAACAGAGCAATTGGATTTCTAGGCTCTGTGATAATATGCTCTTCATCAGCGAATCTTTAAGACCTATAAAAAAATCGTAGTAATACTTAAGAGGAAAAGATATTGCATGGTTCCTTTCTAACCAATCATGTTTTTTTTCTTCTTTCAGAATATGGAAAAATGAAGTCATTTGAAACTTACTAAAGCATCGAGTTGAAGTTAAATGAATGTACAAGTATAATCGTTCGCTAAACTTCAAAAAATACTACAGGATTTGTTGGGTTTTAAAATATTATTTAATAACCAAACAAATATTTTTTAAAATTTAAAGTTCGATTAAAAATCGTTTTCTTCAGATTAAAAAACTGCAGAGTCATATAAACAGCTTCAAATTATTGGAAAATATCATAATTACAAGATGAGAAATCATCAATGACTATTTATCAGTGACTATCAAAGGTAACTTTGGATAGATTTATAAGATTCTTATTGAGTCAAAAACATTTTGTTACATATTACCTAAGCAGAATTTCTTCAGACCACTGATTGTAAGCGGCCTCCTTATCTGAAAGTGTACGAAAAAAGTCGAGATAAGAACACTCCTGATGTTTTTTTGCAGTGAAAATATATTCAACAGACATTTTAAATATAATTTTTCTCTTGAATTTCGAAGCTCATCCATCTTTGTTTGTCCTATTTATTTGTACATATTGAGTGAAATAAAATTATTTAATTGTGTAAAACTACCGTAGGAAAACAAACATTGTTTTCTTTTTGTAAAGTTTTCAGTTAAGTGACCAGATTTTCTGATCTTCAGTCAGGGCGGCTCAAGAAATTGAAGGTCGCATCAAGCTGGGAAAGTTAGTTGAAAACCGGGACTTTGGGCATGTCTGGTAATTTGATCAGTTCCGAAAAGATAGCACACACCACATTTAATGATATTCAAAAGAATTTCGACATGGAACAGAAATTGTTCACTAAATGAAAGTGAGTATATTCTATACTATGAATAGTAAAAGTTGGAAAGACGAATTATTCAGAAGCTGGTTTTTAAAAATTAAATCAAATTTGATGGGATTTAATTTTTTTTGGTAAAGGCATTTATTTAAATAAAAAATGGGTCATCTCGGGACACGCGTTTCGGACACGATTAGGGACACGGACCATGTTTTTTCAATCCGAGATGAACAATCGAAAATTGTGACATCTGGTCACTTCAGTTAAGGCATCGTTCGCGCTTAAAAATACTGTTGGGCTTTATTAATTACAGATGTTTGTTTTATAAAATATTTAATTAAAATATCTCTGTTTTACAAACTAATCTATATTAAAATTTCCGTCGTTTTCTCATCACTGGAATGTATCAGACCTTTTCCATTACTCGTTGTTCTGGAATATCCTTAAGACGAAAGTGAAACAAAAGCTTATTCGCTCAGTTAAGCATTTTGAGGAAGTATTTGGGATTATTTATGCAAAGACGGGTTTTTTTCTTCTGTGAGAAGTGGGTTTTTGTTATATGATGTTTAATTTAATGATTTATCATCAAATTTTGCTCATAGCAAATTTTTACCATGTTTCAAAAATGTTGCCAATTCCAATGACATAGACGGAATGGGAATTTGAGAAATCATTTCTCGGTTTTTTTAATGAAGGTTCCGCGTTTACGCACCCTTGGACTTTCTACAATCCGAAATTTTTCTTTCAATTTATTACTTATGATTGACAATTGAGCTTTTTTGATTTATTAAAAGAATCTTAAAATTAGTTTATTTTATAAAGACGAGGTGCCAAATTCACAAGGCTATGTAAATCGTTGAAAAGAAGAATTATTGTAACATACCTGGGAATTTAAAATTTTTGTATTTCATTCTTTTTTGTATGGAAAATGGTTTTGCAACCTACTTCGGACAGAAACTGTTCAATAACGAAAGAGATATGAAACTGCTCAATAATGAGATAATTCAGAAGTATAATTGAATGTTATAACATAATCATTGTACAACCTGTTGCAACAGGTTGCAATTTAAATAATACTTTAATTTTGTAATAAATTGCAATTTAGAGTTTGCTTGTGTCTTATTAGGAAAAGAGGTGCTAATGGCTAATTGGAAAGTTTTAAAAACATTGAAATTTTGCAGTGAATCAATTTTAGAATAAATACACGGTTTAATTGAGTTTCGTGGACTAACGATTATAGAACCATTATTATTTACATATTAATTACTCCTGCGGTTTGAAATATTAAATAAATAATACGAAATTTGAAATTCCTATTACCTAGTTAATTCAAGTGATGAGGATAATCAGATCACCTAAAACATTTTGTTGGAATAAGAAGTTGTACACTTTAAATACTTTAGAAATAAATACACTGAAGTGCCAAAAGTCATGGGACCCCTCCTAATATCGAGTGGGACCTCTTTTTGCCCGGCGAAGTTCAGCAACTCGACGTGGCATTGACTCAACAGGACGTGGGAAGTACACTCGTCGGAACTCGCATTTTACAGTGAAGATGAGGGTACAGTGGTCATGAGGGTACAGGCCAGAAAGTGATGAAGAAGAAAATGATTTGGGCTCACCTCGTTTCGTAGAAAGCAGATAATGATTTGCAACGTTCATCAATCGTTTTGTTTCCTGTAGGGAATAAGTAGATATATTTTGGTAAAAATAGCATGCATATTCGGGAAGTTATAAATGTTTTCTTAAAAAATCCGAAATCTTTCCGCATGTTTTATGCTTATAACAAGCAGAGTTTTCAATCAAATCATACGAAACTTACAGAATACATTACAATGTAATAGCAAAGTATTATATTTAAATTTGAAGTAAATACCTTGAATATTTTAGGAAATATGGGCATTTGTATTAAGTAAAATTTGACTGCGCATATGCGAAACACAGTATAATTTTTCTTTTATAATTTAGAAGCCATATACATAGGCCAGCTTATATAAAAATTCCAGTCGAATACCATGCAGATTTAGAAAGATATCTGCATTGCAGTGAGTAGTATTTCTGATGGTTTCTAAGAGAAACAGAATGACGAGGTTTTTCCACAAACGGATATTTTTTAAACTTGAATATTCGAATAAAAATCGTCAAACTGTAATTTAAATTATTTATTTTATTTATAAGTATTATAGTATACAGCATATTTAACCTTTATAAAATTCAATAAAACTTTTCGAAGATTCAAGTTTAAAAAATATCCATTTGTGATCAGAGTCCAAATCAACACCTGAAAGGCACAAATATCAACCCCGATAGAGGCCGCAGTTAGCTTTTCTTTTCACATTAGGAAAGGAATGACTGATTTCGATCTGATTTCCTGTGTTGTTTTTGAGTGAATGAATTTTTTGTCCTTTCTTTCCTTCCTTTTCTGTTAATAAAATGTCCAAGGTCAAGGAAGCGAGCCGAATGTTTTTTTATGAAGTTGAACGGGCGATAAACCTGACCACTCAGAGGGATTTGAGTGGCCGTTAATAAAGGTTATTTTAACATTATAAATACGGCCCAAAAATTCCGTGGCATAAAACTGACCGTTGAAAGGCGTCACCGCTTCGTCAGGGGTGTCCACTTAGAGAAGTTTTACTATATAACAAAAAATCAAGTTCTCAGTTCCTTTTTGTTCTGAAGTTGCTGAAATATTTTCATTGAGTTTTTCTGACCTTGATTTATGTTTATAAAAACCCACAAAATCCGCGTAGGAAGGGTTTTATTTTGTATTTCATTCCTTACGGGCCTTTTTCTTATTGTAACTTGGTATTAAAGACACACGTTCTTGTTAAATATTTAACAGAATGACTCACGATTATGGTTGGTTAATTTCTTAATTATTTCTGACACTAAAATTGTTTGTTACTTTCGTATTTTCAACCATTAGGCAACTGTTAATTGAAAGCGACATGTAAACATAAAAAAATCTTATAAACCTTTTTACAAAACTACCTTACAACTGAATAATGTTGGTAAAAAATTTAATTTATTGCGCAGTTCGAGAAAAATATTCGGTAGAAAGGAAATTCTATTACCATTTACATCTGCAAATACCTTTAACACATTAGCTACCAACCGGGAAATAATTCCTGATAGGCAGATTTCCTCAGAATAGGTTTGGTAAATCCATTCTGAACCAAATCAAAACCAAAGTATAAAACAAAGTCAATAATTTCCATACTAAAGGATTATGTCCTGTTTTATCTATAAGAAATTATCGGACTCGTCAGTTATTCCAAATGCTGTCTTTCATAGTGCTTATTCCAAGCTTATGATCACGAAAATATACCGTGACAGAATCTCAAAGTCTCAGGAATATAAATTATGACTCAAAATCCTCTCCCATAAAATATTTATCTACATAGATGATCATTCTGAAACCTAAAACTGGATCACGGTATCGATTTTATACCTGAATAACGACAGTATTAAAAAGCTTACTAAATAAACTGCAATTAATATAAAGCAAAATGTTAACTATACTTGCTGATAATTTTATCAAAACATTATATGTAACGGAATAGAATTTAATGTTCATGAAGCTTTCATATTGCACTGAAACTTATTTAACTTGAAAGGTTTTTTGAAATTTTTAACTTAACATTCTACGGCCAAAACTTTATCCTGAGATTATACTAAAATTTGCAAAGGAATAAAATGATTAATTAAAATAACAATGTGAATGTCATTAACTTTTTACAATTCAGCTCCAGCTGAATTAATCAAGGAAAAGACACAAATCATTCAGATTCTCAAAAGCAGTCTTTAAGCTCAGAAATGTTTTAGGTAAATTGGATACGAAAAAGACAATGATTTTAAAAAAAATCATATACGTATTCTTCCTTAATTATTGTTCACTTATTAATTATTCGTGTATTCTCAATTGTCATGTATATAGAGTGCTTAAACTCCAAGGGAACGACCTTGTAAGATAGGTTGGTTGCACTCAGACGACTCGAAATTACATAGCAGTGTATGACCGGAAATGACTTGTGCATGGAGTACACGGAAACAATTAACACCGAAAATAAAGGGACAATACTTAAATGAATATTTTTTAATTATAACCTTACATTTAGAAAATTAGCCAAAGAAGAGAAAGCAGGTCTTCGAATTGTTGTCCACGAGCTGTAATGCTGTTCTCACAACTCCGCTGCATGGAATTCCGAAATATGAATGATAACTTTGCAGGGATCGCAGTAGGACAGTAGCCCCAGATGTATATCAACACTGTCAACGGATGATATTCATCAATGATTTGGCAGTTTATATCCTCAGAAGAAGTATTCAAGTTTTGATTAGGGTGGCGATCTGACCGTTTCTCCCGACCCATTGTTGACCATATGTGACGTCAAGGCGGCCCCTAACATTATGGTAAAATTGGGAGGCTGCCCCGTCATGTTGGAACTGCAATGGAAGTCCCATTCATGCAGACAAATGTTTGTCAACCAAAAGTTGTGGCAATACATACATCGGAAATATAAAGCACTTACTACCAGTCAGACGAAAAGGCATGAGGCAAGGTTCGATGATGCGGCTCCTCATGCTGCCGACCCCGTAAAATTATTTTTACGCCCCATTTACCGTAAAAAGGCATCTTTTCATGGAATGATGAATTATTTTCTCTCAAACAAAATAACTTAATTATCAAAAAAAATATTAATTTTATACAACGCTCAATGAAAGGAGTGGCGATAAAAGTATTCCAAAGTGATGATATGCTAGAGAAAAATTTATCTTCTTGGATAAGAATTGTTAGATTTAAGTCCCGATTTGAAGATGCCCGTGGGCTATCTGTGTTCCGAGGCACATAAACTGTGGATCTACAGCAGAATCAGGTCTTAAATCCATGCTCCTTCGATCCCAAAAACGGTACGCTACTATTAGGTCACCGTTGCCTGTAATTTGAAATGTATGTACTGTCAATATGATGTGTGGCAAGATGTGCACTGGCGTGTATGTATGAAGATGGCCCTAAAGTATAAATATGTATGCTTGCAATATTTGAATCGAATGTACTTGTTTCTCAGTACAAGAGAGAATCTGGAATTAAGTTCATTAAAAAAATTTTTAATCCGGTTTTTTAAATCTATTTTGAGACTCCTTGACACGTAAATTTAACAACAAGTAACTCCTTGACACATAATTAATAAATTTAATGAAAACCGTTTTTAAAGCCATGCTTTTATTAATAATTACAAAAAGTAATTTTTTTATTCTAATTGCTTTCTACATTTTAGCCTTTAATTTATAACTCATTATTATAAATAATACAAATCTTGAAATCAATTTTTTTTCATAAATTCACTTCTTTGTGGCACCATTCGTATGGAATTAAAATTCAATTAAACTAATCGATTAGTTGATATTTAAATTCTGAAAACATTCAAACAGTGTATTGTCGTCGAAAATACAAAGTGTACAAATTTGAGAACTCTAGGATATCAGAAAGTGAGTGAAAAATCGTTTACAAAATTCCAGCTTTACAAACATAAAACAATTCAAGTTAAATAAAAGTGAATAAAATCGCTGTAAACCAAATGTACAAACTTTATTTCTAAAATCACACAAAAATCGTTTTGGAAGAAAATTAATTAAAACACATTCATAGAATCTATTAAGTGCTTTTGAAGAGTAAGATACTGGATGAATTTTTGCACTTTTCATAAATGCTTTAATTTCATTTGAAAATAATGTAAACCGCTAATAAAAGCAATAAATATATCATTCATCAGAACACACAAGTGTACAAAATGTCATAACTAGCACACGAGGAAGCGAGTGAAAAATCGTGTACAAAATTCCATATTTGCAAATATAAAACAAGTGAAATTAAATAAAAATGTGTAAAAGAGAATTTTTTAGAAGTTTTATCATGCAAATAAAAATTATAACAGTTGTTTTTTATTCATTTTTCAATTTCAATGTTACTTTCAAAAATTAATATAAATACCTAAATGAGCCAAATTCAGTCCACTATAATTAAATTAAATATATTTGAGTTTGGACGATTTGAAATGGAAAGTGAGTTTTCGGGCTAGGTTCCAAAAACCACAGTTCGGCAGAGTTCCAAAGGGTTGATGTTCTAAAGTAAAGTGACAAAGTGGCATTTTAAGTTTTTAAAAAGCACGAAGCCAAAATAAATTGATATTTTGTATTTTGATAAATTTAAAATGGTAAATTATTGTTTATTTTTTTGCAAGTTAATAGAAAATGATATATTTTTCAATGTTTCATTTTAGTATAAGTTAGTTTATAGTTGCTTAGTGCACATCAGACACATATAAATGAATGCAGTTATGAACATTAGATTTTATATCATATGGAAAAATAAAGTTTAGTCATCAGTGGTACAAATTATCTGTACCACTGGTGGCACACGCTGTTGAAATTAATAAAGAACGCGTTGACCTGATCAATTAATTTTAAAAGAATTCCTTATATACAAGATGAGAATTGCCTTAGCAATTATCAGTTTAATGTTTCTTTCCTTTAAATAGTGAAAAATCCATAAGCGATAAGATTCCGTATCAAGGAAAAACAAATCGAAATTTCAGTTCAGACCCCTCAGCAATATTTATACAAAAACTATTAATACAAAAAGTACAAAACACTCCTAAACTAAACTAAACTGAACCAAACAGGCGCGTGCATAGAGTCGAACTTAAACTCGTTCCTTACACAAAAGGTAAAAAATAATTATAATAATAATAAAAAAAATCATGTACTATAGTAAATCGGGCCGACCGCAAGACGAAATAGCAATCGGCAGTGATTCGTGACGTCAGTTACTGTCTGTGACGTCATTTGCTGCAAAACAAAACTGAAAGTTATGAATGAATCGAAGCTCTAGGAGAAACATTAGGAATTGAAACTGGTGGAAAGTTTCGGTTGCATCACAGGAAACACTATATAATTACCAGATTTCGGATATTCCCTTCAGAGATGGCGAGGAAGCAAGAAGACATTCTCATCTAGAAGACGATTAATTTGGTAAGTTTCTTTTATTTTTCATTAATAGAGTATGCGGTATCTACTTTAAGTTTGTAGAGGCACAAAGGAATTACAATAGGATGATAAACTAAAAATGCTATCTGTTAAAAAATTTATTTGAAATGTTTTGTTAAATATCTGAGATTAGTACAATGTTTCGTTTTAAATTCTCTATGCAAACGATAATTTTTAGTTCTAAGTGAAAAACCTTTTTAGGTGTAAAACCACTTAGAGAGAAATGTTAGAACTTCGAGAAAAATAGAAAAACGTTAGTGATTCGAAGTTTAAAGCATGTGTCAATGCATTTTTAAATCTGAAAATTGGTTATTTTCGAAAGAATTCTGTAAGTTAAATGAAAATAAAAATGAATAAGTAATATTTGGGTAAATTTTGACAGTTACATTGCTTTATTATTGCTATTATTTAAAAAACAATAGCATCAGTTTTCAATATAAATATCATTGTAAATTATTAAAAAGGTAACTAAAGTGATTAACTATTGATTATTACTGTTACTTTTCAAGAGGTTATGCTATAATTCGTAATCAAATCTCTATTTCTCCGATGTGATAAGACTTTTTATACGATAAATATATATTCAATGAAGTTTTCCTTTACCTTTATCTGTAAAATGCCATTTTCGACATGTATAATGTTTTTTAAAGTCACCGGTGTTCATCGTGAAAAAATTCTCATGTTTGTACTGTTTATTTATGACTGAGAGACTTTTCATATGAATTTTATTTTAAGATTCTATTTGGAAGAAATAATTTTTAAAGAAAATCGTTTTACTTTTATTTAGAACAGTGGAATCTTCGATCACATTTTTTACATGTAAAATATAATATATTTCGTTTTTAACTGAAGAAACTTCACATTCCGTATATTAAGAAATAAAATAGCCGCTGGTGACGATTTGAAATCTAAACATTAAAAATGATTTAAAATTTTGAAAAATTTAAGAACAAATAATTTTTTAAGACAACAAAATGTACAGTTATTTGTCATAAACATAATAGGATTTATATGTAAATCGTAATAGGATTTCCATGCAATCAAAACAAAAGCTTTAAGAGAGTCATTTCAAACTTATGTGGTAGTTAGATGCTGGATGGCAAGCGCAGTTACGTTCACGTGAATTTTACTTCATTGATTCACGTTTGAAACTTTGGTTCTTGATAAAATCGAATTTACGTTTGATGGTATAACGGAATGCTTCTGTTTATTCAGCCTATTTTTAGCAGAAATATTTTCTCGACATTCTCATTGATTTTCTTCATTTTTAGTTATTTTCGTCGGATTCGGTGCATGTTGTGAACAATAATTTTCTTGTGGTGAATAAAAAGTGATGAAAAGGGAAAAACTTTATATAAACTTATAGATAATTTGATAAAATTATTCAATAGGGAGCCGTCTCCAAAAAAATATTAGTCTATAGCTGTCTTTACACAACCTTACACAAAAATTTTAATGTTGCATTTTCCCAAATTCTTGCGTTGTAAGTTGTCTGTAATGCAACGGATTGGAGTTGTGGTCTAATTTTGCTCAGCAAAATGCACTCACTTAGGTGTAGTTTACAAGAGTGAACCTGAAATCCATAAAATGCTTTGGTGGCCCGCCTGTTTGAGTGCAGTCTTTAAATATTTTTCAAAATTAATATTTTATAAGTTTCTCTTAATTAAACGAAAGAATTTTGTTTAACAATGGAATTGTGTGATGAAGTGAGCGAGGCTGGCTTTTGAACTTTAATAAATTCAATTTCATCTCTTGAAATTTAGCTCCATTTTATTATTATTTGACTTTGCATATTTAAGTGTTTTATTTGGAATTTATTTGAATTACTGTTGTTAATATTTTTGAAAAAGAAAGCTGAAAAATTGTTAAGGTAATTAAAAAAATTTTTAATTAGAATTTAGAATCTTTAAATTAGAGCCAGTTTTCGGTTTTATTCATAATAAAAGTAAATGAGAATCGTAACTCATTTGTAATAAAATAAGCAACATATTTTATATCACGTTCAAGTTGTTCATTAAGGAAGCTATAATAACAAACAAATTACAACATTGAAACATTATTTTATTTTTATTTATTTGAAAATAATGGCAGGAGAAAATGCAGTAATGAACCTGTCAATACAATTATGATACAGTTTAAAACTTTTTAAAAACTTTACGTTAGGAGGTATTAAACTCTAATTTATAATTTCTTGGCTGTTAAATACAAAGACTGAATTTTCGAAGGCTTCTCTATTTTTCAGCAGTTAAGATTTTCACTACGACGAGCAATAGTCGTTTAATTTATATTAATTTTCAGGCGCTGAGAATTTGAAATTGAATAGCAGTCTTTTTACATTACTGCTAGATGACTTTTTACAATAATTCAGTTCAATTTACAGTGACATTCCAAGTTCTTCGGGTTGCGTAATTTTTTTTATTAAAAACAGTGCAAAAGGGGAAAAATTAATATAGAAGATAAACTCTTCTAAGCCGCAAGATCCATCAATATCAATTTTCATTTCCTTTCTATTTATGTTTTACGTATTTACGCCATTCCGCATTTCACAACTGTTATTTTATTATTTCATGATAAGCAAGCGTATCATCTTACACATTTGAGAAACATGATGTTGAATGATTCATTCAGAAACTAGAGACAAGACACGTGAATGCACAAATTGGATGTAGTTATGCTGATGAGAACCAATTACCCTGTTACGAATTCCGGATTCACTTAGGAAAACTGTTTCTAAAATTGTGTAATTGCCATTCGAAATTGGACCGACTCCAATCCGTTGCACAATAGATTACTTACAGTGCAATAATTAATTGTAGTAAACTGCAGCGTTAGAATATTTTTTCTGGAATGATAAGCGAAAAAATTATATCTCAAATCTCTAAAAATAAAATTTAAAAAATTATATATCTGCTCTCTTCATCCAACTTTGGTTGTCCGATTTGCCATTTCTTATTCAAAATTAGTTGCCCGATTCGAAACGTATGGAAACATACGAAACTAAACTCATTAGTCTTATATCGGTTATTAAGCCTAATAATATTGTTTAACTGTAAATACAAAAGTTCAAGAAACAAGAAAACAAAATCGAATATGACAACCTAATTTTCAATTAGAATACGTGAAAACAAGCGATGCGTCATCAATTATATAAACATAATTTTACTTTGTACTTTTCTTAATTTGGAGGAAAATGGCTATCCGGATAATTAAAATTTGACGGGAGCGTTTTAGAGTTGGTTCCCTGTTGCACACTTTCATCCGATCAACTCTAAACAGGTTCTCTGACAGAAGATGATTTTTTTTTGTTTCACGTTTATTTGCATTTCGCTTTTTATTCTAAGGTTTTCAACCCCAGTCCAAACATATTTAACATTAATAATTTTTAATATTGCTTCAACGAGTATTTTTTTCTACAGTCTAAGATTTTTTAATCTTTTTCTTTAACTCTTTAAAATCTAAGAGCCAGTTATAGTCAATGATAGAAAATATTTTTCTCATTTAAATTTTTAAGGATTAAGGATTTTAATCACCATTGTTCTCTGATCAGAACGTATTATACTATATTTGAAAATACTATATTCCTAACAGTATTCCTTCCCATCTTAAACCCTATATTTCAAAACAGAGGTAACTTAAGAAAAAGGGGTGCATATTAGCAATATCGATTAAAACTATATTTTTTTATTCACATATAAAAGACATGAACACCCGCCACATATTTTTAAATGATGTTGAAACAACAACAGAAGAAAAAGAGAAATCTGCATATGATTCATTGTACCGAAATAGACTTACCATCAAGATTCACAATTTAAATAAATTAAAATATTTCGCACGTGAATACACTTTTTTAGAATTTGTTAAACAAATATTGGAATTCGAGAAAACGACTTTGATAAAAGCGACAGGCACACGGTTTTTTTATTATTTAGATAAGATTGTTTTATTCTAAGCTCTGTTATCTCGAAAAGGAAATGAGAGCGGATGCTCTTTGTTTTGAGTTTCTGTTCAGTCAGCATTTGTGCTGTTCGCAGAAGATAAATATTTTATGCTTTATTATTTTTTTATCGATCAATAAAGAATAAGAATTAATGTTTTGATTTGTTGATTTGCCGTCCAATATTTCAGTTGAAATAATTATTCAAATGAAATTGAATAATTAGCTCAATTGAAATTAAAAGATTTAAAGTTATTCAATTGAAATTGAAAAATTAAATCAATTGAGCATTTTTTAAAGTTTATCTGCCAAATTATTAAATTCCTCACAAAAAAAATATACTGCTTCAAATTAGTTATTAATAAGGTTTGACTTTAAGAGATTTTTAAGATTGTTTATAGACAGGATTTCAAAGATCTTCTTAATTAAAATTAAAGCATTTTTGAATTTCTTTTCTAAATTTAAAGTTGTTTTCTTCAATATTGCAATAAATTTCTGTATTTTGTTTTCAGTTTATCTATCAAATCATTGTGTTCCTTTTGTGATTTATATAATAATAATAATATAATAATGATAGTTAATTAACTAAGAGGAAAGTAATAAAATAGATAATAAAAAAAATTAACGATTAAAAGTTGGTACAAAATGGCGCACATATTTAAATCTGTTAAAGGGCCTACAGTCGAATCCCTTGAACTTGCCAATACACTCAGAATGTTACTCCAGTTCCTTCTGTATAATCAACTAATCAGCATTCGCTGTGTGAGTTAGCTTGCCATATTTATTAAAAAAAATAGATTTTTCAAAAATATAATAGCTTATATTTAAAAAAACTCACATATACAGAATTAATAGAATAAAACGAGGTTATAAATATTGAAATAATTACATTATGGGTTTTGAATGATACTTCTGTATTACAGACATGTATTCTTATTTAATTCCATTCTTACTTAATTTTAAACCGTTAAAATTTGAAATGAAAGCCATCAAAATGTTTTATAACCGTCTTCATCATTCACCACCAGAAATTTCTTTGAAAATGAAAATTTAAAAATTTCTGCCTAATGATTAAATCAATTATTTAATAAATTAATAAAATAAAATTGGCGGTAAATATAGAAAGGTCAGTGAGTGAAAATTAATGAGAAAAATAATTTCTTATTTGTAAACATTTATCGTTTATGGTCATTCTTAGAATATTTAATGGTTCATGTTAGCAAATTTTTATTCTTAAAATAAATGTTGTCTGGCTTTTCATTCTATTTTTCATAATAAAGGAACTTAAAAAATTATTGCAAATTACCAATTTTTTTTAGTAAAAGAGAATAAAAGAGCAAATGAGAAAATCCTTGCCATATCCTATTTCTGTTTTCCTCATGATATGCGCAGATCGTTATTATTACGCTCTAGGTCACCCTATATTAACAAGATATTCTTTCTTTTATCGGAAAAGTTTTCTTTTAGCATGTGAAACCGATATTTTAGTATAGATATAAAGTAACTAACAAAAACTTTGGGTCAAAGATTTGTCGATAATAATACTTTGGATATTATTCAGTTTTTGCAAATTAATTGGAGTTCTTCGAACTGTTATAGTGAAACTACTTCTTAGTATAATGAGCATGATTATGAGTTTGAATTATTCGAAGAGTGAAACTGAATATAAAGCACAAATTTTAAAGGTAGAAAAATATTCTAAATAAGGAAAATGAGCGACTTTCTTATTTATTTTCAATGTTTAGGTTTCATCTGCTACTCAAAACTGACTACTGCTGCTTAACATTAGGTACAAATAAAACTAGATATGGTCTTACACAAAAGGTATAACGATACTAGAGAATTCTAAGTGATTAAAGTTACTAAATGAATCTTAATAACATGAAAACAATTTAAAATCTTTTAATGTTATTAAACATCAGCATGGTAGGCTTACTTTATATCTTTGTAAAAGATAACCTTATAATTACTACTTATTTTTAAGGTATTAAGAAAGACATTGATAGGTAATTTTGTTTCATAATATTTTGAAATGAATATATTTCCCAATGAAGTCAATTTATGTGACGTCGCAGTCATATGACAAACGTAATACTGCGCGTGTCTTCTATCATCAAGATATATCCAACTGCACATGTTCTGTGACATTTTTATTCTTGAAAGATAAACAATGAATTCCAAATTTAATTTGGCGCGGCGTATCAATAGTGTTGCATCACCTGAACATGAATTGATTCAATTTTACACATGTAATAATGAAAGCTTTTACATTTGATTGCAGGATGATCAATACCAGTATTTATATAAAAATTATCTTTGAGCATTAGATGAACTTGTATGAAAAAATTCAAATATTAATTTAAGCCTGCTCGTTTGTTTATTTGGATTTCAGACATCAGTGTTTAGCTTAATATTTTAGCATTTAAATCCCTAAGAATAAAATTAAAACAAATACCCTTGTAACCATCAAATGTAAAATACTATTTATTCACTAAGAATGTTTCAGAAAGTAGCTGATGCCTGGTAAAGGCAAACTTCATCAGAGGCTTTCAGTTTGAAAGAAGCGCAGCACATGCAGTGCACTATTTTTTACTCATATTTAAATTTTAAACTAGATGAACTGATTTTCATGTATTTTTCAGGATTGTCTGACAGTCTAACATGGATCTTAAACCTGACCTGATAGAATGTCTGATCTGCAATCTTCGATTCACCGGCGTTATTCCATGCGCTACTCACCTGTTAACCAAAACCCACCGAAGAAAGAGGCAACATAATTCTACTGTTGAAAATTCGCCAGAAGTTGACGTCACCAACTCGATATTCCAAAGATTAGTTCCTCAGACAATAGAAGAATTCTCACAGCTGCTCTACTGCGAACTTTGCGATGTCAAAACTACAGATGTAGAACCCATGCTGGCACATTACAAAAGCAGAAAGCATGCGAAAAATCTCAACTTCCACGCTGAGATAAAGAAACATGTGGATTTCCGGATGTACAGAAACAGAATGTTGAAGTTGGTCGACGAAATAAATCGCAGGAATAAAGGTATGTTTCAATGCAGTATTTGCTCTCTAGTTTTATCAACGAAGACTAAGTATAAGATACATCTGAAGAGTAAAAAACACTACAGGAGACTCAACGTAATCCGAAGTGCGAAGATCATTGCAAAATATCATGAAGATTTGAGATGGAAACATGACGGTACCTCTGCAAATATTCTTGAAGATGACATTACTTCGCCAGAAAGTTCGGAAATAGTGCAGTTTTAATGAACTCGATTGACTTTTTTAGAACCTAGACAAAAGTGTTCTAATATTAGTCGAATTGCAGGCAAACGATTGTTAAAATTATAATTCCTAAGTCAGAACCATTTTTTATAAACAACTTGGAAAGTAAAAAATAAACTGTATGGATAATTTTTATAACAAAAGAAATAGAGGAATGAAAAACTGTTCAAAACACTTGCTGTCACTAGTTAAGAGGCTAATGATTATGCTGTTTCAGCGCAGTTTAACTATTTTTAAACATGGCGCCATTAATTAAGAGGCTAATGATCATGCTGTTTCAATGCAGCTAAACTGTTTAAAAGATACGACGTCACTAATTGAGAGGCTAATTATTATGCTGTTTCAATGCAATTAAATTGTTTAAAAGATATGATGCCACTATTTAAGAGGCTAATGATTGTTATTTTAAAGCCGTTAATGCCCTGTGACTTCTGCTTCTTGCCTGTAAAAAAATAGACAATCTTATACGTAAAAAATATAAGTTGTGCTTTCTTTATTTTTGTTTTTCCACTTTTATTATTGCACTGAAGTGCGAACTTTTGACATTTATTATATATTCATGTCATTTTAAAGGATTAATCATTAAAGTACTTATATTCTATAAAACAGTATTTATTTTTTTGGAAAGCAAGAACAAATTCAGAAAAAGACCAAGAATTGTTAAGAAATCATTTGAAATAAACACGATGTCATTAGAAAAAGTATGTGAATAAAAGTTCTTTATATAAGAATGAGGAATATTTGGAGCGCTGTTAACAGAAACACGTTTGTACATTGAATTGAAAACGACGATGTAAATGACTGTAATAGATTAATTATTTATTGCCGAGAAAAGCGAGGTCCGTTTTAACTCGGCCGTTCAGCATTTCTTCTGTCCGTAAATTTGTTTGTTATGCAGTCACGACCAAACACGTTGTTCGATATAAGTAAAAACCCATAAAAAACGACGTATATGTAAGAATTTTTATTTTTTATTCTGTTTCAAGCTGGTGTTTTAATGCATTAAGACTGTTTTAATGGTTTCAATGTGTCGACGAATAAATGGCGAGTTTGGCGCGATTAAAACATTTCAACAATTTTGATAATGGAGAAACATTTAATATCAATTTTGTTAATGCTGATAAAGGCCGAAATTTAATTCTAATTTTGTAAAAACTGATAAAAGCAGAGACTTGTGTAAATAATTCGCATTCGAAAAAAAGGCTAAACTTTTAAAGATCGCCACAAAGTGCAGATCTTAGATTTCTTATTTTCGGATGCGAGGTCTACAGCTCAGAAAACTACAATATGGACTGAATCACTAACGTTCTGAAGGCAGCTATTTAAAAGTCTCATATTTGTCATTCCTAACCGACCCACCTATGTTTTCACCCACCGAGGCAGGAACAAACTGAAGTATTGTGAACGCACTGGAATACTGAGAAGTTTCATTCCCGAGAATCGAACAAATATGTTAGTTGAGTGTGAAAGAAAAGGCGATCAGCAAAAATATGAAGGAAAAATGTTTATTTCCGCGAAAATAATAAGAAACGACCAATTAATTACGTAATGAGCTGAAAAATTGATCTGAAAACTAATGGAGCCTATTCATGCTCATGCAGTATACGTCAAGAAGCACACAGCAATTTAATTGTGGAATCCAGTTCTAATTCTGCAGGAAGAAAAAGGACAGGACTTCACAACACAACGTAAGACAACTTGCAGTTAGAAGTACGTTGACATGTGCTGTTATGTTTGGCATGTGATAATGATGCCACCTGAATTGACTCTTTTGATATGATGGCCTGAAGGTAAGCACACGTCGAGCTATCCCCTCCCTGTCGAAACATCCTGGAGCAATTGAAGAGCAGCTGCCACCACAGATCGAATACTGAGATCCGAGTCCTAATAGCCATCACCGGCCATGGCCCAACCTCTCCCGAAGGAGGTACATTCCTTCATCGGAGTGGATTGACTCAACCCGCACCACTGCTATGCCCATCAAGGAAGCGAGGACACGCTTAATTATCCGGAGGCTTCTAATCCACGTACTCGTGGTGCCCCATCCCGGTGGAGGTGAACTGAAAAATAAGTCTATGTAACTATTTCATGTGAGTGATTTTTTCGTGTATTATGTAAAATAACTGTTTTTTCACATTCCTTTTTATGTATGATAATGACAAATTTTTCTATATAAATAACACTCTTCATGATGTGCAACGAAAAGTATCCAGAGCAGTGATTCTCAACTTTATTCCAGACCTAACTTTTCATTAGTTTTAATCGTACAGCCCTCTCAATGATTTCTGAAAATTTAAATTTTTAATATCAAAGTCCTTTTCATATTACTTTTTTTTATATATGCCAATTTTTATGAGCAATCTTCGAATTTTGCATCAACAGAATGCAAATTTTCGTTTCGAAATTTTTCTCTTCTTTACAGAAAGTCTTTGCGGCATGCGACTTTTTCCGCCATCTGAAAGGGAAAGCATCTCACAGGTTGAGAATCACTGGCCTAGAGAATAAATTAATCTATGTATATTACATTTAAAATAAATTTCCGAAAATGGAAATATGTATACTTATGGAACAGAAAAATTAATTGGAATATTTTATTAGGATAATAATATACATATTTGAAAGGCTTCTTTTTCTAATAAATAATAAAACCCTCTGAAAATTAGAAGATCATTCAGATAAGGAACAGTTTAAACTTGTAAAAAAATTCAGGAGTATTAAACATTAACAAAACCAAGGAAAGAGTTATGAAGTATTCTTAGTATATAAATATAATTCTGACCTAAAAAATGCACATATCTGTGTTTCTTCAATATTCATTTCGGTACTGTGATAGGGTTTTACAAAGGCGGAAGATATTAGATATACAATAAAATAAACTAACTTCATATTTAAAATTCTTTAAGCAATAAAAAAGAAATTAAGTTCCCTTTTTAATAATTGATTAGCATCAAAATTTTATGCTGATGTATCAATTTTGTTATTTTTTTATTGATGATGCATTATTTAACTCCAACCTGAGAGACAGCAAGTATCTATAAAATTTGCCACATAATGCACCCATGTCTACAAAGCACTTGCGAGCAAAATAAGAATATATATTTGTCTTAGGAAAAAACCCCAATGTCTGTGTTATTTCAGCTTTAAAATCACTAATTTGATAGGGCTTTGCACAGAATCTAATAATAATATAATTAAAGAGAAATAATTTGAGCTCTTGATTAGAGAATGATGAATTTTTTGAATTTATCTCGGAAGTTTCCATTCCCGGACGCATTATTTCTCTCCGGCAGCTGAGATGGCAAGATTCTGAAGAAATTGTAGTTTATAATGATTCACAAGTCTTTGCCAATGCTAGCGCGAATAAAATAAGCACTTAAATTTCAGTCAGAATTTTTTTAGAATCTGTCTGTTATAATGCAACACAAGTCTGTGCAATGTTCAAGCGAATAAAATATTCAGAAATACTTAGCCCAATGTCTGTGATTATTCAACTTTCGTTTCAATATTTTGCTAGGTCTTTGCACAGAAGGAAAATATGGTAATAAGAATTAAATTAAGAAAGAAATTTTTTTTCGTAATAAAATTTCAAATAGGTTAAACATCTTCTTTAGAATTTGTTTAGCTATCATTTTTTCGTTAAGTTTCCTTTTCATTCTATTTAGAGTGATGCATTATTTCTCTCTAAAAGGTGAGAGGGCAAATTTTTGTAGAATTCGTTTTTTGTAATGCACCATAGGTCTGTGCAATGTCCAAGCGAATAAAATATTCAGAAATACTTAGCCCCATGTCTGTGATTTATTTAAACTTTCTGCTTCAATATTTTGCTAGGGCTTGCACAGATGGTAACAATATGGTAACAAGAATTATTCAGAAATAATTTTTTTCGCAATAAAAAATTCAAATAAATTAGTCACATCCTCGGAAAAATTTGTTTACCTTTTCTATTTTCTCATGAAAATCTCCTTTGTTTCTTTCGAGTGGTGCTTACAATCATGCAAGGTGAGGCAAAAGTTTGTAGTATTTGCTGTATAATGCACCAAGTTTGTGAATGTCAAAGCTGAATAAAAATATTCAGGAAATACATAGCACCATGTTTGACTTTCAACTTTATTTCAATATTTTGCTAGGCTTCAATAAATGTAAAATATGGCACAGCAATAATGCAACTGAACCAGCTACCGATGA
>BGPR01001487.1:203773-250362 GCA_013235015.1 Araneus ventricosus | reverse complement strand
CTGTACTTCGTTCAGTTTACGTATTACTACAAAAAAAATACATTATTGCTTCATCTCTAGAGTACATAGATGACCTGAAGTGTATAAAGGCTAAATGACATCAAAAAGTGAGGGAAAAATAACGATCAATATCATTAATTTAGGGGCTGGGACACGGAGCAAACGAACTTTGGCTTATATGAAAGAAAAAAAATGAGGAAAAATCAAATATAAACGTAATTGGGCGAAACTCATCCTGAATTAACGTGTCCCTAAACAGTATGTCAAAGAGCACTAGAGAAAATAAAGCACGATACCAAGTGTGCAGGTGGTAGATTAGGAAGCTACTAGAGGGTCCGGCACCTTTCTCCGTAAAACCCTCATTTAGGCACAAAAAATACGTGTGCTTCATCTCACAGAGTACATAGTATTTTTTTCACAAGTGTATAAAATTTCAATATCCTGACACATCAAAAGTGAGGGAAAAATAACGATCAATATATCGACATTTGGCTGGGTTTAAGGCAAGTGAACTTTAGCGGAAGAGAAAAATAGAGAAAAAATCAAATATAAACGTAATTGGTGAAACTCATCTACCTGATTAACGTGTCCTAAACATTATGTCAAAAGGCACTAAATAAGCTGACCACCCAAGTGTGAGTGAGTAAGATATCTGGAAACTACTAGAGATTCCGGCACTTTAAAACCCTCATTTAGGCACAAAATACGTGTAGCTGTCACAGAGTACATAGGTATTTTTACAAGTGTATAAAATTTCAATATCTGACACATCAAGGGTGGGAAAATAGCAGTCAATATCATTAATTTAGGGGCTGGGACACGGGCAAGAGCAGACTTTGGGTATGAAAGAAAAATTGAGAAAAATCAAATATATATAAGTAAACGTAATTGAGCGACTCATCTACCAGATTAGCATTGTCCCTGTTATGTCAAAAGAGCACTAGAGAAAATAAAGCACGATACCCAAGTGTGAGTGGTAGATATCTAGGAAGCTACTAGAGGTCCGGCACCTTTCTCCATTAGCCCTCATTTATTTCAAAAAATACATTGTGCTTCATCTCACAGAGTACATAGATGACACACAAGTGTATAAAATTTCAATATCCTGACACATCAAAAGTGAGGGAAAAATAACGATCAATATCATTAATTTAGGGGCTGGGACACAGGCAAACGAACTTTGGCAGGTATATGAAGAGAAAAAAATGAGAAAAATCAAATATATAAACGTAATTGGGCGAAACTCATCTACCAGATTAACGTGTCCTAAACGTATGTCAAAAGAGCACTAGAGAAAATAAAGCACGATACCCAAGTGTGAGTGGTAGATATCTAGGAAGCTACTAGAGGTCCGGCACCTTTCTCCGTAAAACCCTCATTTAGGCACAAAAAATACGTGTGCTTCATCTCACAGAGTACATAGATGACACACAAGTGTATAAAATTTCAATATCCTGACACATCAAAAGTGAGGGAAAAATCGATTATAAAATCTCATCTTTCCGAATATGATAACTAGTCGAATTAAATAAAATTGTGGAATATTATAAAGCGAATTTAAAACAGCAATTTTAAAAAGGTGAAAGCCATTTAGAATTTCAGTAAAGAAATATTTAGTAATGACTTATACATTAATTAGCAGTTAAGAAGAAAGATACAAACATCCTTTTTCAGTTCAGTTTGAAAGATATTTTGGCTCATAAACTTAAGCTTTATATGAAAAATTGATTAAGTTACAAAAAAAAAAATTCTAACATTAGTTTCGACGATTTGTTCGTCAGAATTCGATCTCAAATTTCTTTTATAGTTTAGAAGCTGATTAGCTGAAACATTTTTATTAATTCTTGTAATTACACGAATTAAAGTATCGCTCGTGGTTAATTCATTATTAAATTGTTTTTCATAATTCATGATTGTTCAAACGAGACATTTAATTAAAACTACATGTTTTATTACAATTTCAGGAGCTTACACAGATACCCATTATCGGAACAAGATTAATACATCGGTTTGTATTAGCTTTTAATTAAAATAAATTGAAATCAAAAGTCCAAACGAGCAAATAAGCAAAACATTAAATCTCCCCTAGTAATTAATTTTGAAAGAACGATTTTTAAACGACCATTTTGTCTGTTCCTTTGAAATGTATTCTTTGAATGATACTTTAATTCTGAATAATTATTTTTATAACTTATTATGGGAGTTGTATATGATTATGAAATTTCAATTTTTGATGATATTAGCATAATTTTGTTTAATATTAATGTGGTTACTGAAACATTAAAATCCGATTAATCCATTAATTCTCAGAAACAAATAAGAATAATTTAGTTTCAACGCAATTTGAATTTTGAAAATGAATTTAATATTTAATTAAAAGAGATTAAATCTTATGCAATTTTATCAGCATAAATTTTAAATTTTGCAGAATCTTTATTCCGGTATCAAGCAAAACAATAATTTCATGCTACATTTTGGGATTCAAATATATAATTCTAATTAATTAATTTTTTTTATAATTGCTATTGGCAATCTTCACAGCTTCATTTTGAATATTTTACAATTTATTCCATCAACTGATGAAATTAATTTGAAAATGCTGATTATTTGATTATTATTTCTTTGTTCTTCACATAACGTAGCATCGTGGTTTTACTACGAAGCACAGAAGGCATGATAATGTGAAAAAACGAGTTGAGATTTTCTCCAGAAGTATTGTCATAACATTCAATTATTAGTTTCATTTTGATTACTTTGCAATTCAGAATACAATTATAAAACCAGCGGGAGTGGCCTCCCCTAAACTTTCTCGTATACTTTTCAAACATTTGTCATTTCCCTTCCCCCTGCGTTGATAAAAAGTTCGAACCAACTGTAACCCAGAATGCAATGACTATCAGAAGGTTTTTCATTGTTGATTATAGTGATAATAAAATATTGAGGTGAAGAATCATATTCAAAAAGATACGTATGTAATAAAACTTCGCAATATTTATTTTTTTATCAAACTTGAGCAATGCCAGTTCCGCGTGCGGAGAAGAAAACAGGAGAATAGCTTGCGCATGCGCAGAGATTGTTTCCAGCACGCAAGTAAAAGGAGACGACCTAAATGTTTGCTTCCTTACAAAATCTCGCCGCCAGAATTGGTTTTTGGCAAACTGCCAAGTTTTCGAAGTGTCTCTTCTTTGCACAGGCATTTCTACTATTGCGCATGCGTATGGAGTTGAACAAGTATGCGATTATACAGACCGACAGACAATCAACCCTTTGACGGATTTGGCCCAAAATTTTATACGGACCTACATTCATGACGATAAAACTGTGTACCAAGAAAACAGACAGACAGACTTCCCGTTGACGGATTTTGTCCAAAATTTGATAGAAACCTACAAATTATGTTTAAAGACCACATATCAAATTTTATCCCCGTACCTCTAATAGTTTGCGAGTTATCGTGTTCACAGACACACACACAGACAGACATAATTCCAAAATTGTGTTTTTCGGAATCAGGGAGGTCTAAAACGTGGAGATTCGTCAAAATCTCGAGTTCGAATTTTTTGACGATTACAATACTTTCTCTTTGTATACTTCGTATACGAGAAAGTAATTAATTCGAAAGTGCAGATTATTCTGCTATTGTTTCGTTTTTCTTGAAATAACGTAACGGCATGAATTTCTGGCAGCATAATGCCGAACATAGAAGTAAATCTGCCTTTAAATAACTGAACAGGAACAATCTTCTTTCCTAACAGTGAGAAACACTTTCGCCGGTGCAGGTGCAACTAATACGTGCTGATTGGTTGGCGAAGTAGGCATAACATTTTTATCGCCAAGCACATGATCGGCTTACGGTCCAGTAAAAAAAAATAAAGCTTTTCTGCAAATAGGATTATGTTCGTTTTTCTTATAGATTGTTATTTAGGTTTCAAACCTCAGGAACAATATTGTTCATAAATGTCATGAATATTTTTTATAAAATTTATTATTTTAATCCTTTATCTGTGGGTGTGGTTTATAATCCGCATACCTAAATTATAGCCAGACACGGTTGTGGTTTATAAACCACATGTTGCAACTGTAGCTTATGTAGCGCTAAATTATAAACAATATTTTTCATATATAAATAAAATAAAATAAATCTTTTTTCTTGTCGTTTATCTTACCACCAAATTATAAATATATTTTTTTATAAAAATAACTAAAATTGAATTTTAATTCTTATCGTTAATTACAAAATACATACTTTGGTCATGCATATATTTTGTATTCGGCACGGTATCACAATGGAACACTATCTTCACCCTGAGTGTTAGGATATACAAAAAGCCAAATAAAATTGACGAAGAATTTTCCGGTATGTACCATTTTACGGTATGTATATTATTAATTCTTGGTCAATTTTGTTTGGCTTTTTGTTAATCCTAACACTAGTGTGGAGACAGCGTTCCATTAGCTAATACTGTTCGCAGAAAGTGATGGGATTTTTCTAATTATTTTATGGTTAGCATGGATAAATAGTAACTATTTCATCCTTCCCAGGATACACATCCGTTCTTTTTTACTGAAATACTTTCCATCCTTTTGTCTCTCCTTTGAAATTTGATTTTTGATATATTTATTTCTTAACTTTTACTTTGTCTTTGGTCGAATTAACGAGAAAGTGCAACCATTCTGAACTAATTTTGGGGACAAAAAATAAGAACATATTCAAAAAACCTCTTGGTAAACAACATTCCGTATGAAGTATTTTTCGTTGTTTAACATTTTTATTATAATTCAATAACCATGAAATTCTCAGCTTGTCAAACGTAAGTCAAAAGTTAAAATTTCTAAGGAATTCTTTTTCGAAATTCTAATCAAAACAAATGACTTCTCTCCTTGCCATACGTTGCCAAAAATATTATATCATAACGATTGAAAAAATAATCAGATGCATCGTGGCGTCCAAAGTATATCACGCGCATGATATAGTAGTACCTCAATTTACTACTTTTCCATTAAAGAACGGAAATTAATTTGAAATATATGATCAATATAATTTAAAATTTCTCGGGCACTATTGATAATAGCGAGATAAAATTTATATCAATCGATAGAAAATTTTATTTCACTATTTTAGAGCCATTAAATTTGAAATTAGAACGACAATTACTCTTTTAAATTTAAAATTACTGAAATTTAGGTTCTCTAACAATGAAATAATGCTGTTTAACGTCTCGCAGTGCTATGGCGCGAGTTTTATTGTTGGTGACTTCAGAGCGTTACCAAGAGACAGATCTGGGCTATTATATTAGTAATTTGTGACTGACAGATAGAAAAAGATGACGTACAACACAATTTCTACAAGTGGCATTGCAAAATATGACTATGCATGTTCCCTACACGTATATTAAATTAACCGGTGAAATATTTTATCCACCATAGCTGATGTAACGTTATAGCTGTATACGAGAAATTTTATTGTATTAGTTTGTATTGAATTCCAAATATGCGTTTCATTAACACATTTTTATTATTTAATATAATTTTGTAGCATGATAACTTGAGAGATGCTTATCGGGTTCTTGTGGAGATGGAGAGGGGTATATTTCCGATTTTGGACCACTTGGGCATTTTTTAATGTACTGTGATATAGAATTAATTTTAATAAAAACTTATGGAAGAATTTTTTATGTAGTTTATCTATTTTGTTTTGTATATTTTCCTCAATTCAATCACAACCACAAATTACGATATTATATCTGCAAAATGAGTGTGTACCTTAAAATCAGAGGCCGAAATATGCATGTAAATTTAATCCCAATATATGTATACATCGTATTTTACTTGTTACTTAACTTTCTGTCGGACGTAATGTAAATGCTAACACGTTCGGGGTCAACTCATCTGTGAGATTAAAAGTTAAATCTTTGTTAAGGCTTAAGGTATCCGAACACGTTCTGAGCAATTTTTAAAAAAATTGTTCTATAGAAATACCATAACATCTTTTTTTAGATTTGAACTTTATAAAGATTAATAATAGAGTATTATTTTTTAGTATAAATTATTATGAATTTTCAAAAAATGTAATTTGTGCCTCTTTTTAGAGGAAATTTTCAAAAACTTCAAACATGCTAGAGGTCAAACTTTTGTAATAATTCAAATACAACTATTACAAAAATAAACTGCATACTATGGACTAGTGAGTGTACTAGAATCTTAATATTATTTGGATAAATAAAAATTTTAGAGCCAATCGATCAATCATTATAAGATTTTCAGCAAATTTTTTATGTCATTTTTCAAATAAAAGACCATAATTACAAAAATATTGTTACAATATGCATTATTCTAGTACATTCACTAGAGAAAAATTTGAAGAAAGTGTTCACAAAATTTCAGAACAACAAAATAATAATATCTTGAGTTATCATGTTTGAAGTGTGAAAATTATGCATAAAGTCTGGTTTCGAGAAAAATCAAATTTTAGTTTTCCCATAAGCTTAAATTAAGTATATGAATTTTAAAAACATTCCTAAAAATATTTTAACATCATATTAACTTGAAAAAAATGCAGTTTAAAAGAATTTTTGACAGGTTTCTGTCCCTTAAATGACAACTTTCGGTTATTTAAACGACCATTTCCGGTTTTCGGTTTGTTATAAAACAATTAATATCTCATCTGCTAATTAACGTACCGACAAAAGTAAATATGTTTTAGAAAAATAAATGAATGAACTATCCAAAACATCAAAAATAAAAAAAAATGGGAATTTTACCCGAAAATCGACTTTTTAACGTGTTCGGATATCTTAAGTAAAAGATTATTAGACTGAACTATTCGGTGATACAAAGCTATATTTGCATTTTTAAATAGCTTCTTTGTGTTTCCTAGCAGTTTCATTTAACAAAATGTCCAGAAACTCAGTAAAGAGTTGAAATTTCATTTCCTGTAAAGTTCCGTAGCAATGGCAACTGTTGTCGATGAGAGCCTGAATATAATTCGATATCTTTGAAACAATATAATAAAATTAGCGATCAATATCATTGAATTAAGATCTGGGACAGAGATATACGATCTTTTGCAGGTATGTAAAGAGAAATACTCAGAAAAATTTGGGAAATCAAAAATAGAAACCTAATCGGCCCCAACTCATCTACCAGATTATCGTGCCCATCAAGTACATCAAAAAGAGCAATAGAAAAAAACACGATACCCTAGTGTACGTGGTTGGGAGAAAGGAAGCTACTAGAGGTAGACCTTTTTTGGTAAAACCCGCTCTTAGGCACAAAGAAATATGAATGCTGAAAATATGAATCTTATAGATTAGATGCGCCCGACGGAATGTACTTTTATATTTTTTTTCTCTCCTTTTTTCGGAATTCCCTTTTCATACGGAATTCCCTTTTGATACCGAATTCCCTTTTGATACGGAATTCCCTTTTGATACGGAATTCCCTTTTGATACAGAATTCCTTTTTGATACCGAATTCCCTTTTGATACGGAATTCCCTTTTGATACGGAATTCCCTTTTGATACCGAAAACTATAACTACATTTCATGAATAATAGAATTTCTTTAAAAATTAAATTAGAATAGAAGAATTATGTTATTCCTCTGCCTGTTTAAAATAATTATTCACATTTTTACTCTACTTAAATAAATGCACTTTCAAAATGTTGTATATCTAAAAAGCATTAAACAAATTGCACATTTTTAAGGCTTATTTTGCTGGAAGAATACCTATTTTCTTACCTATATTATATCAAGTTAATTGTTTTAAAAGAAGTAAGTATTTTATAGTAAAAAAAAATTCAGTATTATTTTACTTCAGTATCCATATATCACCTCTAGGCAAAAGGATCTCATTAAGAAGCAAAAAAATCCTTTATACAAAAGCTTCATGATATTCCTTTTAAGCATCAAGATAAAATAAAACGGTGTTGTTAATATTAACTCCATGAGGCACTTGAAAAACCAGACAGTTAGCAAACACTTGTGCCAATTTATTTATACAGAGTGATCTTCAGGCTAATGACAAATAAATCGATTAGTATCTCCTAGTTTTTTTCCCATGATCCTACCCTTTACCAAATATTGCCGAGGAAACCGGTTGCACACAAACAAGAGGGTGCTATGATTGAAGAAAGTGAGTGATGAAATGATAATTTTATCTTTCAAGAGGAATAGAAAGCTGGATCGCTTAACAAATATCACTCTCTCTGGAAGATACTTTTGAATTTTGATATAAATCGGATTAAAGTCATTCTTATCGCTTGGTTTAATGAAAAAACTTTAATTTTAAATGAAAAGTTATGAATTCATTTGTGAAATGTCGAAAATAATTTAAAACATTTCCGTTAAAGATATTTGTAGTATTTAATAGTTTTTATTGCTAAATTCGGAAGATTAAAGCTTTGTTTCGAATTTCCTTAGGATAATGGTATTGAAGTTTATAAGTATGGTATATTCTTGCAGATTTTCATTTATAAATAATCTAAACCAAATTTATGCTGAAAAAAATTATTATATCATTTAGGAGTCACCGAATTTAGACCACTTGTACATTTTTTAATGCACAATGATGGAGAAGTTATTTTAATGGAAAACGAGTTGTAGAAGTTTAGAACAGAGTAATTGAATTTTTATAAAATACTCTTTATATTAGGACAAAGGCAACTCAGCTTAAAAAAATGTGTCATCGGTCTAATCAAGTAAAGTGGTGTTGGAACCCCTATTCCGACAATATTAAATTTGCAATTTCGATGCACCTTTTCTCAAAATCTGTTACAGATATATGTTTGAAACTTTTTATACAAGTAAAGTACATATTTCTCATTATACTAAAATTGGCTTTTTTTTAAAAAAGTTCAAAAACTTTTTTTACAAATATTTTGTGTCAAAACCGACAATGTAATTTGGCCATTTCCGATGTACCTTTTCTCTAAATATGTTATAGATTTAAGTTTGAAATTTTTTATGCAAGTACAGTACATATTTCTCATTATACTGAAATTGGTTTTTTAAAATAAAAGATCAAAACTTTTAACAAATTTTTTGTGTAAAAATAAGGCAAAATTTCACTATATCTATTTAAATATTTTGTAAGTTTATAAAAAATTAAAAATTAACCAAAATCTACATTCAGTATAATGAGAAAAGTGTTCAATACTTCTACAAAAAAAATTTCAAACATATTTCTATAACAGACTTTGAGAAAAGGTACATCGAAAATGGCCAAATTACATTGTCGGTTTTGAATTATCAGCTTTCTGTGAAGCAGCTGGATGCAATCGCTTGTGCCTGACCGAACTTTGGGCTAGGAGAGGCATACAGAAGAAAATTTCATATTTTTTTCCAATGTGACTCGGAAGGCTGGATGAATTTTCCTAGAACTTCGACCATATAAAGTATAGATTTTAACTTACAATTTACATAAAAAATTCGGTCGCGAGAGCACAGGGCACCGACCAGAAATTGATGAACTCGAAGAGGGATTTTGGATCACCCCCTTCACAGGAAGCTGATAAAGGTTTGCAACTTTCATCAATCATTTTATGTAATCTGCGCAATATTTACATGCATTTTCGTAAAAATAACACGAAAATTCTGGAATATACAAAGGTTTATTTAAAAAAATTAAATTTTTCTGTATATTTTTTGCTTATAACTTGCAGAGTTCTTATTGGAATTGTATGCAACTTACAGAGTACGTGACAATATAGAACAGGATCATTGTTTCAAAATTTCATGCATATACTTTAAATAGTAAAGGAGATATTAGCTTTTGTAGTAAATAATATTTTACTGCGCATGCGCGGAATGGAGCATACTTTTTCTTTCGCAACTTCAGTGATATATATATAGCTCAACTTATATAAGAATTCTAGTTCAATACCGATAATATTCAGAAAGATATCGCATTTTGTCCAACGTTGTTTTATTTTAAATGCCATCTGCTGTTTCCAGATGGCGTTTGCGCAGTCATGTTCCTACGCGATTCTGAATGCTTTTCGTAAGCCTTTTCTACCCTTAAAGAGCTTGTCCACGTTTTTTTCAATCACCCTGTATAGATATTTGGTTATACTTTTTAAGTGAATATAACTGGCCGAATGTATTTCATATTTCTGATAAAGTAATTTTCCAGCGATATACTAGGTGATTCACAATTCAGCGTATAATCTATTAGGGAATGTAAGAAATATAAATATAAACGAAAATCACGTAAGAAAGTAATGACTGCAGTTCCAACCGTACGAGCTAAAGGCAGCAGTCCGTAAGTTCTGTAGCTGGATTTCAGGGATAAAGATGTTCCGACTGAATACGGAGAAAAAATAATTACTTAGAAGTGAGCTCAAAGATCAGACATTCTACCTCGACGCAAAAATATCCATCTTCATTGCAATGTCCGAGATATATCTTTGATTAAAAATTGCCTAAATTAGACAAGTAATTGGAGTTGGGGAAAAGTCTTATAGTTTTTCTCCATATAGAATGTACAGTGGAGAAGTATTTTTTCATTTCACTCGAAAATGAAGGTTGGTGGGGGCAAGTGACACTTGATGACGTATTTAAAGGTTATAAGCTTTCATATGAAATAAGATTTGTTGAAATCGGTCTAGTGGTTGTGGCTGGAGCACTGGCCTTCTGGTTTTGCCAATTATTTTAAATATGTAAAATATTTCAGGCTTTCCCATTCCAGTCAAATGAAAATGTTATTTTGATTTTTTTAAATCCGTTTATCTATATTCTTTTGCGTTGCCACTCACATCCATGTAAAATGTAATTTACATTTTTAGTTATTACTCTTAATCACATTAGCTTTGCAATTCCAAATGGTAAAAATGTCAAGTACATTTATTTTGTGGGCAAATTATTGTGGCTAAAATTCAATACTTATTTTTTTAGAATATTTTGAAAATCAGAGAAAAAAAATTGTTCATCTATAAAATTATCATGATTATAAAGATCATGTTTTAAATTTGAAGATAATGTAAAATTTTTTTTCCTGATCTAAAATTTTCCGAAGTTTTCGCCGTAAATCGACAGAAATTACAAAGTGAAATAACGTCAATAACAGGAAGTGGGTGAAGCAGTTTTTGATAGTTTTGTAACATTTCTATTGATGATAATGGGAAACATTTTGTTGCATGTAACTAAGACAATCGTGTATTGAATCACAGGAGACATCTATAGGATTATATTCAAAATATACTTAATTATATCGTATACCATCAGAATCTTTACGTGTAAATGAGAAGTTTCACTCCAAAATACGGTCGCAAGAAGTCTCATTCCATGAATTCTGGAAACCACCAAGAATAGTTACTCGGTTTATTCGATGACTGAAATGTCTTCATACTGAAGTATCCTTTTTCAGGCATCAACTTTCCTATCAAAAAGCCCCTAAAATGAAGAATAAAAAATTCATTCATAAGAAATTTTGTAAACGGAAATATTTATGTGTTTCCCGTGATCATTTAAATACTAGCAGTTCTTTGAACAGTAGATATAACGTTCCTCCTCTCTCTAAAAAAATCTAAGATCTGTTCTTCAACGCAGTCTTTAAAGGTTTATCCTATATCCTAGTAGTTTTATGAACAGTAGACCTAACGTCCCCCTCTTCTCTCTCAAAAAATCTAAGATCTATTCTTAAACGCAATGTTTAAATGTTTATTCTATATTTTCCTCCATTTTGAAGACAATATAATTTCTAAACCTCATGATTTCTCCATATATGCACTATCTCATGAAGCTACATCTATAATCTTAAACCAATCAATGTACAGTATTGCGCAACTACAGTGTGCCCACTTGAATAAGGACCGCCCCTTATCTTCAGAACGACGGCAGCTATAGTCATGAAATGGTGTCTAGCTATAATAAAATGGCTATTCGCTACGCGATGAGGCAGCTTACAGTGCCACCTGGCGTACAACTCTGGGAATAGCGTTCCTATCTCGAAAACAGTATAAGATAGAGGGGAAATTTTAATTATAAAGATATAGAGCGTTATTAATTTAGTACAAAAGTTACCTTCTGCGCATCAATGCCAGGGGCAGAACGATTAAAATACACAATTGTTTGTTCTCATTTTTCGAAATTGTGACGTCACAAGATATGGGCAAAAGGAGAGAATGTTATTATTTGGACAAAAAAATGACCCTAATATACTTTTCCCCGTGGGAATAACTCAAGCCCTATCCTAAAGGTCGCATATTAAAAGGTGTATTTCGCCAGCAATTTTATTTTTAATTAAATATATTTAAAATAAAATTATTAATTTCATTTTATTAGCAATTTTCTTTGATATATTTATAAAAAGTGCATATTTTGTTTTATGTATTACGAAAATTTGCATTGCATAAAAAAAACATGCTCTCATTTCATGCAAGGCAAAAAAGTTTTGAATTTATAATAAAAACAATTTTTTTAAATATGTGTATATTCGGATAACAGAGAATGAGAAGAGAACATATTTAGGAATTTGCAAGGATAATAGAAGTTCTACTGTAATTATTTTACAAGGTGTGACCAATAATTAAGGTGAATTTTGAAATAAGTCTTACATTGAGTAGATCTCGCGTGGATACTTTTATAATCCTTCAAAATAGTCCCCTTAGTACACTATGTTCTTCAGACAATGTGTATACAAATCGTTAAAAATACAATAATCTTGAAAACTTCTTCTTTGGTACAGCTTTCAATTCCCGTGTTACAACAGATTGAATGTGCGTGATGTCTGTAAATCTTCGCTCTTTTAGAGTCACTTTAAATTTAGAAAACAGAGAAAAGTCCGGTGGTGAGAGGTCTGGGAAATACGATTGTTTCGACAGTTCAGTAATCCCATGTTGAGCCAGAAACCGCTTTACAAGCGTAGTGATATGCAGCCGTGCATTATCGTGGAAGAGAAACCAAGCGCCAGGTTGCTTAAGATGTGGAATTACACGCCGAATGCGAGCCAAAAGTCATTTGAGTATTTCGCAGTAAAAGTCACCGTTGACAGTTTGACCTGCTGATTTACCCAATTTGTACAAGAATTTCAAATTGATTCTCTGCTCCATGACACGCCACAAAATCACCGCACTGACAACAGTCGATAGTAAATTTATCAAGTCTCACAGGCACATGAAACCACGCAGTGCTGTTTACTGAATATTACGAAACACGACGAAGGTGTCACTGTTAATCAGGTTGTTCCCATTTTCGATTTGAGGGGTGATTCACCCTACTTATTGACCCGCCTGGTACATAAGGCATGGTTTATTCACCAATTTGTCACAAAATCCGTCCACATTCCAATAATATTTCTGCTCAGTGCTAGATCTTCTTGGTCTACGAATGAACCCAGGTCCAGGAATAGAATGCCGAAGACATACTGCAATTCATCAAAATGCCCCGTTTTCATCCAGTCAGCCCAAGTCCAGAAGTCTGTACTCGGCGTTGTGTAGTAGAAAACATAGTAATGAACTGTGTTGTCTTCAGCTGCTATTTGTTCTGCGTAATAGAGCGAAGGACAAGTAATTATTAAGTCACCAGCAGCTCTGATGGCCTGCCACCTGTGGTCATGAAACGTTTCGAGTAACAAAGATATGTATAATTCGTATCTATTCCCCAATAATGGGGAAAATTATTAATATCCAGGACATGGGAACATCCAGGGAGCATCTTTCTAATAAGTAGCATATTAACATAGGCAACAGCTATGCTCTCCTGCCACCTGGGTCCTATATCCATTTTGTGTTCGAACATTTTGGTATAATTCTCGAATACAATGAAAAGGCCATCAACGTCTCCGAACGAAGGGAACATCTTTCTAATAAGCACTTTGGCTTGTTGGACGGTGATTTTCGACGATTGCTTTTGGCCGAAGTGTCCAAAGATTTCTGGGTTGCTGATTGTAATCTATTGGAAATAAAATGAAATTAGAATAAATCATATGCATTTACAAAGACGTCAACTGTAGTAAAATACACATTTTGTTCTTATTGTTTCGGAAATTGAGATCTTGAAAAATACGATGGTTTTTTGCAATAGTTTTGTGATCAGTAGACCTCGCGTTTAACCCGTCGACTACCAACTACGAGAAATCTCGTAGTATATTCGCAGAGTCTGGCTATGCTCTATATCTTACTGACAGACAAATATATTCTATTTTTAGAAATCTTTAATGCTTTAGCCCTCTTCGATAGCGAATTATTTACACAAATATTTGCTTTTATCAGTAATATATAAAATTCAACTAAATGTCTGATTTTATCGTATTCACAAAATTATTATTAAATGTCTTTTGCTATATTAGTATTTTTCGAGGCAATATAAATGGAGTTCCAAAATTATATCAAACAAAAAAGAAATGGAAATTGCCGGGATAAATGCGCAGAAAAATGTTACAAAAATAATAGATAGGTTTCGAATTTTTATAGTATCAACCATTTGGATAAAATACTTCAAAATGCATGATTAAAAAGCTGAAAATTAAATGAAGCGGAACCAGTAGAGCAGCCACCACTTTGAAACGCAAAAATTAAAACGAAAAACTTGAAACGGAATCAATGAAACGATAAAATTAAAACAACCGCCATTTGGAACTGGAATATAAATATATTTACAGCTGCACCATTTTTAATAATTTCAAGGAGATTTCATGCCAAATTCGAAGAAAAAATTAATAATAATTAAAATTCGTCTATTAAAAAGGCCTTAGAGCCGGATATAGGGCTAAAAATGATACAAAATTTCGATAGTATGTAGTACGAGTAATGCGCTCGATGTACACAAGTAAAAGTAGTTTCAGGTGGTGCACTGTCCTATTAAGAAGGACCTAGAGCCGGATTTAAAGCTTCCGACGAAACAAACTTTTACTGGTATGTGGTGCAAAAGATGTGCTACTTAACATTATTTTACTTATTTTACATACAGAGTTCTTATAATTCAAGTTCGAATATTCGGAAGGCTCCAGAGCTGGATATATGGCTCCAAACGAAACAAAATTTCACTAGTATGGTACAAGACATGAAACAAGAAAAAGTAGTTTGGGGTGGTGCACTGTCTTATTATAAACGCCCTGGGGCCGGGATATTCCTGTTATGTAGTGCAAAAGATGTGCTCCATAACATTATTAAACAAACATGGTTCTTATAATTAAAGTTAGCATATTCAGAAGGCTCCAGAACCGGTTCTATGGCTCCAAACGAAACAAAACTTCATTAGTTTGGTACAAGTCATGCACTCTTTGAAAACAAGAAAAAGTAGTTTGTGGTAGTCACTGTCTTATTAAGAAGGCCCTATAGCCGAATCTAGGTCTCCCCACGATACAAATTTTAATGGTATATAGTACAAAAGCTGCGCTCCATAACAATTGTTTACACACAGGGTTGTCATAATTAAAGTTCGCCTATTCGGAAGGCTATAGAACCAGTTCTATTGCTCCAAACTAAACAAAACTTCATTAGTTTGATACAAGTCATGCACTCTTTGAAAACAAGAAAAAGTAGGTGGTGAACTGTCTTATTAAGAAGGCCCTATAGCCGAATGTAGGTCTCCCCACGAGACAAATTTTAATGGTATATAGTATAAAAGCTGCGCTCCATAACAATTGTTTACACACAGGATTGTCATAATTAAAGTTCGCCTATTCGGAAGGCTATAGAACCAGTTCTATTGCTCCAAACCAAACAAAACTTCTTTAGCATGTAGTACAAGTGATGCTGTCTATGGAAACAAGAAAAGTAGTTCGAGGTGGTGTACTGTCTTATTAAGAAGGATCTAAAGACGGATCTAAGGCTCCGGACAAAGCAACATTTTACTGGTATGTAGTTCAAAGGATACAAAACATGAAAAACTGAAAAAAAAGCCCGAAGAAGCCATGATCTTAGATGATTTTTGCAAATTTTTTGTTTTGTATTACTGAAGTAGAACTGAATAATTCATTTGAGTTTCTTTTTTATGTGACTGAATACGCTGCCGAAATTCAGTTTTGAACATAAAGTCTTTTTCCGTTACCGTTTTCATGCAAGATGGTGCACCAACTCAAACTACGTTTTCTTATTTTCATAGAGCGCATCACTTGCACTACATTCTAATATTTTTATTTTTTGTTTGAAGCCATAGAACTGGTTCTGGGGTCTTCTGGAAAAGCGAACTTTAATTATAATACACAGTGTGTAAAAGAATGTTAGGAAAATTATACCGTGAAACGGGGCAACTTTTCACCAGTATCGGATTTTTCTGAAAAGTGAAATAGAGACCAATTGCTGAAGGGTGCAGCATTGATATATTTTTCTTTCTCAATTCTTGGCAACAATGACAAGCGCATTTCATTTCTTAAACTTATATAACAATCATTCAGGTGGTTATTGAAGGAAGAAAGCATTAAAGCAGTTTTGCACTGAAAATTTAGTGTCAAAGATTCTGCCTCTGGTGAAGAATGTATAACATTTCTAAAGACAATTGCATTTAAATAATAGACTTAGATTTAAAGATAAAGACTATAAAGATAATAGGCTTGGATTTAATTTGGTTTCTTTGAATTCCAATTATATTTGTTAGTTAAGTTTTAATTAAATTAATTTTAACTCTGGAATGGTAACGTTGAGTCAAACTGACAAGTTTTCTGATTCAAACTGCGAAGTAACTTTACCATTCCAGGGTTGAATTTCAGATTGTGGTAGTTATTTAATCCATGTTCTTATAGTGGTTTTCGCATGTTCTCTTCATTGTCTACATAAATATCCTGGGCCATGTCATGTTCAGTTAAGTATCCTATCTGTAAACTGCGAGATATGAAAAATGTTTCTCATAGATGAAAGGCTTATGCAATCAAAACAGACGAATCGAGTCAAAAACATTATCGTGTTTCGATGTTACGAAATAGAGGTTTTGAATCTGTTTCTATCTTTATTTCTTAGAAATATACCTAATTTTAATTGATTCACATATAATATTCAGATTCATTTTTTTAAAAATGAAAAAAAAAATTACCATATTAGTACCCACAAAGCTTCTTTTCGTTTCTCATGTAGCACAAAAGATGCGCTCCATAACAAATGTTTACACACAGGGTTGTCATAATTAAAGCTCGCCTATTCGAAAGGCTTCAGAACCGGTTTTATGGCTCCAAACGAAACAAAACTTCATTAGTTTGGTATAAGTCATACACTCTTTGAAAACAAGAAAAAGTAGTTTGGGGTGGTGCACTGTCTTATTAAGAAGGCCCTATAGCCGAATCTAGGTCTCCCGACGATACAAAATTTTACTGGTATGTAGTACAAAAGATGCGCTCTATAACTATTGTTTGCACACAGGGTTGTCATAATTGAAGTTCGCCTATTCGGAATTTCCGTCATAATTATCCGGGAAAGAATAGATTTCTGACGGTTTTTCAAGCCCTAAATTGATTCACCAGATGCGTTTCAATAGTTATTGTTGAAACTAAATATGGAACAACACCTGTTCAATTAGCATTTCATCTTGCCTTCTGTCACAAAGTCTTTCATCCATGTAATAAAAAAAGACTTCATCGAGTTTTATTGTTTTGTTTATCACCGTCAACAGTTTTCTTTCTTCATCGGCAAATTAATTAGAGCAACGTTTAAATTCAGGTTTTTTGCAGGTCTGCTGTTTAATTTCCGTACTACAAAGATGTCTTTTAATCATTAGACACTGGTTGATATTAATAATGTGTTCTGATGGTCAGAATGTTGATAAATCGAATGATGACAAACACTATAGTAATTCAGTTCCAAGCAGCGCAATTGAATATTCAATTGGCAGTTTGTTAAGGAAGTTAATAACAAAAAATATCCCCATCGGAAAGCCGGAAGGCTAAGGTAGATTTCTTTTATCTGGAGATATAAGGGAGAGAATATTTCGTTCTCGAATTTCATTAGGATTGGATCTACAAGAATTAAAGAGGATTGGTGTGAATGTAGCTGATGGTATCTTTCCAGCAATTTGTAACATACATAGGTTAAAAAGCACTTTAAGTTGAGGGGAGAGATGTAAAATCCCTTTTCAAGTCATATCTTAAGTTAAGCTTCTAAAAAATTCTAGCTATAACAAAGTTTTCTTGAATAGTGGAATTTTAGAAATAAAATTAAATGAAACATGCCAAAATGTGTTATTTATTTACCTTATAGATTTTCGAAACTTTACTTTAAAATTGTTGTGGGTCTAAGAAAGCACCTAAGTGATTACAAATTTTTATTACTAATTCCTGCTGGATAATGTCGTTTATTAATATTTATATAAAGTAAATATTTCATAAACAATTACAGCAGAACTACTTCTTTAATTTTTATTCAATTAGTGTAAATCATTTCCGGACACACGTATCCCATGGAGCAAGAGAAAGGGAAAAAGTTTTTATTATTATCGTACTGAGACAATGGGATAACTACACAGTTAACAAACGCTTTAGTCAATTTATTAAGTTAAAGTTCTGTTCAGTATGATGGTAAATCAATTAGTATCGCTTGGCTTTTCCATTTCTTTCCTTGCTCTTTTCTTTGACCAAATCTTGCTCGAGGAAATGGGTTGCTCAGGAAGAAGAGGGTTGTATGAAATGAGAAAGTAGAACCTGAAATGATAAATTGGCACCTCAAGAAGAGTAGAAAGTCGGATAAATCAACAATGCCGCTTTCTGAGTTAAATGCTTTTCAATTAGGCTGAGTTTCCGATTACCAGCGTTTTTATTTGAAGTAATAGATGGTACTTCAGTTTTAAATATGAATTTCGGTATTTATTTGTGAAAAAAGAAGAAAAGATATGATACAGGCTTAAAACTTTTTTTTCGTATTTGTTATGCTATATAATTTTTTTCTCATGTGAAAATGTAACACTCTGTTTTGAAATTACTAACGGACTATTAGAGTTGAACCTTGTTATATTAAATTATTTTTTTTCTTTCCAAGATAAACACTATTCTTTCAAGTTACTTTCGGACTGTTAGAGGTAAACCTTGTCAGGAAAACAATGGAACCGATATAGCATAAACTCACCAAACGTCCATTAACATTTGCAGTGGGACAATTTGAGAAGATACAAGACAGGTATATTGAGCAATAGCCTCACATGAACGACGTATCTTGGAGGAATGAGATCTCACTCCACAAGCTTCTATATATATTGTTACTAAAATCTTTCTGCGGGTGCAGGGTGTAAACAGTCCAACACGCAAGATAATGGAGAATGATGGTTTATTCACAAATGTGCAGGAAAAAACGTAACACATGTAACAGGAAACAATAGATATTGCGCAGATTAGCAACGTAAACAGACAACAATTCACAGGTAATAACAGTTCAGCACTTTTAGAATTAGCCGCACAAACAATCAGCAAATCACTAATAACGACAATAACAGTACTTTCAATAGCGCTCAGCTCACCTGATTCCTATATCGCACTGCAGACGAAACTCCAAAGTCGTTCCAGTGGATCAACACATCTCTCTGTTCCAAGCGCAGCACTTAAATTCTTTCTCCGACAGGCCTCGCCGTCACATGGAGTTTTCTTGTACATTCCAGCGAATTTTCTTTCCTAATAGAGATATCGAGAAAAGTGTCGCCTTTTCTGGAATCTTCGATTTGTCGCCAAGGTCGCCAAATTCCTCGCCAAGTCCCCAAAATGATCGCCAAGTTCGTTGCCAAAGTCAGGGGTCCAGGCCCAGCCATCCTATACTTGCCTCTGTAAAACTCTCCTCCCAAACATAAGACTAGTCAGGCAGGAAAGCGACATCACATTTTTGGGACAATATACACATATTTTTTTGCATTCCTTTGAGAAAAACTCCTTGCGCACCAACAAGTACAACACAAGGCTTAAAGGAGTAAGTAAAATACTCAATAAAGGTTGGAGGAAGTTTCAAAGGAAATTATACAAATGGAAATTCCAAAAAAATCGTTAACAAAATATGAAACAAATTTACAACTATTAGTCACATCCATACGAAAAAATGAAGGAAATTAAGCAATGACATGAATTAACAAAGGGAATAGATACAGGAACATATCCAAATTTTTCAAAAAATGATATAAATGTGAAAAAATGGTCACATCTATACAAAAAAAGAATAATAACTAGAAATGGAATACAAACTGTACAAGGTGAGGAGAAATGAAAAAAAATCAAAAACATTTAAAAGCATACAAATACACAAAATATCACACAAATTACGCACAAGTAATAAAGCAAAAGGGTATGATCCAAATATATCTATATAAAGATTGAATTCAAATTTTGAAAAGTAAAAATATAATAAAACAAATAAGAAAATAAATGTAAATGCCAGGAAACATACACAAAATTTTAAGTATATATAATGTGGGGGGAAATGCTGTCGATAAATTCGATAAAATGATGCAAAACATGTTTCGTTCTGGACAAAAGCAGAGGAAGATGAAAGTCATGCTAAATTGTTCTTCTTTAGACTGTTGATGACTAAACTTCTTGCGGGAGTGAATTTAGAGCAGGAAAGTATCGAGTGCTTGTCATCCTGAATCTCGCCACTAGAGCAGGAACACAAGTCTGTACGAGATAAATTGAAACCATATAAGAAAGGGTATAAACGGTCGATAAGCTTTAAAGTTCCCATTCCAGTGAGAAATTCAATAATGTTAAAATTAGGAACGAAATGGTTTGCTTTCAAACCTCCATGAATGGAAGGAAAAATTTCTTTGGTGGACTTCGCGTTGTGAGAAAATTTTATATAAACTATTCCATTCAGATACAACATTTTCCTTGAAAGCATTTTTGCAAAAGGATTTCGGTACAGTCATAGGGTTCAAATCAATAACCTTCTATATTAAAGTCAAATCTACCTCCAGTTCACAGAATTGCTTGATATTTTTTAGATTTAAAAAATTGCAAATTGAACTGAGACACTATGAACGTATAAATGCAGGAAATTCTTTCAGAAAAATTTATTTCGTTGCATTTAGTTTAATTAGAAAGTTTTTGGCGTACTACTGTGATAAAAAAGTAACGGGAAGGCTTCATTTAAATTACATTTATACAAGAAATCGTTTTCAAAGTTTTATCATATGTTTTAAGGTTTATATAAGCATCTGGCAACATGCAGAATTTGATTTCTATTATCGTCTAGTATTAATTTTATTAAGATCAGAATTTTATCTTTGTCGATTTTCCAAATTGGCGAATGCAGTTGAGCAAAGAAGAGGAATTAAATTTTATTTCCTGAAAGTGATTTCTGATTCAGAAACATATGAAATGTTTCAAAAAGCCTTTAGAGACATTATTTTATCAAAACAATCAGTATTTTAGTGATAGACCAAGATTCAAGAATGCAGAGAATACATCGTAAATGAATTAAATCTTAATACATCATCCAATTGGACTGATAATAAACATGATGATCTGGTCAGAGATCTCCAATTCACAGAATTACTTGATTTTCCATCGAGTTTTGAATATTATAAACTGAACTAAAGAAAAATATCAATATGTATTAAAGATTATGAACACAAAAATTTTGGAAATACAATGAGAAAAATTTATTTTGATAAATTTAGTATGAATTGAAAGTTTTCATTGTCAAAATCAAATTTTATTCCCTTAAAGCTTTTTCTATCGTGTCTGAAATATTGTATTTTTAAACTGGTAAGCTAAAATTACATCATTCTTATTCATCATCTGTTATCATAGAATGGACAAACTGCATGGAGTGCTAAAAATTCGTTTTTTATGCAATCTTAGATCAATTGAAAAGACAATACATACCGTCACCAGATATTTTCATATAATCAGGCTGTAGAGAAAACAAAACTGTTCAAAGGTTATTAACTTGATTAAACCCTTTCGCGTAAACTGCGTGCTTTTCAAAAATTTAAAACTTTTGGTAAATATTTCCTGTCACAATTCCTTATCCACTTATTACCTGCCTTTAGAATTAGATTTTTAGGAAAATTAATTGAAAGACGATGAAAAATGAATCGTTTTCTAACCTTTAGAAGATACTTCATAAAGAACCTTGCAAATGCAATTAGGATTTAATTTGAACAAAAAAAATGACTTAAAATCCTATTGAATATACTGAGAGATTTGACTTAATTAGATTTCAAAATGGCAACATTCATTCAAAGCTACAATAGCAGTCAAAGGCACTAGAGAGAACCTTCATTGGGTTGTTCCAAAACCAACATGCATTCATCAGATGTTGCTTCTTCAGATTATGAGGGCCAACATTCATCCAAAGCTGCAATACCAATCAAAGGGAAGCGAGAGACCCTTCTTTGGGTTGTTATAAGACCCCCATGCATTCATCAGATGTTGCTTCTTCAGTTTATGAGGGTCGCGGTAGCCTAGTGTTAAGGTCTCGGCTTTGGGGCCGGAGGGCTTCAGGTTCAAAACCCGATTCCACTGAAGATCCGCCGTGTATGGAGCACGCTAAATCATACTTAGGAGCCAAACGTCCTCCCGTTGGTGTGGCACGGAAGTTTGAAGAGAGGGCGCCAGATCAGGCGTCGTCCTCGTTATCTGACAGTGGTTCAATATTTCGAAATCCGTCCCAAAATAGCCCTCATGTTTCTTCAAAACGGGACGTTAATAAAGCTAAAATCTTCAGATTATTACTATTTATTTTGATTCATTCAGATGGGTGATTTATTTTTGGGAGATGATCATTTTTTAATATGATATCGAATGTTGTCTTGATTACTGTATTGCTTAGAAAAATTTATTTCATCCTTAAGGAATAATCATTTTGTTTAACGGATGAGTGAAAAATGTTTAAGTATTTGAATAAATATTTCATTCATTATGAAAATAAATTAACTTCTTTATTTAACTGAAAAGAATTTGCGTTAAACTTTACACACTGTCTGTTAAACTTTAATAATAAAATGCGAATATATTATTATAATACATTACAAAATGATAAAAAAATATTAATAAATATTTAAATAAAAAATTAATTATCAAATATAAAATCTCCGAACCAATAAAAAATAAGCTGTAAGTTACGAACGCCAACAGAAAATAATTTATCTGCTGGTTTGAAAAATTATACAAAGTTGAATACAGAAAACAATATTATATTGTAAGAAAAGTAAATTATTATTATTAATATTAATAAAAAGTATTATTATTAATAATATTAATAAAATTATTATTATTAATAATATTAATAAAATTATTATTATTAATAATATTAATAAAATTATTATTATTAATAATATTAATAAAATTATTATTATTAATAATATTAATAAAATTATTATTATAATTATTAAAATTAAAATTATTATTATTTTAATAATAATCCACCGGGATGGAACCGACCAGATAAGGTTTACGGTTATGCAAAACCCTCTCAGCGTAAAGATGAAATACAAAAGAAAAGGAAATGTTAAGACAGATTCCCAAAATGCAGGAATTTGTCCTTCTAAGGCTATTGTAATGACAACCACAAAGAATTACTCCAGGCCATACTTGGCATGCAAGTGAATAAATGACCCCGCCGTCACGACAATTGATTCGGGCGCTGTTGTTTCCGCATTATAGCCCAACAACAAGAGGCTTATACAACGACCCCTCAACGATAGGAGGTTAATCGGCTCCGCATCATTATTGTAACGGTATCTATTGTAACCAGAAAGAACTGGATCACCTCTCCCTGCCTTAGCGTCCGGGATTCTGAATGACAGCTGCTGCAATAGCTTCTAGTACTCAGACTGTATTCCTAGTAGTCCATCACCGGGCCATGACCCGACCCCTCCAGCAGGAGGTACCTACTATCACTGGTGGAGGAACCCAAAGCCTCACCACTACTATACCCACAGGAGAAGCGACTTCCTGCTTACTTATCCGGCAGCAAGTTATATACGTGAAATCGAGGCGCCCCCTGAGGGATGAGATTATTGTAAGTACGTAATCAGATTGTTGTTGACTGGGATTAGAGTAAGGAATAGATAGGAAAACAAGATTGAGAAAAGAAAATTAAGTGTTAATTTTTGAAACTTCTTTGGAATGATATAACTGTTAACTTCTGCAGTGAGCCTCTTTTTCCGTTGTTTTCCCTGCAATATATTTCCCCTGCGATATACTCAATTCATCAAATGAAACACAAAATGTCCAGCACAAAAAATAAACAATGTCCAGTAAAGGATAAAGGAATGAGTTGTAATATGGACAAGTAATAGTACAAGCTGGTATCTGAAATAACAATACTTTAGCACATATTCATTGTCTATTACTTCCAAAATTCGTTTCTTCACTTCGTCGGTGTAGCAGATCTTTTAATTATTCTTTCTTTATCCATCGTCTTTCCCCGCCGCCTTATGATTTCAGAAAAGTTGCTTCCTTCGAAAGGAATGAATTACGAAAGCTTGAGGATCGAAAAGGACTTTCTTTGTTACCAACTGAAGGAGCTAATAACGTACATTAAAAAAATTATAAGAAGGGTGCAGTTCGGATCCGTGCCGTAGAGTTTTCGTGATAACGCCGGGATAAAATCATAAAACAAGTGTTTCGAATTAATACGTAATTTAATTATCAATCTCTTTAATACAATATTTACACTAAGTAGTATAATGGTTACAGAATAGATAAATCACAAGCTACCACAGACCCTTGCTACATGCGATAAACTTGTGATTTATTCATTCTGTGTAAATATTGTATTAAATTACGTATTAATACGAAACCCTTGTTTTATGATATTATCCAGACGTTTTCACGAAAAATCTACGGCGCGGAAATGAACTGCGCCTTTCTTATGCTTTTTTAGAGTAACTTTAGATTGCGCCATCTGTTGAGAGTATATAGAACTGCGCCTTTCTTATGCTTTTTTAGAGTAACTTTAGATTGCGCCATCTGTTGAGAGTATATAGAACTGCATTTCGCGTATGCGCAGTAAAACATTATTTACTACAAATGCTCATATTTCCCGTAATATTCAATTTTTTTTAAATTTAAATTTTAATACAATGTTTCCTTTACAAATTTTTCACAGTATTCTGTAAGTTTCGTACAATTCGAAAGAAACCTCTGCATGTTATAATAAAAAAAAACATGCAGAGTTTGAAAATTTCAATTTAATACCGATCTTTACTTATATTCTGATAAATATTTTTATTGTCTTGCTTTGGTCCTATTAATACTCCTCGAGCTCTTTAAAATGACACCAGAATCAACCTCCTTGCTAAACGTGCTTCCGCTACATTTATTTATAAACTTACATAAAGCTAATTCTTAACAATCACGCGAATGCGCCTACACAGGTACGATGACATCACGGGAAAAAAACACTATGCGACAAATTCTTACAGATATTATCTATCCGTCGTGGGTTCAACCATTCTTTTCGCAATATTAGTCTCGTAGTTATTACCGAATCAAATCTGACGGTATTTTGTCACACAAGAAAGTTCCACTGACTATCACTGTACCCAGCGTAACGACGTTTTCACGTCTATATACATGACAATGAGGGCAAAGCTGGTATGACAGATTGAAGAGCACAGAAATTGGGAATCTTTTTGGACGGACAAAATTAAGTATTGTCCATCAGTGGGGAAGAATAGGTTGTTTGGAGGAGTTTGTTTATTTATTTAATTCATATTTATTTTATTTTATGTTTAGAGGAAAATGGGAAAGAACCATTTTGTGCGATGGAGCATTCAGTTGAACTGAGGAAATTTTTTTTCCTAAACTACAGTTTACTATTCTTAATACTTGTGTGCTCATCTCTGATTTGAAAACGATCGACGATGTAATAGCTAAACATTACGGATAGCAAGTTTAGGGATTATCAGTAAAACCAACTGGCTTAGAAACATTTAGAAACATTGCGCAATAAAAGCATTACTCGATGACTTTTTATACCTTACAAAACATTCTTCATACGAAGCTTGATTGTATTTAGTAAGGGGATACAAATTTTCAAAAATTCTTAATAGATGAACGAAACTTCAATGGGATGAAACACAAGTTCTGAATCTCAGTTAGATGAATTACATAAAAACGCAATTCAAAGTATTTCTACGTGTAAAACGATCTTATTTTATGTTTGTAGGGTATACAAATGATGAATTTTGTGAAATTAGTGCCTTTGCGTTTACTGCAATCCTATGGACTTTGAAAATTAATTAAGAAATGCCTGTAACTTGAAATGAATGAAATGTAATTAATTTTTGATGACAATGAAATCGATGAATCAGATATAACTGCAAACAAATTTAGTTACATTAATGACCTTGTTCTGAAGCTATGCGAGTGCTAAATTGGGACGGACAGGGTAATTTTGAACCGAGGTCAGATGATGAGGACGACACCTGAACTAACATACTCTTCTCCAAGCTTCCGCACCACACCAGCGGGAGGACGTTTGGTCGCCTACGTGTGATTTAACCCGCAACTGGCCCACAACATGGTGAATCTTCTGTGGAATCGTGTTTCGAATCTGGAACCTTCTGGCGCCATAGCCGAAACCTCAACACCTAGGCCACCACGAACTATCAGTTTTTATTAGCATGAAATAGTTTTTGAAAAGTGTCCTATTACACATTTATCTATATATTATTACTTGAAGAAAAACTTTGTACCCCTTTTTAAGCACATTGCGTGCACGGAGGAGTGTGAGATTTGTCATAGTTAAAGTTCATATGAAGAAGGAGTGCAGGAAGATAAAATTTGCGTATAATATGTGTTACAAATACATTAAATTAAATATAATAAAACATTCAGTGTTCGGACACTGTAAAAAATTAGCGGAGTAAATGCGGAGTGGATTATTTGTAATAGATTTAATCTCCCCCCCCGCAGTGAAATCCACTCCAAGAGGGAGTTTATTTAGATTATTTATAAAAACAAACTCTTCGGAGTGAAATACAAAATGAAGATGATTTAAATCTGTCAGTGTCAAACACATATTAGTCTGTGGTCAGAGTAGAGATTGTATCCAAGGAATTTATATATAATATGTATTACTAATGCATTAAATTAAATAAAATAAAACATTCATTGTTTACGTTCATACTGAATGTCAAACATATAAAACTGTGTGGTCAACAGTCGGAAAACATTTATTTGTTTATCCGCCCGGTTTTTGTTTCAATAAAAATAGCCTCAATAACATTCGAACTTAAAAATTTAATGAATTACGGTCGAATTTCGACCGCTTGTGGACCTCTAGTTAAAATAAATAGTCGTAACTTTCTGAACATAGCAGCGCACAGTCATCGATTTAATAAATCTAGCTGGACAAAAATAGTTCGTTTAGTGAAACACACGTATAAATTTTAATATGGTCCTTATATTGAAAGTAAGCATGAACCTAACTATAAGAAAATGCGGTCAGTCTCTAAGATCATCCTCAGAGCTATCTTTTTCTGAAGAACTGTGTTCTATAGTTCGATTGTTTTTCTATAGCAACTCAACTTCTTCTGCTTATCTACTTTCCTGTTTCTTGGATTTGTTTCTGTGGTTCGTGATAACAGGGTAGGGTGTGATTAATAACATATGTATTACGTCTTCCAAAGTTTTTTCCCAAGAAAATCTTCTTGAGAATTGTTTACGTAATTTTTTAAAACCTTTATTTCGAGCCGCTGATGCTTCTTCGGAAAGCTGGCCTATCGGTAGAATGGCGTGTTCAACTATTTGTCGTTCATGAATTAATAATTTATGGACACTGGCCTGCACATAATACCAGTGTGGCGCAGTGAGAACTGTATCGTGTTGGAGTCCGATTTACTACTTGGAACCCGATTAAGATCTTAAAACTTCGATTGTAATTTTGTGCTGGAGCCTTTTGAAATTTGCGTTTTTAGTTGTTCTGTTTTGTTTTAGTTCTGTTCTACGATATAGCAACAGCCTTCTGCCATTGATATATATACATATATTGTTGTGTTCTGTGAAATAAATTGCCTTAAACCTTTCTTCCAATGCGTTATCTTTTATTTTAGCAAAGCGTTCAAGTTTAACGTTCTTTAATATGTTTATGGTTGGAGGATATAATACTAATTGGAGTCAGGAAATTTCTTCATGCAACCACGGCCATACTAGTTATGTAATTGAACATACAGAATCAAAGTTATATTTTTACATTGCGTTTTCATCAATTTCTTGCTCACCAGAAATGACTTGTAAAATTATTGAAAAACGCTTAATAAGGTTGGATTAGCAAAGAAATCTGCGGGTGGTATTTCCATCATTGATTGTTCCGGAAATTTGTTTTGGTATATCTACCAAAAGACCCATTTCTTTTCTAAATCTGTCTTGAATAACTTTTTTGCGCTTTTCTACTTTTTCTTTGTCTTGTTTTCTTGCTTGCCATTTTTTCACTTCAAGTTTATATGTCAAATGAAGGAAACGCTCAAAACACCTTATCCAAGCATGTAGATCTGACAATCCAAATCAGAATTTCGAAGGATCTATAGCTTTTTCATTATGTTTGTTAAGTATATTCATTTCTCTTGGGAAATCTCCACAAATGTAACATTTTTGACTAGATTGTGCAGTCAGAATACAACACATTTTCCCGTCAACCATAGCTATTACCAATGACTGTTCTACCAAAAGTTCTTTATCAAAAGTTTTAACTTTTGAAGGGCGAAGATTTGTGATTCTATTTTTTCTACTTATCTAGAAATAATTTTTATTTTCAACAACTATATTTAATTGCCATACTCTGAAAGGTAAATTAAAGAAATACAAAATGAATAGAATAAAATTGACTGCAACTGACGCTAATCTAAATTTAATTAAAACGAAGAGTATAATATATGTAGAGATGGCTTAATAAAATCGTCTGCCAGAAAAAAAGCAAAAGAGGAAAAATAAATTACATAAAAAGGGCGTATATATATAAAATTGTTATTAAAAAGCAAGATATATGTGCCATCACAGTTCCTACAAAATCCCGGGTTGCCGAGAAGATCCGGGTGTGTTCCTTTGTACTCTTATTTTTAACACATCTGATATATTAAGATATAACTTAAACGGCGGAGACTTGCGGATAAACTTTTTTCCTTTCATAATAACATTTAGTGAAATGGTATAAAATCCATATATTCTTCATATAGCAAAAAATAGTTATAACTCGCATTTAATATATGAAACTTAGATATAATACTAACCTTGGATAACACAATGGCTATATAAACACAAATATTATTTTAAAATAAGACAAACAACAAATAATACAATCACTTATCACCCGCCTAAAAGATCACAAAATCTCTTGTCGCAATATGTAAACTTTTACTCATTACAGACGAATTCCGTGTACTAACCGTTTAAATTAGAGATCGTTTATTGTTTTATTGGTATTTTAGTTGCCACTAGAGAAATTGGTACTAAGAAATAACAGTGGTATTTTTTATTTTTGTACAGCTAGATTTATTAAATCGAACACTGTGCAGTGCTCAGACAAACTATACTTAATAGTCAAGATTAAAGATATAGACTTAAAAAAATGTTGAAAATTTTAACCATTAGACTATTAAACTTTGTCGTCTATAATAATATCTCATATTAACAAAATCAAAACGAAATCGGCGCTAACAAGCAACGACACCAATCTGAATTTTCCAACTTTTACAAGAGAAAGAAGAAAATTGAATTTTTCGCAATCGAAAATGTATATAATGGATTGTTCTCACATCCAGAATAAACATGAAACCTTACATACACCGTAAATATCCGTTTTTTTTTCCGGACTTTTTCCGTATATTTGACGGTTGAAAGCTGTTTTGTTGACAAAACGGTTTTTCACCGATTTTCGCTCCAGCCATAAACGGTTTAAAACCGCCAGTTCAAATTCTATTTTTCGTCATACGGTATTGCTTTCCGTACGATAACTTTCCCATTTCTTAAATGTAATTTTATTGCATTCATTTCATGTTTTTAATAGGGTTCCATCTCCGTAACCTTAAAACACGTGTTCTGGCAATAGTTGATTTTTTACACCACTAGGTGGCGCCATTAGAGCTATAGTGACTTTAAAACTCAAATAGATTATTTTCACTTTATTTTATGGAGTCTCCGGTGGTCTAGTGGTTCGAGCGACTGCCTTTTATTTCTATGAATGTGGTTTCGATCCCCGGCTCGGAGGAGTTAAAAGTTTTGTCACCATCTTGCGTCGAAATCGTCCAAGTAAGTTCAATTAAGAATTATATTAATTAAACTAATTGAAATTAATAATTAAGCCTTGATTAATTAATATTCCTAATTGATAATACACATCAGCACATTTCAACTCAGCTCGAACAGAAGGAGAAAAACAACTCAACTCAGTCGATGACGTCACTTACTTCTATGACTTAATTTTTACGGAGAAAACTTGATTTCATACGGTAAAAAACCGTTGTGTCTACGGATTTACTTCGTAACTTTTACGGTTTTGCACAACCAACCCAGCTGCCAGTTTAAAACAGTAAATTTTACGGGATTTTTTTACAGTGTAGTGTACAGATGTGGGAAAAATTATAGATTCGGTAATTGTTGGTTTTTCCCATCTTGCAATATTTGAAAATTTGAGATAGGTGATGCTAATTGTTAAGCAATGGAACACTATTAACTAGAGTAGTTATTAATTAAATGTATTTTGAATTCTTTAGAAGCTTATGGTGACAAGACTTGTCTCTTTAAATAAATACAATTAGGAGAAATATCATGATTTAAAATAAAATCATTCGTTGAGATTTAAGATTTTTGGACGGAAGTAGAGTTCATGTACTTAAATTAAAAAACTCAAATTGGAGAAAATCTTTTATTTATTCAAAATTCAGCTCCGTGGTTTTTGCAAGGAATATTATCTCGGGAAATGACTTCAATTCATTTACTTTGATTTAAATACATGTTTTAATGTTTGTTTCATTTTGTTAATTAACATGGCTTTCAACTGGAGAAAAGTGTTCCTTATTTCAAACGAATTGATATTTTCGAGAAAAAAAACTTTTTTTTCGAAGCAAATCAGGAGTGTGATTTCATCTTTAATTTTAATTTACTTTAAAGTTCAAGTCAATCAGCGGTTTTATTTTGTTAATTGTTCTGTCTTTTATCCCGTGTGCTTCCGTTCATTATTTGAATATCCTTTATCAGGTTTTTGAAAGAGTTCGCTAATGACCTCGCCAAATATTGATTCAGTGAAACCAGTTAAAGTGAACAGACCTTACTGCTAATAATTAAGTAAAATTCGGTAAGGAAATTGAATTACTATGCTTTATATTGCGAAAAAAGATACATTATTTATAATTTGTGGATCGTTTCTTTATATTTGTGTTGGAATTAGATTACCCAGCCCTTAAAAATATTTCGCAGTAATCAAATGAATTATACCCAATCTTGTGGAGTTACTGAGTATACTTGCGTGACAAAAAAAGTTTCTAAAAAAATCTCAACCAACTTAATAATAAACTCAAAATGTGTACTGAGGAATGACCTTCAGTTACATATAATGCATAGCCAGTGTCGCCTTGTCAGCTTAGAAACAAGCAGTGCTGCAGAAGTTGTTTAAGCATACATTAGTGACAAAAAAATGTTTCTAAAAAATCTCAACCAACTTAATAATAAACTCAAAATATGTACTCAGGAACGACCTTTAGGTACATATAATGCATAGCCAGTGTCGGCTCGTCAGCTCAGAAACAAGCAGTGCTGCAGAAGTTGTATAGACCTAAATTGTAGGGAATTTTATGGTCATTATTTTGGTGTATAATGATGATATACTAAAAACTGATAGTTTTTGAGTTATAAGAAAAAAACTGGGAATCTTTTTTTTCTTGTTTTTTGGCTATAACAAAAATTCCTATAAAAACTTTTGGTGGTAAACCTCAGATTCGTAATCAGCACCCCAAACACATAAAGGAGCAAAAAATTTCAACTCCTACAGAATTTGATTTAAAAACTACTTAACGATTGAACTACTGAGAAAAAGCGAAAAAAGGCCAAATGGGAAAGTCGCGCCAAGCGAGCGCTGCTCCAGGGGCAGCTCTCATAAAAACCAATCCCACTATAGACGCCTATGGGAAGTGTTTTCGATGCCAATATTTGGCGATATTTGGTTTTTTTGCGAGAAATGCTTTGTAAAGTTTTTCTATTTCGACGACGACCGAGAGATGCAATCTGTTATAAGGATGTAAACGTTTCTACTTTGTAGTTTTTTGTGTGTGTGTGTGTGTATGTGTGTGCCTTAAAGTAGAATGAATTCCTTCTTGAGTGTCTTAAAGTTGAAAATAATTTGTTATTAGTTGTTGATTGTAAATAAAGATGGAAGGTTTTCAAAACACGATGAAGAAAAAATCAGTTTCGCGCCAATCAAAGTAAACACTGAAACCCTATCGGGCACAATGTTCAACTTGGCATGGTAAAAGACATTCTCATAGGCGCCTATAGTAGGATTCTTTTTTATGCGGGCAGCTCTCGGGGTTCTAATTTCAATGGAAGAAAGGGCTGCTTTTTTCTTTCGACTGAGAGCTCCGAATTGCTGAAGGCTCGAAATTTCAAACCTAAAAGGGGCAAAACTTTCTGCAGCTCTGATCTGTCTCTCTCTCTCTCTTAATTCTTGATTTATTTTTCGTCTTACTTTTACTTTTTTATTTTTTTTTGCCATTTTCGATTATCATTGAACTCCTAAAGGAGAAAAGTAAGCCAATTGGAATAAAAACGAATATACAAGCTTTTAAAATAATTTCACTGGGAACTGCAGCTCTGCAGCCCTAACGGACGCGCAGCCACTGTGCATAGCATTAATAGCGGAATCCTACTGTGGCCTGATAAATTCCAGTTCAATTAGATGAAACAATATTATCTCTCTTATGTATATTCGCTATATTTATATAAATGTAAGGTACATCATGTCAATCTAAGTAATTAATAAATCGTGTCATTTAATTCATCGTTGCTTGTTTATTATTTTGACTGAATATAAATGATTAAATGTAGTTTATTAAATTTTTGATAGAAACGACTTATAAATAATATACAGAGTGATTAAAAATTCAACGTATAAACTGTTAGGAGAGGTAAATAAACAAATATAGGTCTAAATCACATTGGAAGGCATGGTCGGAATTCTCCAACTGGATAAAGAAAAGGCTTCTTTTCGCAGGTTCTTTGCCTGAATATTTCCTGGACATCCTGTATGTTGAAATTACAAGGAAAAGCAAAAAAGTTATTTAAAAACGCAAATATAACTTTCTATGTTCGAATAGTTTAGTTTGATATGCTTTTTCGTAAGCCTAAGCAAAAATGTAACTTTTATTCTCACAGATGAGTTGCACCGGAACGCGTTAGCATTTGTATGACGCCCGACAAAAGGGTAAATATTCTAACGTAATCAGGAAATTTTTTATCAGTCAAGGAAAAATATTTAGTTGCAATAAGTCTAAAAGTGTAACTTCTTTTCCGAGATTTCCTAAAGGTAAATTCATACATAAATTGAAATGAAGACATCCCATTGCTCCCTAATTCCACTGCACTTAATTACAATTTTCATGATACATTATGAAATCTTTTAGTAAACCTCAACGTATTTGTATTCTGGTACAAGATTTGTGGTGTCTTTTTTATCCATAGAAAATTTATGACATCGAGATCATTTTTAATTTATAAAATTCGGGCTTCGGACATAACCCAGCAAGTAACCGTGATCTGCGCTTCAAATAAAATCGGAGATTCTTCACAAAATTATTCTTTTTAAATTCTTCTCAGTGTTGATACATTTGTCGCCCCGTGAAATCAATTTCAAGAAACCATCCTGGTAAAAATAGGTGCCCAGCGAGCAAAGGAAGTCCTTCACTGTGAAGATTCCTGGACAGCTGTTCAAATCAACATCGCCAAATAGGCCACCTGGCCTGTCGGAAAGCTCAACAAATGAGTAGTCATACAAAGAGCTGTTTTCGCTCCATGCCTGATAGATGAACGTCTATGGATCTAGTGACACTTGGCACACAAAACCTTTTCAGAACTCTCAATTAAGAAGGAGTGATGGATGTCCTTTCTGAATTGAACTGAGACGAGACTATCCATAGCCCAGATCACTAATAGCCGAGACTGTCATGGACATAAATCAATCGCCTGGTGGAAGGAAGTCACCCCACTGGCGGACATCATCGAATTCTTAGCCAACCCTTACGAGTTGGGCGGACCTTGTTCCTGGAAAAAAGTGTTTAATCTGCTGCGGCTGAGGAATAAGGAAGATGGTTTTCGATCAGCGATCACTTCTTGATCGGATTCCGATCATAGTATCATTATTCCAGTGTTGGATCTTCGGATAGGTTTTCAAAGGAACTGGGTCCCGTGCGACCAGTTGTGTAGCTGCGAGAAGCATCGTTAAGAAGCTGTACGTTTCTGTTTAACTTTTTCATGAGAGCATAGCTCTCGTACCTGAACTGTACGAGTTTTTATTGAAGATGAGTGGGCGCTCATGAGGACGTGCTGAACTTTCCGATATATTTTAAGTAGAGCCGTTGCTCTGAGTGACTGTCATTTCTACCTGCAGAGGCTGTCTCAAAACCATCCTGTAATTACACTCACGTTTATGATACCTGACTATTCTGTATATAAATCATTACCTTATTTTGTAATCCACAATTAACCAAGACCCTCCGAGTACTTTCAAAATAAAATTTATTACAGTGATACTAATCTAGTTGTTGATTTACGCTACCCTAGGTCTCTGAACGTCACATCACAAACTTGAAGTCTTGCGATCAGTGTGCCGAAGGACCTCACGAAAAAACCTTCCGGAGTAAGATCTTCACAGCTTTTCTGCACCTCTTCATTGATTCCGAAGTGACTTCGCGATAATGCTGACTTCATGCAGGAAAAAGGTAAAATATGAAGGGGCAAAATCGGGGTTGTAGTCCTGTAGGTTTTTTCGTGAGGTCCTTCGGCACACTGATCACAAGACTGCAAGGTTGTGAAGAACTTCCTTCGCTCGCTGGGAATCAATTTTTATCAGGATGGTTTCTTGAAATTGATTTCACTGTGCGACAAATGTATCAATGTCGGTAGTGAATATTTTTTGTTTGTGGAAAAATAGCCAAAAGTATGTGTTTTGTTATGCCAATGTATGTTTCCGTTTATAATATATATCCATATGAAAAAACAAGACGAAACATACTTCAGGAACGTGCCTCGTAATATAAGGTAATTTTTCCGTATGCAAACAAAAACATCCTACTTCCTTCTGTATCCCTCTAAGCGTTCTGGACGTATTTTTCCATCTCTACTATTCAGTTCAAAAGCAGACAAATCATGTTTATAATGTGTAAAGCCTGCCAAGAATAAAATATTCTTAAGATTTCAGAGACTTGATTAAACAAAATAAAGATCCATTTATTCACTTTAAAAGCAAATTTTTAAGACTTTAAAAGGAAGTAGAAGAAAATAGCTAACTGCTCAGAGGGGTATTGTACTCGTACATATTCTTCCTATTGTTGTTTACAAGGAGATGTTATAGCTATATGTAATTGAGGTAATTGCTTTCAATAACCCTGTATTCTTTCTTCTTAATTTCTTTAATTAGGGAAACAATAACAATAAAGAGTGTGTAACTGTTAAATATATATATTGTACTCGTACTTATTCTTCCTATTGTTGTTTACAAGGGGATGCCATAGTTATTTGTAATTGAGGTAATTGTTCTCAATAACCCTGTGTTTTTTTCTTGTCAATTTCTTTAATTAGGGAAACAATAACAGTAAAGAGTGTGTAACTGTTAAATATACCTCTTTCAATGCTTATTTACATATACTTTATTCTTACAAATTTTTCTATATCCTTATTTAGTCATTCTTATCATATTTATCTAAAAATTTCTTATTGAAATATTATTTTATGTTCTATATTAATTTCAGTTTAGTTTTAACGTCAGTTTAGATTTTTTGTCAGTATTTTTTTTATTTTTCTGAATGTTCACATACATGTTGTATGTTTTTGTTGCGCGACACCATATTTTTAAATGTTATGACATGTATGTTTTGTGAATCTTCCGTGGGCGCCTTCATGAGCCATACACCATTTTGTGTTGAGAGGTGAAGCTTTTTAGGGTTAAATAGATAAATAATTAAGGAAACAAAAAGTTTTTAACTGAGGATTTAACATTTTTAATAACATCAAAATACGATAAATGTTTTTAGTTGGTCCTTAAAACCAGTAACATTATAATGGATTTTAGAATTAATTTAGCTGCTCTTTTAAAATTTATAGATTTTATTTAGAAAACTGCTGAAACAAATTATTCAGTTATTTCAATGCGCCAATCAAATGTAGTGTTACAGAAACTCAAATATATTGTGATAAAATCGTCTTGTGGGTGTACGTGAATCCAGTCCAATAAACAGGATTACAAAAATAAAGCTCTTTATTTTACAGGTATTCTAAGCAAAGAAATGTAACACAAGTATTGAAACAGCACTTGTAAAAATTCACAACAGAGATTGCCGTTAAATCTCAACACAGCGCTCAAAGGTTTCCGATTAGCTCACCAGCTTGCTTGCAGATCAAGATCCAACTCACTCTTCTTGGCTTGAGAGCTTGAATTTATACTTTTCAACAGGAAGTGACTTCATTACGTAGGAAGTGACGTAATCTCTAGAAAGTTCATGAAACCAGTAGAAATAGGTTGAAAGTCCGAGGTCCTTCTAGAAAATTCCCTTTGTCGCCAAAGTCGCCAAAATGGTCGCCAAGTTTATCGCCAAATCGCCAAGTTTTTCGCCAAGATTAGGATCTCAGGGAAACGAATTTATAGTTTGTGTTGCGCCTTCATGCGCCATACACCATTTTGTGTTCATAGGTGAAGCTTTTTAGGGTTAAATAGATAAATAATTAAGGAAACAAAAAGTTTTTAAGTGAGGATTTAACATTTTTAATAACATCAAAATAAGAATACGTTTTTAGTTGGTCCTTAAAACCAGTAACATTATAATGGATTTTAGAATTAATTTAGCTGCTCTTTTAAAATTTATAGATTTTATGTAGAAAACTGCTGAAACAAATTATTAAGTTATTTCAATGAGCCAATCAAATGCAGTGTTACAGAAACTCAAATATATCTTCTGTCCACTAAACTAACTTTCATATCAGCCTTCGTTAAAGCTGCTTATAAACATATATCGTACGATAGTTTTCATATCGTACGAACATATTTAATATCAAGATTTCACAGCAGCTTAAATGTACTTTATTACATGGAAGTGGTTGCTCAAGATTACGGCACTGATATCAAAACCTTAAGAAGTATTTGAGCAAACTTATATTCAAACAAATATTGAGCATTATTCATGAAATTTTTGCCTTTGAAATTTTTATAAATTAGCATTTTAAACTTCTTAAAAACTTATTTAAAAGCAGCATATTTAAATTAATGAATTTTGCTTGAATAAAATATGTTTATCAAAGAACTATTGTTTGCAATTGTAATAGTTCTTTTTCATAATTAATAATTTTGTAATCAAGAATTACTTTTCTTTTATTCAAGACTGGGTTTAAATTATTATTTCAATATTAATAATTGATACTATGTTTACATTCTTAAAATCTAGAGCGATAAATTTAAATAGTTGAAATAAAAGTTCCAGATTCTGTTTTATTTTTATTTATTATAACGAACTTTTGAAATATTTCTCAAGGTAAAATTTTCTTAATTTGAGTAATTTTCTTTTATATTAATTGAAAATGATTTTAGGATAAGATTTTTTTTTTCGTGCTTTTCACTTAAATCCAAAAGTTGGCGTAGAAATTCTCCTACATTATTTATTTTTTCAAAGATAAATTATTTCATTATTTTATTCCTTAATATCATCAAATCTCTTGAGTATGAATTTGGTATTTGTATTCTTTTATTCTGAATAAATAAAACTGTGTAACAATTAATTAAAGGCATGTTGTTTCATTGTCAAGATCTAAACTTATTAAAATTTAAATAGAATATTATTCTGTTCTCTGAATTAAATTATTTAATACTGAACCTTTCTGTATACGTTTGAAATAAAATTGCAGGTCTTGTACATCCTCAAAACAAGTTAACAGAAGTGAACATTCATTCCCTCAAATCTTACTAAAATAACCATCATATAAACATTTGATTATATTTGAAGCGTTTCTACAGGAAAAATACGCAGTAACTTGGAAATATTTTACCATATTTTAAGGAGGAAATTCATAGCTTTTGATTAAATAGAAATTTAGATGAGTTCGTTGATCAATACTTTCCATAACATTATTGATATACATTTCATTCATTACATTGTTCCTTATAAGAAACTTCAGTAAATTCCAGCCGTAGCTTAATTCCATTCCATTCCATAACCCAGGAGGGTCGACTCACCCCAATGGTTGTAGTCTTTTGATGACCCCCCGGGAAAGAGAAACATGAGCACGAATTGAGGTTGCGGGCATCAACTACAAGCTACCTCACCATATTTAAAAAGGCAAGTTAAATATTTAAATAGAGGTGGTACTTAAGGGCAATGTCACACAATTATTGCTCTTATTGACATAACAGCTACGGACACAAAAATGCACAACAAAACAGCGGTAATAACAATACAAGGCACAACCCCAAACAGAACACAAAGCCAAAAAATACAAAACAAACGATACAGAGTCACATAACAGCTACAGACACAAAAAACTAATTAAAATTAATTAATTAATTCTGTAATTTTTCTTATACAACTATTCCTCAAAACTTGTAAAAACATACATGAGAAAGATCATTTCATCTGATGTTGTGTTTATCCAAAGTCAAAGAAGATGCAGTCGTTTAAGTCAAAATCTGTTTATATCAGAAGTAAGGCATAATCAAATTAGTTGCAGAGTACTCAATGATAAAGATTTTTTAAAAAGATTATCGAAATAATGAAGCCATGGCCAGGAGTGAAGAATTATGTCTACAACGGCGTGAGTTGTTACTGCGTTACATGATTGAAAAAGAGGAAGTTGCAACATCGCATCGAGCTTAAATAGTATTTTAGAAAAGGAGAATACCGAATCTGAGGCTCAAGAGCTAGTGCGACTCTTAAGAATCTAAGTTAAAGTAGAAGTGTTCTTATCATAGGATTGAAGCAGAATAATTCGTTCGTAATTAAAAATTAACTGTCGTTAAAAAGGATTTATTTTAAAGATGGGAAAATTTCTATGTCATTATATACATGAATTCGTACCTGATGGTGCTTACGTAGCTTTGAATCGGTATTTTTACTCTAAATTTTACTCTAATCGGTATTTTTACTCTAATAATTGTAAATCACGAAATCTCTCCGAAATGTGCCTATATTCTAGATCTTTTAATCTGTCTGCAGTTAATTTCGAATCTGTAGATTCAAACTGTATTTCACTATTTTTAATTGCAGTGTCATTAGTTACTAAAATTACAATGCCTCTGGTCTTCCTTGTAGTGCAGCTCAGAGTGAAACTGTAATCACAGATAATGAACTTGAATTTCGTTCTCAGAAGCAATCCTCTCGTAATCCTTGTTTGCAATCTGCAGCCAACAATATTGTCTGCAGTTTAGTTATAGTTTTGTTATATCGGAATCGACACGAGGGCTATTTTGAGCATTTTAATTTTTACAATCTAATACAAGGTGAGTTTTTGATTATGAGAAAGTTAAAGAAAGTAAAGAAATAATAATGGATAAATAACCACTTTCGAAGTACATGACCTCTGACGCTACATATTTATATATCTAGATACAAGAGTAATTTTTAAAGAATATTTAATATTTCGTTTTAGTTTTTTTCTGAAATTTTGTGTCTTAAAAAGCATTAAAAAAATTTTGGATGCAGAAACATTTTATCTTTTCTTGATTTTCATGCTACATTCTTGATATTTCCAAAACAAATGTTATATAAACATTTTCTTAAAATAATACAATCGATAAAATTAATTGAAAAGCTGAAATATATATATAATTTTTCAAAATCCTATATGTACATTCAGACTAGATTAATGATAAATATTTTATTTGATTAAAAAATCTTAACAGTTCATTATAAATCTTTTTAAAGCGAATTTACAGTGTCTTTTAATTAACATTGTATATTTTGTAAGTATTAATTAGGAATATGAATTTTTATCTTATTACGAGAGCAATTAATTCTTTTAATTCGGACAGTATAAAAAATTAGGAAATAATAATCACATGGAATAATAAAATGAATTTCCATGTTCGGAAGACATAAATGATCCTTCTAAAAGGAAGGGATATTTAAAAAAAATGCTTTAACAATTAATTTAATTAGTCACTTGAGAAACAATAGGGTTAGCTAACATATATACCAATTTTTTAACTCGAAGTGTTCTTTAGTTACACTGATGTGTTAATTAATAACTGCTGAGGTTTTTACTCATTATCTTTGCATTGATGAAACTCAAATTGGGAAATTAGAAAAAAATAAACGCTTGATATGAGTAGCGAATGTGAGAACTAAAATGATAAATTAACCTTTCCAGAACAAAAGTAAGCTTGATTGTTAAATTATAATTAGGTTAATGAGTCACTTTAGAAGAAAGAGAGCAAACAATCACGCCACTATATTAAGTTGCTTTTGCGTTAAAGAGAGACTGCCTGAAGAAGTAGATACTCAAAAGCAAGGGAATGTGAAGACAAATGACGAATTGAAAAATCAAAGTGGTAAACGATTCAGTGCCAAAAAATCCAAACACCGTTTTTGACATGAAAATGTCAAATGAAAATGTCAAATGAACAATGCTTTACAATGTGGTAAACGTAAAAAGTGCCTGGTAGCCCTATAAGTAGTTGAAAAGAGCGAGTAAAGAGGTAGCTAGTGTCAAACACCTATGGTTAGTGTGAGTAGTATTTTGCAATTTTCCAACATTTTCGTTTTCGGCACTCACGACATTTACCACTTTTACTCCTCAATACACGCCTTAAAGGGAAACAGAAAGCTAGATTATTCATCAAACATTGCTTTTATATCAGATGCCTTTAGATCAAGATTGAAATTCTGCTTCTATCAAGCTTTTTGCTTGAAGCACAGGAAAGTACTTCAACTTTAAATGCAAAATTTGATTTCCATTTTTGAAGAATAGAAAATAATAATAATTAGGTCAAGGTTTTGTTAATATTAAATTTAAGGCTCTTGGCAAGTCTTGCAGTTAGCTAACACTTGCGTCAATTTATTAATCCAAAGAGTTTATACGATCCAAACTGTATAAAAATCGATTAGTATCTTCTGGGATTCTTTCCAATCCCCCTCTCTTTGTCCAAATTCCCCGAGTAAAAGGGAGGCAGTAGCAAAAGAGGGTAACATGAATGGAGAAAGCGGGGATTCAAAAGATAAATTGACCTTTCCAGAGAAACAGGCAACCAGCTTGTTCATCAAACGCCTCTTTCTATTTCAGATGTTTCTGTTCTTTAAACATATCTTTTTAAAAAAAATTCAGTTGTATATGTAGTAAATTTATTTACTCCATTGATTCCAGTATAGTACTTTTCTAGCAAAATTGTTATATTCTTGAATTAAGTGGAAAAGTTTAAAATAGGGGATTGACGGAAGCAGTGATCACCCCACAAAATATATTAAAACATGAAGGGAGGAAATATGTAAGCAAAAGTAGCATAAAGCGGAAATGGAAAAAATTTTGCTGAACATCACTATTCTGTTGGGCGCTAATTCGTCTTTTAAATTTAACATTATGAAAAAATCTGAGACTTTTCTTTTCCGTCGTCTTTCCGTCTCCTCCACACACATCATTTGTTTCAGAGAATCTCACTAGAAACAAAATAGAATACAGAAGCATTGCAACTTGGTTATGGATTAACTTAGTTCCCAACCAAAGGAACTAGAAGGTACTGTTAATGCAATCCGAGATTTCACGGTAATCTCTGCTGTAAGTTATGCATGTTTCACACCTGGGAAGGTCAAAATGATCCAAATATGACTTCTGAATAGTTATACAAATATACTTCGGATCCACAAGCTCAACAGAAATCAATTTGAATTAGGAATTAGCGCCGTATTTTACAAATTCCAAATAGGGTAGAGTAGAGTAAAACTGGGTACAATTAATTTCGAAGCTTTAATTTTTCTATCTAACAGACAGGTACTGAATTACACTCTATTAGCCAAGAAAAAGGAAGAGTCATAGTCGCGAGTTGCAGTTGACTCTTAGTCATAGTGACGAGCTGCAGTTGTTCAATTCGGCAAGGTCGGTAGAACGCCATGTTTCAAACCCTATTGATACGAGTTCGAATCTCAAATAAAGTTTCTACGCACACTCATCCAAATTGCAAACCGGAGATTTTTATCTCTGGAGTCAGGGGTGTGTCGTAGTGTAAAGTAAAGTTGTTGAAATCACTACTTCTGTGAAGGTTTATTTGTTTGAAGACGTCAGCTCTCAAATGTTCGTTTGATTTTAAACTATCCTTAGATAAAAAGCATTACAGCTATGAAAACTATATTTAGTTCATCTTATTGTACATTTACTAAGGATTTATACCCTATCAAACAATAAGGATTTACTCCAATATTTGCGCGGTTCTATTTAGTTTTGTATACCCTCTGCACTCGGGTAAAACCGGGTGCTCCAAGTGGCGTAAGACCAGGACAAACTGTATTGCTTGTTTCTCCGATTAAGACGATGAAAACACATCAGACGGTGGTTGTTTCCAGTTTAATAACGTATTTTCTAATTTAAATAAAGAAGAAGAGTTAATCCAATATAAAAACTGTCTTAGCTGTGCCCACGAAAGCTGCAATGGCGAGGAGGAAGAAGACAACTTCCTTACATGTGGATATTGTAACTAATATTCTTAAATTATCTTATAAAATAAAAATGATTGCGACTTTTCCACTGAAAATCTAGTTTTCCTAATTTCCCATAACGTTAATATGTGTACCCGGTTTCACCCCACTAAACTGGATAATTTGACATTTTTATAAAAAAATCATTGATAAAATAAGTAATGAAACTGTGACTTTTCTGGAAAGATATATTGTACTCCGATAAACAATGAATACTTCAATAAAAGTTGAGAGCTCTATGTCGAATATTTTATCCCCAACAGAACTTCAAACCTTAGCTACCCGGTTTTAATCCAATTTCTCCTATAAATGTTTTTAGAGACGCTTTATGAACGGCAATGAAGCTTGAGTGGAAAATGACAGGTGCATATTTTTTAAACATAAATAAAAATACAGAGGAGTCCGTCTTGCCAGTGCTGTCAGCTGTTTGCACCAGGTAGGTGCGTTAAATAATATATGATCTCCAAATAGAGGTGAAAATGCTGAGATAGAGTGGACAGAGAAGATGTTAGAAATCTTTTGGATGGTGAAAGAACTCTATGGGAAATGAAAAAGGGAACGTTTAAATACATTGTGCAAATTTTTTTTCAGATAAGTCTTTTGGCATTCACAGTTTGAAAAGAATGTATGAGGGAAGCAGAAATAAATGCTTTTAGTAGCTGTTTTTAATACTGACTTCGAAATTCAACCTATTGTACTAACCTATCTATAGAAACTTTTTTCCTTTTGCTATTTCCACTGCATAATATTTTCCGTCTTCGAATGCTTCATTCTTAAATTTAGTGAATATAAATCGAATCAAAGATTTGCAGGAACATTGCTTAAGTCTATCGAAACGGGAACGTACCAAACGTCTCTTCAAGCAAAAGACGATGGCCGGTCGAATATCGCTGAGAAATTTCCACACCCTTTCGTTAAATGTGATTGATTTCTCACCCCCTGCGCGCACTTTCTTCCTTAGATTGACAAGCCCAGATGGGTTGGGGGAAAAGGAGTGTTTTCTTAGCATTCGGACAGTTCCAGCTGTCATTGTGGTTTTTGAGGAGAGGAGGGGAATTTCCCTTATCTTTGAAAGAGGAATTCGGATGTTCCCGTATTTTGAGGTTCCTCTATTACAATGGTCTTAGGAATCAGAAGGTTAAAAGTGTAAACAAAGTACAATGTGTAATAATGTATAGGGGAAGGTCGGATAGTATCGGGCGGTGGCTATTATCGGACATGCGTTATTTCTTACATTTGCTGTAGGATGCGGGACCTGTCAAGACCTGAAAGTTCACATGCCACCATATTTAGTCAAACGGCAGTGTTGTTGACAAGTAACAAAAAATTATATTTTTCAACAGTTTTTTGAGTGAACGAAGATCACTTGAGGTTGTCATATCTTGTCTGAAAGTGACTATAAGTTGTTTTTTTTGTTTATTGTTGAAAACAGCATTTAGTGCCTTTAAAGTTATAGGCTGGAAATCTCCTTCTGCTTACTAATACGTATGTTGTAACCAATGTTTTGTTCCATGGTGTTTCGGGTTGTATGGACACATTGGTACTTCCACATCTACCACAATTTTGAGCTTTCCGGGACCTTATAAATCAGTAGCATCCGAGTAGATGGAGGAAGTTCGGGCAGTCTTGGAAAATGATAGGAATGCAACTACTTCTCTTATTGGGGATTTTCCCAAAACACCTGTATCTCAAGATATTTTAGAGGAGATATCGACACTCTAGCAGTTCCAATAAAGAGAGAAAATGGAAAAAAATCAGTTCAAGTAATAGGATCAAAACTGATTTCACCTCGAACATCCAAAGAAGACTTCAAAATGAAAGCAAAAATAGAGCTAAAATTTGAAGAAAAGAGAGAAGGAGGTGAAGAGACTCACTGCATCATCCGGGCTGAAGCCTTTGAAGAAGACTGGATTCAGTGCCGGACTTGTGATGGCTGGGCTCACGAAAATTGCTCCGATCTTGAAGGAAACAACCTGTTTTATGAATGTGATGTTTATTTTACCAAAAAAAATGTAAACACAGAATGCATTTGTCTTTTAAACGAGTTGTTAAGTTTTAAGTTTTCAAAGACTGATAAGTTTTTAATTTTTCTGATTTATAACTATTTCTTTTAATGTACTAATCTAGTTTTAAGATCTGTAATTTGTACTTTTCTATATATCTCAAAAATAATTCAGCCTAATAATAAAAAGGTGTCTGTGACACCAAAATTAAATCTCTTCTTGCATATATTTTTCATGTCCACAAGTAAAACCGACAAAAATGCAACGACTATGAAAAGTGTGAAAAGCGATTGATAGTTTTATCTTAGGAAAACGGGTGTTAAAATGTTCTTCCATAGAACATTAAAGTTTTGTATGGAATATAATCTGATCCGACTGAGCTGTAAAAGTATTTTATAATATAGGAGAAGCTTTGGTGTCTGATACTACCCGACCTTCCCCTATACAGAAAAAGAGTAAATTCTACTAGAGGAAATACAAATTATTGTAACCACGGCCAAAAATTGAACCGTGGTATCCTATCTCTAAGGGCTCGTCTTCGGGATTGGAGGGTTCCAGGGTAGACCCGATGCTACTGAAGACCCACCGCGTATGAGGTCGTTGCACGCTACATCATACGTAGTGGCCAAATGCTGTCCCGCTGGTGTGGTGCTCACAATCCATGTCCACCGACTCTCCCATAGGGTTTAGAGTCCACGAGGATGGACGGGCGCTGGTGTGCTTGGAAACAAGTGCCAGCTCAAGTGTCGTCCTTGTCTTCTGACCGCTGACCAAATTAACGAAGTTTGTTCCAAAATAGCTCTCGCATTGTTTCAAACCAGGACACTTTTTTCTTCTATCTCCTATAAAACCAGGAGCGGACGTGACATGAAATGGACTCTCCGAACCTGTGTGGTCTATTAACACCTCACCCGATGCTATAACCTTTCCTTAAGGCGCACGGTAATGGGATGCGGTTTGCAAGGATAATTGGACACCCTACCGCGCTTATCTCTTAAGCGATCGCAGAACCTCACCTCACCTCAAAAGAAGTCAACCGCGTCAGACCGACCTTCTTCGCTGTTAAAGGGAAATTTTTAGACCACCCGGGACCGCCTTGCTCGGTGTCAGAGGGTTAATATATCTGAAATGACAAAAATTAAAAAGAAATAAGAAATTTCAGACTAAGTTCATATCATTCTCCGTAGCGACAGAAATTTCTCTCTTGTATTGGTTGCAGCGACAAACCTCCTACTTTTATTTCTTTTTCCAATCTCATTTTCCCTCCATCTTTTGTTTCAGAAAAGTCATTTGCTGAGAACGAAATAAAAGTATGAAGAAATCTAGAAAAGACTTCCTTTGTTGCCAACCGATGGAAACAAAAAGCGAGTTAAATAATACAACGATAATCGTATGTATTCTATGTGATATGGATTGGAGAGCGTGGAAATTAGGAATCTTTTGGACTGTGAGAACAAAATATTATACATTAAACTAGATTAATTGACTGTTTATCATCTGATTTCTGTTTTGTTTCATATTTTTTTCTCTTTTCTTTTCCGTCTGAGAAAAGTTGATGTCTACAGTTATGTTCGACGGAGAAGCATACTGGAAGAAATTTATTTCAGAGTTAGAAACTAAACATTTTTCTTCTTCTTTCTTGGCTGTTAAGTGGAACGATGTGTGATTAGCTCTAATTAGAGAACAGTTGGTGGTAGTTGGTAAAAAAATACCATTAGAGAGAACAGACTTTCGTTTTGTATCTTCCACATAATTTTGTGCTGAAACCTTTGTAATAAAAACATAGCGTGGCAACATTGTTCTTCGTTAAAAATATTTGAATTGAAGAAAGAGAAGAAAAGAAGCAGTGAGCATAAGCTCCATTTAA
>BGPR01001487.1:165218-184084 GCA_013235015.1 Araneus ventricosus | reverse complement strand
TATATATATATATATATATATATATATATATATATATATATATATATCAAAACCAACATATAAACACAAAATAAAAACTCAAAAACAGTAAAAAAGGACAAAATGGCTAAATAGACAAAAACCAGAAAAAACCAAAAAAAATATGAAAAATATCATAGCGAGCCGCTCGTCAGGAAGTGAAGAGCGCTCATGATATTAATTTGTGCTTTTTTCTGCTGACGACAAACGAAATTCGTTAAAAATTGCCGTCATCCCCTCTAAAAGCACAAAACAAACGAAAATGGAAGATTTCTTGAATAAAAAATATAAATACATTTAAGAAGATTTAAAAAGAATCAAATATATATATATACATTATTGATTTCGCCCTCGATTTTTAGTGAAAGTAAACGCATTAACTTGAGCTATATGAATAACGTGTTCTTTTAACTAAAGATATCAGCATATTGCGCGACTATCAAAATGTATAAAACAAATAAATCAAATGATTCTTGGATCAGAAAAATGAAGTAATTAAGATTAGCTGGTGCAATAAAATGATCGATAATATGATGTGACTTTCGCTGTTACTGTCAAGCCAATCGGATAGTAGAAATGTATTCTGGGAACAGAGAGTAACCTTGGGTTGGTCGAAAGCTTTGTCGATTCGGATATGAGAGAGAAAATTTTTCCAACTGATCAATAAAAAAATTCATAGAAAAACGGAGAAAAAAGATAATTTAACCATTCTTGTTTTAAAACAGGGATAAATATTCCGGTTTATACCTAAAGAAAATTGAAAATGATACTTATATTAGAACGCCGGATTCAAGAAAATAAGAATTGAAAGTTAAAAATATAAAGGAAAAGTGACTATTATTTAAAAATTTCTCAAAATTCAGTAAATTATGTTGGGAATTCAAAACAAACTTCATTACAACGAAAATTGTTTGTTCTATCCAATAGTGCATTGATTTTTTTAAAAATAATTAGAAAATATATTACAGCCGTAAACATGCCAAAAATGACCCAAAACAACACAAAACATTAAATAAAAAATTTTCTTGATTAAATTTTAAAATTCTGGCTTCGAGGTACATTGAGTCACCATTACGACCACCTGTGTGCCAAATTTCATGGCTCTAGGTGCGATAGATTCGTCTGGACATCGCACACACGTAAACATTGCCTTTTATCGGTATAGAAGAGATATTTCAAGTGGAAAATAGAGGTTTTATTCGCATTTGTTGAATTTAATTTGTTTCACGTTTGAAAGACAGAAAATTGCAGTCAATTTTTCACTCACTTCCTTTCAGGCCAGAACTTTGATATTTTGTACGCTTGTCTGTTCTCGATGACAACATAATATTTTGTCACTTCCAGAACTTTATTATCAGCTTATCGATTAACTTAATTTAATCTTGATTCCATACGCGTAGACCCGCACAATAGAGAATTTGAATAAAAATTTATTTAAAACTTCCATAATACTTAAAACAATGAATTATAAATCCGACTAAGTAATAGAAAGTAATTAAAATAAAAACAATAAAATGCTTTAGTATAGTATTAAAAGTATGTTTTAAATAAAGTGTTTTTATTAAATTTATTCTTACTTCCCAAGATAAATTTCAAGAGCATTGTTTTTTTTTTTGTCTATTACCTCTACGCTGTGACATAAATTTACAAGCATTCTAAGGAAATTCCAAATTTATTTATCTTTATTTTATTTAAAAGTTTTCTGTAAAAAATTTCAGATAAAACTAATATTTCATGCACTTTATAAGTAAACAAAATTAACTATTTAAACCTATGAAAAGTTTTAGACATTTCATTTTGTATTGGACCAATCACCTGATATTTAATACGACATCAAGGCGATTATCTTAACAGTTTAGTTGATAACACATACAAATGTAATATCATTAAAATACTAGACAGGGTGTACACACTTATCGTGGTCCAATAGCTAATTTCTAAACAGTTAGCGATAGACATATAGTTGCAGTTGGAAAAATGTTTTAAATGAAGGGACAAGTTTTTTGAGTGAATAAATACATTCCTGACAAAGTTACGAATTCTAACTTTTTACACGGTCCCCCGGTCCTATCAGTCATATTTAGTGAAATATTGTTCACACTCTAATATTTTAAACAAAAGTCCCACTCTTTTACGACTAAAACTGACCGAGTTATGGAGCTTTGAATATCACTGACTTAGACCACATCACACCATTTCAATAGCCGTCTTAAAGATGATCCACCAATCAATGCGCAGCACTTGCTCGACAAGGCCACTGATTGGTTAAAAATCATGAAATTCAAAGCTACAGAACTTTCTCAGTTTTAGTCGTAGAAGAATGGGACTTTTTTGTTTAAAATGACAGAATGTCAAGAATATTTTACTAACTACTACTAAGAATATTTTACTAATTATATTACCGGCGGACTGCATAAAAAGTTAGAATTCTTATTTTTTTTACATAGATATATTTAGTGACTCAAGAAAACATATACTATAGTTCTTCCCTTCATTTAAAGCATTTTTCCATTTGGAACTATATGTCTATCTCTAACGGTTTAGAAATTAGCTATTGGACCATGATAAGTGTGGACACCCTGTAGAAATCGTCTAATTCGAAGTTGACGCGACCACAATAAAAATTCAATTTATTTAAAAATTCAAATTAAGAATAATACTTATATGAAAGTAGACAGTAAGAGACAACGACAATTTTTCAGCTAAACAATCTGATTTAACAATGACAATAAAGATTTCTTTTAATATTTAGCAGATTCAATAAATAGTACTTAATAAATAAACTTTATTAATTCATTTAAATAAGATAAAATATTTATAATTTAAAAAATTAGTAATTTTAATAAATAAGTAAGTAAGTAATTGTAATAAATAAGTAAGTAATAGTAATAAATAAACAGTACATAACACTTTGAATTTAACAGCATCGGAATTAATTTTTAAAAATAAATAGTGCAATTCATATCAAAGGTATAAAAGTATTTTTAAAAAAAGGGAAACAATATTTATTCGTTTTTTCCTTAAATGAATGCGCTGCTTTCTAACATAAAATACATACGGCGAACACTAGTTAAAGACGTATTTAATGGACGTATGGACATATTTTATTAAAATCTATTTTTTCCAAAACTGAAAATATATTAAGAAATTTAAGTTAAATATTGAAATGTTCCATTAAAACATCAATTTCAATTCCTGATGTAATATATAAATATTCTAAAAAGCAATGAATTTAATGGTTCATAATATTTATATTAACGAAAACTACTTAGCTAGTGATATGCATATGATTTAAAATGGAATTATAAAGCACTGTTTCTTGATATCTAGCAATAATCACTTTTCAAATGCATCCATTTTCGCATAAACGCCAAACATTCAATTATTATTAATTCCATTTCAAAGGAAGAAATGAAATGGATACTTAAACATTAATCTCGAAAAATTAATTACTGAGGGAAATTCGATTTCTTTAACGAAATAATTGCTTATTTGGTCTTTTGATTTCTACATTGTTTTTAAATACTAATGTAAACCGTCATATTAATCTTTCTCTGACAAAGGATATTAATTTAAGATCTCCCAATTTTAATAAGACATGATTTATTCATTAAACAGCCTCAGTAATCGTGAAATATAAAAAAGCAATTTAATCTTGAAATAACCACAAGAAAGCTTTAATTCGAGTAATTAAGAAGATGAATAACATTTTTAATGAAATTTGCGTCTCAACTGAATGAAATATTTATTAAGCGAATGCATCCCAGTAATTCACGACTAATTTAAGATTTTCTTTTTCAGCTCAGCGGAATCTTTGTTGAAATATGTCAGCCTTATTATCTTCGCAAATTTAGCTAGAAAGTTTTGAAAAGTTTCCAAAAATTGTTCGAATGAGTGTGAATTATTTTTCCTTGTCCCTTTAGCGCCCAGAGTCCTATTTATAGGACAGTTACACTTCACTTCCGTGTCTAATCAGAATTCATTCCATTGCTTCTTTTTTGCTTTGCCTGTGAAGTCAATAGATATTACCAAATTCTTAAATAATTTTCCACAAGCATTTACTGCCAGTTAGCCACATTATGAATTAAAATGCCGTCATTTAGAAATTTTTTTGATTTTTGATTTGATTTATTTTTAACCCGCGAGGACGCGCAAGGCTGTGACCAACACCTCACGCCACATAAAATGTGATAAATACCAAGGGTTCGATCCTATCTCCGTTTTCTTTTTTGAATTTTTTTATTTAATATTTAATTAAACTAAAAATTTATTAACATCTTTTAATAAAATATTAATAATTTTTAAGCATTAAAATTTTTTTATTAATATGATATATGAATCATAGTCATGATTTAATTATTGAACAGTTAAATAATCATAAAAAATGTAAAGATGTTAAATAATAAGCATAATTATCATTATATGACATTAAAATTTTTGAATGATTCCATTAAAGTAAATATAAAATTTCCTATCTAGACTTGCGGAACTGGTTTTGGTCGGGATAGAATGTATTTATAATTATTTAACTGTTTAAAAATTAAATTAAAATTTCAATTCAAGGATCATGTAAATAAACAATTAGTTTTTAATCAAATGATTAATATTTTAAATTAAATATTTATCAATTTAATTTAATTTGAAATTATTAATTTAAAAAATTATTTACAAAAATAAAAAATAATTCATTATAAATGAAAATTTAATGGTGCTAAAGAATAACTAATAATAGTTGCTCTCATTATGTAACTATAATAGTGCTCTCATTATGTAACTATAATAGTGCTCTCATCGTAAAAGAATTTCATGAAGATTTTTTTCCTTTGTAAAGTTTTGAAATTTTTTGTCATTTATTAATTTTTATCTACATACAAGAACATCACATGAAAACATTAGAAATAAAAGAATATTTTGACATATTGCATAATTAATAACTGTTGTACGTTTATTTTAAAGATCTGTTGGGAAATTAACTTCAGATTTTGGACCGTCTTTCTCTGTATTCAAAAGATTAACGGCTGCTCTTTATCGGTGAAAACCGGTTACATAAAGAAGATTTTCACTAGAACGGAAATTTTGTAATTACTTTTATGGAATCATTCAAAAATTTTAATGACATATAATGATATTAATATCATTATATAGCATCATTAAAATTGTTTTCGTGAATATTTAACTGTTTAAAAATTAAATCATGACCATGATTCATACATCATATGAATAAAAATTGTAATGCTTAAAAATTATTAATACTTTAATAAAACATGTTTATAAATTTTTAATTTAATTAAATATTAATTTTTAAAAATATTTTCATGAAAGAAAACGGAGGCGGGACAGAACCCTGGGCAAAAGTCTAGTACTCTACTGACCATGCTATTCGCGCCTCAAGAACGGTAACAACTTACTGGTATGCCGACAGTTTGAGGGCCATTTTCTCCCAATTGGCTGGAAATTGCGCTTTAGCATTCTAATGGATGAACACCCCAAAGGTATATTATTTATATAGCAAATCTCATTCCGAACCGAATTTCACAAGTTGTGCCCTTCCCCTATAAATCCAGATAAAAAAACATCATCAATATAATAATATTTTTATGTGCTAATATTGTGAATTTTTAACTTTTACTTATAAAAAAGAAATCAAACTGAGGCTGTAAACAAAAGATGTCAATTATATAATTATTACTGTTTCAAAAGAAGTCACAGACACAGTCTACATTTTGGCAGGCAAAAGTCACTAATCCCACGAAAATTCCCTTTGATGGACTACTACAGCCAACTTAAACTTCCAATTAATTATTTCGTGATATAAACCAGTTAACTAAACATTATCAAACCTGCTGTAGAAGTTAGAAGTCTTGTAAAATAATTTTAACTATTTTTCATAACGATTTAAAAGTTTAAATTAGCTATATCTCAAAATTACGTTTTTGGAATTGGCGACTTCTGTCTGAACGACGACAATATTTTGGCAGCATTTCAAAAGTTATTTTACGGACAGAAAATAGTATATGTGCGTGTTTACAAATTGAAATAAATTTAAAAGCATTAAAATACATTTCATTCTATGGACGGAGTAAAATTCAGAATATAAATACTTATTCCGAAAAATTTTCCTTATAAGTCCTTTTACATGAGCTGTAAGGAAAGTAGTGAATGAAGGACACAGAAGTAAATACATTAAACAGCCTTATTTCATTGTTGCCTTGGAAATGTAGTGTATTTGTTTAACTTCTATAGAAAGTCTTTTTCTACTGCATACCGTTTTCCTTGTGCGCATGCTTAGTTTATAAAATAGTTGAGTGGGTATAAAGGGAATCAAAGATTTTCAGGAACAATCTCTAGCGTAAATAAAAGAAATGAGCAAAATCTACTAGGAGAAATACAGAAATTAAATTGAAATAAGAAATTTCAGACACTCATCACTTTCTGTAGCAACCGAAATTCTGCTCTCGAACTCGTTGCAATAACAAATCTTCGATTTTACGTTCTTTTTCCAATCTCATTTTCCCGCCATATTTTGTTTGAGAAATGTCTTCTGTTAAAAACGAAAAAAAAAAAATACGAATGTATGATGCACGAGAAGAGCATTTCTTTGTTGGCAACCGAAGGAACAAAGAGGTATGTTACATAATTGGGTGTATCACGAAAAACTGCTTTTTGAAATTCAAACTTCTGAGTAGATAAAAAGTTGACACTATGGTCAAATATTTACCTAAAAAAGATTTTAGTCAAATTCAAAAATATTTAGGTCTCCCGGAATGGGCATAAAGTTTGGTATTTTTTGTCAAAAATGTGAATATTAAATTTTTTAAAAAAATAAGAAAACAAAAATTTGCTTCCTATTTAAGTACAAAAATGTGAAGTTTGGTATATTAATTGACAATAAAAAATATATTATATCTGTCATGTAAAATTTTCGTCTCCCGGAATCTATATCAAAACCTTAATCTTTTCTGTCAAATACGCATATTTTTTAAATTCCCAATCCATCCTTTAAGTTAATAACAGTTCTTTTGTTTATTGTCTATATAGCAGTACAACTTTTTTAAATTTTTCTAAAATATCATTTTTTGAAATAGGAAATATAGCAAACTCCGGTTAAACGAACTCGGGTTATGGGTTAACCCTGGTTTGGGAACCAGGGTTATCCAAAATTCCTCGGAAATCGCAAATCCAGAAAACACTTACTGTACTACACGGAAATAATCGCGAAGGTGAGACTTTTTTGCAACGATATCCCTAATTTTTTTTCTTTTAAGTATTCCCAAGAAGTTCGGTGATTAATTTTAGAATGCTAAAATTAATATTAATGGGTATGAACAAAATTAATTATGAGAATGTGTACCTATACCTATCAGGAGCATTGAGCATGAACTCACCAGTGTGAATATTGCTCCCGACAGTGGTTATCTTTGGCGAAGAACATAAGTGTAGCCTACAAAGAGAGTTTTGAATTTGTCTTACACTTAAAACATTTCAGAATCACTTACTGTAATTAGATACATGATATGATAGTAATAGACGTTCATGACTTAACCGAAAATATCGATATCCGAAACGGCTGCCCCCTCTGTAGTTCGGTTAACCGAGATTATACTGTAACTATACTCAGATGTCAAGTCATCTCGTTTCAGCTAGAGAATGTGACCGTAGAGCCAAATCCAGTAGAGAAGGATATCAACTAACAAGTTCTGTTTGCAGGATTTAAATGTTGTTAGGCAGAAAATCAGCAGCGGGGATAGATAAATCAAAGGGTTTTCGTGAAATGGTGAAATACCGTCAAGATTCAAGTCGCACCTCGTAAAAAATTGCTCTTTATTTTGATGCTTGAAAACATGAAACGTAAATAATAAAAGTCAAGTAAAGAAATTACAAGAAAGTACAAGGAAAACGAATATCTTTGGTTCAAGAACCATATTGACATATTTTTGACACGTAGCCCCAGATAGTGGCTCTGGGAGAGATCTGTATCATTAATACTAAGATTTATGGAAAGAATATATAGATGAGAAAAGTATTAAAGCCTTTGGCTGTGATGGTACCCAACAGATACTGGGGCCTCCAATGGATCAATTGAATTGATCAAAATAATGCTTTAAAACATCCATTAGAAGCAGTGGTTTGTTTCTTTCATTTATTTTTAGAAGATAATCTTAAGATTTGGGGATGATCTTAACTCTAAAGTATGGTATCTTATGGCACTCTTTGTAAGCTACACTTATATCTAAAAGAAAAAAGTGGGGATACTATTGCAAAAAAGTCTAGCCTTCGCGATTATTTCAGTGTAGTGCAGTACGTATTTTCTGGATTTGCGATTTCCGACGCATTTCGGATAACCCAGGTTTTGTTTAACCCGAATTCGGTTAACTGGGGTTTTACTGCGTTTGCTATTTCGCCAAATGATATTTTCGCTATTTCAAAAAGCTGTACTACTATATAGACTATAAAAAAATAATTTTCGTTATCCTAAATGATGAGCTGAAAATTTAAAAAAAATATGCGTATTTGGTAGAAAAATTAAGGTTTTCATGTAGATTCCTGTAGATCTAAATTTTACATGAAAGCTATAATATTTTTTTACTGTTAATTAATATACTAAACTTCACATTTTTGTACTTTAATAGAAAGCAAATTTTTGTTTTCATATTTTTAAAAAATAAAAAATGTACGTTTTTGACAAAAAATTTCAAACTTTAGGCCCATTTCGAGAGACCTAAATATGTTTCAATTTGAATAAAACTTTTTTGTTAAATATGTGACCATAGTGACAACTTTTTATCGACTTAGAATTTTGAATTTCAAAAAAAAATTTTTAGTGATACACCCTACCCCAATACGGGTAAAACTGATGAGATAGACTGGAGAATGTGGAAATTAGGAATATTTTGGATGGTGAAAATTAAGTATTATACACTAGATAAAAATGATTGGCCGCTTCGAGTTTTATTTTTATTTTTTTTCCTTTCTTTTCTTTTTCTTCTGGGAGAAGTAGGATACTATCCTATTGTCCAATTGTAGTGTCTGTGTCTTTTGGTAGAAATTTATCCCACACGTGGAACTTGCCATCGCCGTTCTCCCTTCTTTGTTGTTTTATTCAGTTATGGGTCGTTCGCTCCAATTAGACAATAATCGGAGATAGTTGGTAGAAAAAATGGCCATTAGAAAAAAGAAAGCAACAAATCTTCCCTCTGTACCATCCAGAAGGTTTTGATTTCATACATGCAATAAAATCACAGCATGTCAACATTTATTCCACACATCTAAATTACACTTTCTTCCGCATGTCTCTTTCATTTTAAATTGAATGATTTTTCGTGACTTCTTATTAAAAACAATTATGGAAATTATATGAAAAATTTCAATGGTATCTAATTTGATTTATTCTACAAATTTCTGTTAAAATTAATAACATTTTACACTGCTTTACAGAAGAACGCTTTAATGCAGAAACGTCTTTCTGATGATTGCTTATAAAGAGAATGGCGATAAAATAATATGAGGTGTTTGGAGTTCTGTTGTAAAAAAAAATATCCTGCCAAATGTAACCAAATTTGGTCTACATACCATTTTAATCATGGAATTTCAATTCACGTAGGAACAAACATCAGTTCCAATTTTCGTCACCAATAGCAATATGGAGGTGTTCATGCAATGTGTCTAATCAATGAGTCGAAAGAAACTCATAATTGCAATTTTCCACTGAAAATTTCATGTAAGTATCGATGATTCATGACATTTATTCAGTTGACCTCACAAGTGTTCCAAAAATGCATTCTTTGTATTACATGTTCTACAGCACAACGCAGAAGTTCGAAGTTGATTTTTTAGACTTCTAACGTTACGCGATCCTCCAAAGTGTATAGATTACCAATTTTCCCTTCATAAACTACACTTTTCAGTGACGCCACAACAAAAAATTAAATCATGCAAACCGGCATTTGGCCTTAACGCGGAAACTGTGAATAACCTTCCAACAGACGCGTCTTCTATACCAGTGGTGCGCAAACTATTTTCATTTTCGACCCACTCACTTTGTGTTAAATTTTTCGCGACCCCCTTGGGTGTCGCGACCACGTTTCTTGAAGAAAAACCTTATATTTTTTTATTGGCAAATAAATTTCTTTTAATTTAGCGACCCACAAAAATTTTGGCACACCACTGTTCTATACCAATATTAAGGTCATGGGTATTCCCTAGATACGCTGTTGTAAAATATGAATTTCTAAAAGGGTAACTAATAAAATTCGGTTGTAACTGGTTAGGGTTAATTAGCACAATTATTTTAAACAATTTTTGTTTTAAGGAAATGTAAACAATGAAAACATATAACCCAAATCAATATTAAATTACCAACTAAGTAGCTGAATGACGTGAAAATAAAATAAATGAAATTGCCAATATTTCATTTGAAATATTTACATTTGGGATATGAAACTGTAATGACTAACATGGAACTAAAAAAAAAATGAAATTTAGATATAAAAAGGAAGAAATCAGTTTCATAGTCATTTCATTGCAACGGTCACGCATATCTCAGAAATTCTATAGCAGATTTTCAGAGTCCTATTAACGCCTCGAATTCCAAACGATGACTAACGATTCGTCGAAATGAGCTGGAGGGACATCCAAGGTCATGCTTCGTAGCGCCCTCTGGTATAAAGACGAAATTCTTTTCTAATGTATCTCTCGCATATGAGCGCCCGCTGGAAGGTTAACTTGTCGGATAGTATAAATCCTATTCCAATATGCACCAAACAAGAAACCCTCTTCTATATAGCAAATAAAATATTAATATTATACGTTGAAACATGAATCATTAAGAATGAAATTAAAATAAGAAACAAACAAAGCTTCTGGAGCACGCAAAATGCAGCAAGCGACCAAGAAAACATTGAAAATGAAAAAAACACAAAACAAGATGAAAATTCTTTAGAAATTGAACAATGAATAAGATTGAACAATGAATAAGTTTAAAGAATCCACCAGATGAATTTTATCAATGCGTCACTCATCTGAGAGGATTCAAAATTAAAGAAAAAACTGGGATACTTTTCTGTATGAGATTCCGACAAAGGTCAAGAAAAATTCCCCAAGAATTTTACTAGAATCTCATGTGACCCAAAGCATTTCGATAATCGAAAGAAGAAGAAGCAACCAAGAGACACTCAAATAAATATGTCCTTAATGCCAATTAGTAGAAGTAAAAAAGACAAAAACTTACATTCTACCACCAATAGATGCGACATCTTCTATAGAGATTCTACAAACCATCTGAAGAAGGAAAGATATCCTGCGTAAACCTTAACATAAAAGAAACCTATCCACTCGTTTCTAAAACAGAAGTCAGAATAATAATTAAATTAGAATCTTCATATCTTTGTGATCGAGATCATCCGCATATCCATGTTAGAAATATCCTGAAACTTCTAAAGCGGCTGAACCGACATTTTCCTTTCACTACCGCGTTCAAAAAGTTCAGTAATTCCTTAAATATTTTTAAAATGTAAATGAATTATGCCATTTCCTGCTGAACAAACGAAGGAAATTATTCTCAAATTCCTTCATATTAAAGTCGGGTTCAGTAAATCACTCGCTTATTTAACACAAACACATTCTTTTCACGTTAAGTAAATAGCGATGAACATAACACAGGCATGAACGACATCACGGACAAGAAGCGTAAACGATCTGTTGCCAGAACATTAAACACTAGAATCAAAATTTTTAAGACAGACGATTAATAATTAATATCCGGAACAGTTATCATGTGGCGGACTAGTCATATAAAATTTCATACACATTGAATTTTTAAAGCGCATGCGCGTAGCTCGTGATTACAGGCATTTCAAACTGCTCGTCGCAGGGAAAATATGTCAAATTTCAAATGGCGTTCAGGTGTTAATAAATTTTTTGTGTTACTAGGAAATTCATAAGGTCACACTTTTCAAATTATTAAGTTTGCTTGCAGTAAAATTGCAATGAGTCAAACTAGAGTTTTTGAGTGGCATCGACAGTGCAAAAAATGGCAACAGAGTACTGAGGATAGTAAAAGGGCAGAGATGCAGTCAGGATCCAAAACGAATGAACAAAGCGCCGTTGTCAAAGAAATTTTAAAAAATGTTCTTCAAAAAAACTGTTACAGAGATAGTAAAATTTGGTGATTTAACCCTCTGATTCCTAAGACCATTGGAATAGAGGAACCTCAAAATGTGGGAACGTTCGACTTCCTCTGTCAAAGATAAGGGAAATTCCCCTCCCCTCCTCAAAAACCACAATGACAGCTGGCATTGTCCGAATTCTAAGGAAACACACCTTTCCCCCCCAACCCATCTGGGCGAGCCACTCTAACGCAGAAAGCGTGCGCAGCAGGTGAAAAATCAATCATACTTAACGAAGGAGGGTGGAAATTTCGCAGCGATATTCGGGCGTATCGGACGGCCATCGTCTTTTGCTTGAAGAGACGTTTGGGACGTTTCCGTATCGACAAAGTTAAGCATTTACATCATTCGGTGAGATGCAAGCAAGCAGATCGTGTGGAGGCCAAATTGTGGGTTTGTAATCAAAGGAATGCGTTGGCTCGCAGGTACTTCCTGGTGTCAAAACATCACTCACCGATTCTACCGCAACCATATTATTTCCCTGACGTAGCCCCATGAGATAATTTCCTTTTTCCTTGGATGAAGAATTTTCTAAAGGGGCAACGATTCTCAAGTTCAGTAAAAGTGCATCGAGCAGCGACAAACGCAATGGAGGATGATGCAAAAGGAATCTTGCAATTAGCATTTACATCTACATTTGAACGATGACAAAAGTTCAAAGTTGCACAGGAGAAATACTTCGATTGAAACACAAATGCGAGCAAATAGTTGCTATCTATACTCATTTTTCCGTAATAAAATACATTCCGGAACTTTCTGAAGTATATTGCATTTCAAATTAAAGTAAAAAATAATTCATTTATATTTTTTAAATAAAATGATTGATAAAATATTCAGCAGATAAAAATTATCGACTTTATGAACAGTATCACAGGTCATTAAATTTTAACTTTTGCTTCTTACACCTGAAATATTGAAGTAATTGATGCCTGAAGGGTAAAAAATAAGATTCGCGTATTGAAATTCAAATGACAAATAGAATTATATCCAAAAATAATTTAGCTAACATGAATAAAAATTGTTTAATTGCTTAAAAGTTATGACCGTGAGAGAATGGAATGTCGGATTATAGAATTATGAAAAAGTAAATTAAGCCAAGTGGAATACGCTTGAAACGCCTTCTTACGTAATTCAGTTTAAGACGACTTTTGAAGCGTTCTGTCGAGCTGTTGAAATATTGTTTGTATTTCACTTTTCACTTTACGAAAATTCTCTTCAACACTGATAAAATATAAAGGGCATTTATAAGTCTCGGAAAAAAATCCCAACAACCTCTCAACTAAAGCTCTTTTACCAGATTTATAGAGCTTCATCTGTCAAAAATTCAAATAAAGACTTCCCATCGCTCACTTATTCTCCTTCACATAATTTTTTAAAATACCAAAAAATCTTTCAGAAAATCCAAAATATTTGTATTCTATTTATATGTTGCATGTCGCCTTTTTAAATCGCGAAAGTTCATGGTACTCAGTTCGCTTTATATCTATAAATCCAGGTTTTTTACCATAATGTAGAATGTCAATGTGATCCGCACTGGATAGAGACAGTGAGATTATGGATAATTAAATCATATAGTGTATTCCAAATATCACTGTTCATTTTTATTTCTTCAAGACGTTCATGGTTAAATTTAATCCTTGCTTCATCTATGTTTTTATTTAAATTAAACAGCATTTATTTTTTATTTATTTGTTCTTGAAGATACTCTGCGTTATATTTAATCCTTGAATATTTTATATTTTTGTTTAAATTAAACCATTGTTGTTTTTGCAATCTATATCCTTTATCTCAGTGTATCAATTTATCTCGACTCTCTCTCTCTCTCTCTCTCTCTCCGTATATATATATATATATATATATAATCTAAATCCAAATATATATATATATATATATAGATAGATAGATAGATATTGAGCCGAGATATATATTTTATATATTGTATTTAGAGTGTGTATTTTGAAAATATAACAGATGTTTTGATTATTTGAAATATTTAACTATATATATACATGTAATAATCTCACTTAATATTGCTTTAAATTCTAGTATTGTATATTTTAAAGTCTTAATGTATTTCAAAATCACTTTTCTTACTCTACACTTTCGTTTTATTTCCCGCGCTGGAGGTATAATAAATCTCGCGTTTTGGTATATTTATTACTAAAAGAATATTCTAATTACCTACACACGCGCACATAAATCGCGAAATCAGCGACTTGTTGGCGCTAGACTTTTCCTTAAAACACTTACGTAATTTACTAAAAATAGCTATTATTCCCTTCACTTTGATCACGTGTCTATATGTTAAATCCCTACCTGAGAAAATGCAGGGATTTTCTGTTATCTTTTGACTTGAAATCTTAAACTAAGATGCATGTATGTCCGCCACTCTCATAAAACTGACTTACATATTTGGATAATAAAGAAAATTAGAATATAGCTCGGCTTTTTACTGACTACAACCACGAAAACATTTCATATATATATATGTTGAGTAGAGATATATATTGTATTTCGAGTGTATATATTGAAAATATAACACATGTTTTGATTATTTGAAATATTTAACTATGTATATACAGTGGTACCTCCGAAAAACGGACAGTCACGGGACCAAAAGTTTTGTCCCTTTTTAGGAGGTGTCCGCTATTGGAGAGGACAAACTTTTTATAAAAAGTTTTTTCACTTCTGTTTGATATATGAAACATATATTTTTATCTTGCTTGTTAGAATAATTTTGAAATGTTTGCCAAAATAATTGAAAGTTTTTCAAAAATATCTGTCCGCTATCCAGAGGGAATAACATGGATTGTCCTATATAGAAGGACTGGGACTCGTAAAAATGTCCGTTAATTAGAGGTGTCCGCTATTCGGGAGTGTCCGTTAAGGGAGGTACCACTGTATATCCTTTTTGAAATTGAGGAGAAAAAAGATAAAGAATAGATTACTTAGCAATCTAGTTTTGAGTTTCATGGATGAAAATATATGAGGGAGAAATTAATTTATTATAGATGTTCAAATTATAGATAAAAAATTAAATTGGCTGTCGAAATTTTTCAAAGAAAAATTTATCGCTATTTTTGATATGTTTAATTTTCCTGTAGTTGAAATCTGAGAGACAAGTTGTCAAATGCTTTTCTAAGTTAATCTGCTTAATACAATTTTTCGAGCAAACTTTCATCGATGATCAGAATGTTACTATAGTCATGTCTTAATTCTAATCTATGAGTTTTAGCGTGAATTCAACCAAGGCTTTTTCTTGTCGTTTTTGAGATTAATACAAAGTTCCAATAGCAGGATAGTAGAAATATAATTAAATGCTTTATTTATTCATTATTGAACTGAATTTTAATTCGCACGAATCTTATAATGTATATATTGCGTGCCCCCCCCCGATACTGGGCTGTTAGTTGACTGCTGCCCAAGATAGGAGAATCGTGGACTGAGAATCCTTTGATGATTCACCGTGTGTACTGGCTTAGTACGCTTAAGTCTGTTGTTGAAATGCAGATGTATTCAAGCTGTAGTATAGGAAAATTTTGGAAATTGGGACGAATTCTGCTCTTTATTTCGCCACTTTTAACAAAATAACAGTATTTCGTGACAAGTAGTTTAAACACAGGACTTAAATCCACATGTCATGAAAAGTCATCTAACATTCCTTCTGGAAATTTTAACTGAAAAACTGAAAGTAACGCAATTTTCATGGCAACTCTTTTTTAATATCTCGAGTTAAATGCATGGGTAAAATATCATTCTAGACCTACTACTAGGATCAAAAACTTTCGAAACTTTTAAAATAATTTCTAAATGTCAATGAATTATGCAGGAACCTGCTGAAAAACCAAAGAGCATCACCTGACTGATTAATCAGAGCAGGTTTCATTCAATTCAAATAACTGCATAGCTCGTGATTACAAGCATTCAAAGGTTCCCGTCGTGCAGAAGTTTGATTCGTGATTGCTCCATCACAATAAGATGCTGGCTCACAAGTTCCTCCTGATGTCAAATTACCTATTAAAACTTAATATTGCAGTACTTCTACAACTAACTTATTCTCCTGATCTCGCCCTATGTGATTTTTTTCCCCTGACGAAGAATTCGTTAAGTGATAAAGTTCTCAAATTCCGAAGAAGAACAGCGATGGAAGCAGTGGAGAATGTGGGTTAATCAGGCTTGTAATCAGCATTTATATCTTTCTATGAAGGATTGCAAAAATGCATAATTTCAAGGTTAGTTAAGTTCTTTTAATGCCCTGCTTTGAAGCACCACGAGGGCTATTTTTGAGACAGATGTCGTAAGTTTGAACCGCTATCAGATGTCGAGGAAGACATCTGAGCTGGCATCCCCTTTCCAAATTTCCGTACCAAACCATTCGGAAGGACGTTTGAACCCCTACGTATGATTTAATGTGCAACGAGCCCAATACATGATGGATATTCAGTGGAATGGGTTTCGAGCCTTGAAACCTTCTGCTTCGAGGTCGAAACATTACCACTAGGCTACCGCGACCGTGCCTAGGGTAGTTATTTGGAAAGAAACGCCAAAAACAGGTCCCATCTTTATTCATTCCTTCGCAATAAAATAAATTCTGGAACTTTTTTGAACTTAGTAAAATATATCCGTTTAAACACAGCGGTAAAAAGCATTGATTCTATATAAAAGACTTTTCTTTAACATTCCAGTGCCCAAATCAGTCTTTTTTGAAAAATGTTGAAACATTTGTTTCCCTATCCGACCCGATAAAAGCCGGCACTTGGATACAGAAGAATAACACATGACTTGGACATTCAATGAATACTAAAGCTCCTTTTAAGAGAACTCAAGAGTTCTTAAAGGACGAATCAGTGTGGGTAAGAATTCATCAGACATTTATTTAATGTTCTCGAAAAGTTAGGTAAATGCTGACTTGAATCTACGTGAAGTGAATGATACTATCATGTGTCTTTATAAATTATTTCTTATGTTATTAATATTTTTTTACTTCATTATTTCTATGGAAGTACTACTACTTCTATATTCTTAATTTTTCACGAAATTATTTATTTTATAGTATTTATTTTCTTAGATTTTATTCTATACTATTTTTTCTTTTATTCTATGTTTTATATCATAATATTAAATTTCGTAATTTTTGTTTCTTATGGATTTTTTTTATATTTCGGAGCGATTACATATAAATGTATTTTATCTTAATTATTTAGTAGAGTGAAAAGAACTACTATATATTCGACATTTAATGTTTTATTCGTAATTGTTACAACTCATTCTTAAAAAAAAATTTAAGGAATACAAATATTTATAACAAACAGTTGTTTTATATCAGTTATCATCAGAAGCTTACATTTAACAAGGATTCGAAGATAATTTGGGCATACTTCAGAATATTATACAGAAAAATCATTCAACGTAATTAAGTAATGCATGGGTGAGAAATATAATATGAAATTAATTTCTAATTTTGAATTTAAAAAAATGAAGATAATTTCTTTATAAACAGAAAATAAACCATATTACCCGGATATTTCTCATACTAAACATATATTATTATGTAGAAACAAATCTAAGAGAACACTGGAAGTTAAACACTATTTGTGACACCGTGTTTTCTCTTATAACATTTGAATTGTTTGGAAACATTTTTAGATATATGCTTAAAAGTTTCGTAAAAGATACATACATTCTTCAATTATTTCCTGTCTTAAATTTGCTTTTACTTTAAATCACAAATATCATAGAAAATTCATTTATCAATTTTACTGTTAAAATAACTATAAGGAAAGTCTAAGAAATATTGATGAAATAACACTACAGATCTAAGTGAATATTTGTGATCATTAAGCGATAAAGTAGCGGAAGAAATTTAATTTCTTATCAAATTTGTAGACAAAATAAATCTCAAAGTCTCGGCGTAACAACTTTTATCTCGAATTGTTTCGAGATTTATCAAAAAATTGATTTTCCTTGGGATCGTATGCTATATAAAAATGTTTTAACAGAAACATATATAGGATCGCACAAACCTTTCATTAAGCTATTTTTCACATATTAGCCACTGGAATAGAGATATTGGTCTTAACGTGATCGAAATTTATATGTCTGAGGCACAGAAGTTTGCAGCCTGGGACTAACGTGTGTTTCGTATTTCAGATCCGTTCGCAACCATATGAATTTCAATTTCCGGAAACAATCTGTCGGAGAAATTGATAAGATAATTCTTATTAAGTACTGACAGTTCTCTACAATGCGCTGTATCACTAGCTCCACAATGTCGTCATTACTAATCTACCCCTTACATTTTTATGCTTCTCGCCGTGAAAATTTTACGTCTTACAAAAAAACTAACTAAACATTTGTTTACCAATGACGCCGTGAAAAAAGTTACCAACTTACAAAAAATTAACTAAACAATTGTTTACCCATGACGCCCCGCAAAAATTTACAAACTTCATCAATCAGTTCATTTCAATTATCGCAGAATGTAAGACACGGAATTTTCATTCGTTAAAATTGAAGTGATTCGAGGGATAGGGAAGTGTTGATGGTGGCACATTATATTCGTGTGCTAAATACTCCAAATATATGCACAAACATTTCTTAATGCACAGTCTGCCAATGTGTAGAGCCGATGTTGGAAAGCTTTTTTCTGGATGACAGTTCTCTACAATGCCCTGCATCACTAGC